>ML688392.1:310773-376809 GCA_007922175.1 Pelusios castaneus
AGAGAGAGAGAGAGAGAGAGAGAGAGAGAGAGAGAGAGAGAGAGAGATTGTGACTGACCCACCCACCACATAACAGCCAATAGCTCAGTGGTCATGGCATTCACCTGGAACATGAGTGCCTCCTTTAGAACAGGGACATAAACTTCCATCTCTAACCTCACAGGTGAATATCCTACTCAGTAGACCATGGAGTCACTCTCACTCTTCCTCTCCTGCCCTATCCATGAAGATTTATTTATATAAAATGGAGCAACTCCAGCAGAAGAGACTGAGAGAGATAACCCAACCTCTGCAACCTTTTTTCTCTCCTCCTTCCCCTCTGTATGATCTATAGCCCAGTAGCTAGAGGACTCACCTGGAATGTGAGAATCCTATACTCAAGTATACAGGTGAGTGCCCTGAACACTGATCTATTGGCTGTTCTGGGATGGGTCTTTCTCTCGCTCTCATTTTTTTATTCACAAAACAATCCATAAAGTCAGATTTTTGCTTCAACACAGAATGATAACAAATTTCAAAATCTTGAATTTTTTCCCCTCCAGAACAGAGTTCTTTTCTGGAGAGCCCCCTACTGAAAACTTCATTTCTGGATTCAAATTCAGCTTTGGTGCAAGGAGATGCAAACTTTAATTTCAACAGAGTTGCATCCACCAAAGTTAAATTTAGCCAAATACTACAATTCCGTATGCTGGAACATTGTAAATTAGTAGATTAAAGATAACAGTGACTTTAGATTGAACCCTCTTTAGTAATCTATCTCACACACTTGGACATCTTCCCAGCTAAGATTTTATTCTGCGCTTATCGCCATAATAACTGACCTTCTACTATGTCCAATAACTACAGTGTTAACTGGTGTAGGTGAGAAACTATCATTTTGGCCATGTCTATACTATCAATGATGTTAGCAAAAATTTGATTGCTCAGGGTTGTGAAAAAGCATATCCCTGAATGACATGAGTTTTGCCAGGCTAAGCACTTGTGTGCACAATGCTATGTCTGCGTGAGTTGCTCTCCTGCCAACAATAGCTGCTGCTGCTCTTTGATCTGGTTCATTATGTCAAGGAGAGAGCTCGCTCCACCAGCATAATGCAGCTGTACAAGCACCCTTACAGTGGCACAGTTGCACTGGTACACCTGACCCACTGTAAGCTTGTAAGTGTAAACATGGGCTAAAACCACCTTTCACAGAAAGTTAGATAACATTAACTTCTTCCTTTGTTCTGCAATTACTTGCTTTAGTATTAAGAGATTGACAAGTGCTTTGTCTACATCTGGGGCACTGAAGTAAGTAATATTGGAATATATACATGATGATTTAAAATATTTTTGGGGGATTTTCTGTAGTAGTGATCTTTAAAGTGCTTTCTACTAAAAAATGTGGTTATGTAGAGTTGGCATCTTCTTAATCAACAGATCTGCTCATGAGTGCTCATTATTCTAAATTTAGATATATTCAGATAAATTGTACTTATTTTTATTCCTCTTAGCAAATTCATCTGCGTAATCCTAACACAGTAATTTAAAGATTCTGTTCAATCTTGTTCCTCAGTTACTTTTTTTTTAAACAAACCTCTAATCAATTACACCTTTGCAATATCTTGAAATTTCTCAGAATCCAAGCAGAGTTTGCAGGAATAAAATATAAAAGAAGGAAATTAATCTCTTTACTTTTAGTATTTGAGCACATCTGTTAAAGAAATCATTGAGGAAAAAAATAAATATGGAGCTCTCCGATACCATTTTTAGGGAGAAGAATTCCACTTTTAAGATATCTAATGAATTCTTATACATTTCCATTTTGTTGATCACTTTTTGCACTTGGTTGGGATTTTCTTTTCTAGTGGAAAACTCAGTAATTCTTAGCATTATAACAATAGCATATTACTGATTTTATGTTCACTGGGCCAAAGTCATCCCAGATGTAACACCCTAGGTCCTTAGACTTGCATCTAGTATGACATTGGTCCAGTGGTTTAGAGAGTGTCTGTTCTATGGATAATTCTGTACATTCGTCTTTCTGACTCAGATTAACTCAGATGTACCTGGGTGAAGAACCATCAATAGCATCTACCAAAGCAGCGGTACTCAACTACTGTGTTGGGCCACATTACTGTGTCACCACACAGCGTTAAGTGTGTCACGAAGAGCTGCAGAGATGGCTGGATTCAGCCTGGAAGGGGGTGGCTGGGGTGTCCTGTAGGCCCTTATATGCCGTCAAGTGTATCATGACCCGCAAAAGGTTGAGAACCACTGTGCTAAAGGAAAGTCCCATAAAATAACAGTTCTATTCTGATTGCATCTGAACCATCTGATTTAATTGCCTGGCATTGTGAACAGTGGGTTCTGAGTTAAATACCATTGCTAGTGGGCTGGTCAGAGGGTATAGAGCATCACTTTGTCTTGTTATAAACAAAGTCACGTAATGTCATGGCATGAGTGCCATTAATTAATAAGAAATGCGTTAATCATTATACTAATATAAAAGAAATGTGAGTTCCCATACCAGAATACTAAAGTTTACAATGTGAACATGAAAATTACTGTGAAGCATCAAAAAGAAATGTTGATGAAGTTATGAAAAGAAAGAGTGAAGGAAAAGAAGAAAAGACAAATGTATCAAAGCAATAAAGGGGAAAAGAAAGAAAAGGAAAAGATTTTTAAAAAATCATTGTTCTTAAAAAGGTTTGCTCACAGGAAATTAAAACTACACAGTGACTCCTATTGGTGTACAGACCATTAAATAATTAGCAACTCTTGGAAAAATAAATGTTTCTATATTTTAACTTTGAGATGTTGGCCCTTATCCTTCACGTTTTTTAGGAATGTTGGCACAAAGTGATCATAGTGGGTGAAAGCACTACATAATCAGAATAAAGTTCAGAGTTGAGAAGTCAAATTGTAGTGAAAGAATCTGGGAATGAAAAACATCTTGCTGTTTGGATAAAGCTGTGACTGGTTTGCTCTGTGATTGTGTTCTTGCAGGAATCAAGGGAAGTGTGTAGAGGGTATGGTGGAGATCTTTGACATGCTGCTGGCCACTTCTACTCGGTTCCGTGTGATGAATCTCCAGGGGGAGGAATTTGTGTGCCTTAAGTCAATCATCCTTCTCAATTCTGGTAGGTGGTATTTCCACATACAACACTTCGCTGCAGTTTCATTACTTTTGATTTCAATTGTTGTTTGGGTGTGAAAAGAGGCTGGATCAGAGATTTAGAAAAATAATTTGTGATGTAAAGCCTTAAGGAATTTGTGACTTAAAACCAGAAGACAAAGACAATTATAAACTTGCTGTGTTGCACAATAGGGAGCCAGGGAATTGATTTTAAAAAAGGAGTTGATATGCTAAAAGCAACGGACCTGAAGGATGAATTGGGCCACATATTTGGGGGTACGGTGGGTCAATGTTAGTATTAAAAAGATCTGAGGGGAGGTGATGGCAGTAGCTGAGGCAACTCTTATAGTGTCAAAAGGTGATGCTAATTTTAGATTTAGAACTGAAGCATACACATTCCTTTTTAGGTGGTAAAACAAAGGCTATGTCTACACTAGAAAAGTTAAGTCGACTTAAGGTTGACTTTAAGTCGACTTAAGGTCGACCTTATTAAGTCGACTTAACTTTTCTAGTGTAGACATAGCCCCTTGTTGACCTTATTAAGTCGACTTAACGCTTTAAATCCACTTAAAAAGGTTGATTTAGGCGTTAATCCCCGTCCACACTGGCTTTAAGTCGACTAAAGGAGTTGACTTAAGGCTTAAGTCAACCTAAAACCATGTGTTATTAAGTCAACTTAAGCTTTCCTTAAGTCGACTTAAGGAAATGCTTAAATCGACTTAATAAACGCCCAGTATGGACACGGCTTTGTTCAGGTCGACTTAAGCCTCCTTAAGTCGACCTAAGTTGCCAGTGTAGACGCACCCAAAGGGAAGTGATAGCAAAGATATGGCAAAATTTGTCACAACAGATGTAAAAATCTTGACTTGAAATGGCCAAATAAAAGATGAGAAATAAGACAGAAAAAGAAAGGATATTGCATCTGTGAACAGAGGATTTTTGCTGTTTAAAAAGAAAGAAAATAGACAAAGATTTATTCTAAATGCCAGCTGAAGCATACAACCTTTTGTATAAGCCACGTTAATTCCTGTTAAATGAAGCTCTACTTTCAAAATTGATTACATAAAATGGACCCCACCTTTAACCTAAAGACTTTAAGGCCAGAAAGGACCATCATGATCATCTAGTTTGATCTCCTGCATGTTGTAGGCCACAAAAACCTCACCCACCCATTCTTATAGTAGCCCCATCACCTCTGGCTGAGTTACTGAATTCCTCAAATCTTGATTTAAAGACTTCAAGTTACAGAGAATCCACCATTTACTCTATTCAGACCAGCAAGTGACTTGTGCCCCCTGCTACAGAGGAAGGTAGCAATCCCTGAAGGACTCAAAAAATCTGTCCTGGTGGAAAATTCCTTCCTGACCTCAAATGTGGCAGTTTGTTAGACCTTGAGCATGTTGGAAGACCCACTGGTCAAACACCTAAGAGCAAGCCCACCCCCCCTTCTAGTGCATCTCATCATACCATTCCCTCCATGAATTTATCGAGCTCAGTTTTATAAGTTAGTTTTTTTGCCCCTACTACTCCCCTTAGAAGACTGTTCCAGAACTTTACTTCTCTGATAGTTAGAAACCTTTCTCAAATATCAAGCTTAAACTTGTTTATGTCCAGTTTCTATCCATTTGTTCTTGGCCAACATTGGCCCTTAACTTAAATAATTCCTCTCTCTCCCTGTGTTTATTGCACTGATGTATTTATAGAGAACAACTATATTTTGCTTCATAGTCTAAACAAGCCAAGCTCTTCAAATCTATCGTCTGAAGGGAGATTCATTATTCCTCTGGTCATTCTATTGGCCCTTGTCTGTACCTCTTCCAATTTGAATTCATCTTTTTTAAACTCAGGACACCAGAATTGCATACACTATTCCAGATGAGGTCTCACTAGCACTTTATATAATGGTAATAACACTCCCTATTTTTACAAAGAAAGGATTGCATTAGCTTTTCTCACAGCCACATCACATTGGTGGCTCATAGTCAACCTGTGATCGACTGATATACCCAGGTCCTCCTCTCTTCTGTTACTTCCAACTGATGCATCCCCATCTTATAGTAAAAATTCTTGTTTGTTCCTATATGTGTTACTTTATTTTATTAAATATCATCCCATTTAAATTACTCCAATTTTCAAGGTCATTCAAATCTTCTAGTATGATATTTCTGGGTCTCCTTCGTATTGGCAATACCTCCCAACTTAGTCATCTGCAAATTTTATTAGCACATTCCCATTTTTTGTGCAAAGGTCAGTAATGAAAATGCTAAAAATAAATAAATAAATAAATAAATAGGCCCCAAGACTGATCTTTGAGGAGCTCCATTCGCAACCTCCCTCCAGCCTGACAGTGATTTTTCAGCATGACCTGCTGTCGTCTCTCCTTTAAGCAGTTCCTTACCCACCTTTCAGTATTCACATTAATCCCCATGTGTTCTACAATTCTCCTTGTAGAACTCTATCAAATCCTTTCTGAACTTCAAGTAGATTAGATCTATTGCATTTCTCTTGTCTTGAAAATCAGTTATCTTCTCAAAGAAAGAGTTCAGGTTGGTCTGGCATGATCTACTTTTTGTAAATCCATGTTGTATTTTATCCCAATTACCTTTTACTTCTATATCCTTAACTACTCTCTCTCTTTTAAAATTTGTTCTAAAACCTTGCATATGACTGAGGTCAAACTAACAGGCCTGTAATTTCATGAATCACCTTTTTCCTTTCTTACCTATAGGTACTATATTTGCAATTCTCCAGTCATAAGGTATGACCCCAGAGTTTATGGAGTTATTAAGAATGCTTCCTATTAGGCTTGCTATTTCGTGTACCAGTTCCTGTAATATTTCTGGATGAGATTATATGCCCTCGCCCCCACCCAATGTGGTCCCATTAAACTGTTTGAGTTTGGCTTCCACCTCAGATGTGGTAATTTCTATTTCCATATTTTTGTTATTATTTGTTATATATTTTTGTTATTAGCCCTGTGGCACTGTACCAAGCTCCTCATCACCCATTTTAAAAAGTGAAGCAAAGTATTTTTTGAACCATACCACAATTGTCTTGAATCTTCACCCCATCCTCAGTATTTAAGAGTCTCGCTTCTTCTTTCCTTGTTTTCTTTTTATTCATATAGCTAAAGAACCTTTTACTATTGTTTTAGATTTCCTTTGCAAGGTCTAGCTCAGCTTGGCTTTTGGCAGCTCTCAGTTTTTTATATGCTTTCTGATCTCCAAGAGAAACTGCAGAACTCGAACTTATATGAAAATTTGACTCAGTTGCCTTGGGGTTAAACAGGGACTACAGATTTTTCTCTCATTACAACAGGTGATTTGACCTCACCTTCCTCTATGTGCTGTTTCCCAGTGTTTGAATCCTAACGCCTATTTTGATTTGCTGTTACAGCTTGACCTGATCCTATGTCATACACTCCCCTGCATTTAATTTCCTCCCATTCAGTAAGTTTCTCATCTTCAAAGCATCTGATGAAGTGGGATTTTCTCCCACGAAAGCTCATGCGATAAATAAATCTGTTAGTCTTTAAAAGTGCCACCGGACTCTGTTGTTTTTCTACAATCGACTAACACGGCTACCCCTTTGAAACTTGATCTCCAAGAGACAATGTTTCTTGCTGATCCATCCCTTCTTCCATTACTTGAAGGCTTTGCTTTCTCTCAATAACCTGTTTGTGATGCTTGTTCATCCAGTTTTGTCTGCAATCTTTCCCCATGATTTTTTCCCCCTTTGCTTGGGGGAAAATTTCTATTAAAAGGTTCTACTAAAAATGATTATATAAAATGGATAGCAAGTACCTAAGTGTCATTTTTAATAAGAATCTAAAGTAACTTTAAGTTACGTAAAAGTTCTGGTAGCCCTGGGGGGGTCAAAACAGACATAGGGAAGCAAACTGGATTTTGTTCTAACATACATAATTAGCACAATTGCAAATTAATTTCCTGTGGTACTGGAGCATACTCCTATTCTTCTTTACTTTAGAGCCTCTTCCCCCTCTCCAGATTACGCCCAAGGTGAACAAAGAGAGTCAAGTTAGAATGCAAGCCCTCTGTCTGACTTCTAGTTTGGTAGGATGCCATGACGGTATTCCACTGGAGCCGGGTGAAGAATTGTAATTCTGTTTCACAGTTGTTTTTGATTTTGTTGTTGTTTGCAGTCTGGGACAAAGATAAAAATTTCAAAATTCTCAGTCCAACAGAAATCTGAAAATTGTTTCATTGCAAAAAATCAAATGTTCATTTTGATAATTTCAAAATGAAATTCCAGCAGGTAGACTGAAAGGAGCTGAGAGCCTAAGCTAAGATGGATGTGAAGAGCCAATGCTCCAGGGCTTCCAGGCTTCTGGTTCCCCTTCAGTCTACCAGGCTGCTATAGTTTACAAACTCCATGAAAACACTCAATGATTGGCTTGGGGAAAAATAGCTGTTCTGTGTGGCAGGCTTCCCTAAGCACCTCTAATGGGTCCACTAAACCTTTGATAGCTTCTAAAAGGTCACTTAGGGTGGTTGTGGGACACCAGCCAACGTAATTGATATGCTGGTTGCCCCTACTATGAATAGTTTGAAAGGGAGTTCTGAGGCAATTTCTGCATGGGAAATCAGCTCTATATTGTCTCATGTATGTTCCCACAAATCTCAGCCCAGAGTGGTTTTTGATGCATTTGTCAACAGTGTTAGCCACACCATTGTTAATAATGGGTATGAGGTAACACAATTATTCAGCATATGCAGAACAGGAAATAGTCTCCATTCAGATACCACTATATGGTAACTATTGTTAAAGTCTAAATTGATATGGCAAACATTTTATCTTCCGTTTATCACACTGATTATAACAGAATATAGTCTGTTCATAAAAGTGAAAAAATTGAGTACTTCCTGAAAATAATAGTGATCTCTGTAAGTGATTATCAAGGCAATTTTAATTTTTAGCCAGAAAATCAAAATTTGATTATCCTCTTCGCATATTGTTGATTTACAAGAAATATCTGATTTAACCCTAGAAAATGCTTACTACATCACTGAAGATTTTAGTTCCATTTATGCTTCTTGTCTATTTGATTTGATCAGTTTGAAGAGCTCTTGTCCCACAATTGGAGTATAGTAGTTGAGAGTTGTAGATGCAATGTCAGGATTTGCATAGACCTGTCCCTCCCAGACATCGACAACTGAGTTTTGTGGTATATATCTGACTATTGTTATAGAGGGTTTGTGTGTCCTGTTTTCTTCCTTAAATGGGGAAATTGTACAAAATTAAGCAGTTGGATCTAAATAGTCTATGGCTGATGTATTTTTTCCTCCTGGTTCATGAGCAAAATGACCATAATATCCTATCCAGCATGTACTACTGAAAGATGAATGCAAAGACTTTATTTTCTGCTTGTTGAAAGTTTTTATTTTACATGTGGTGATGTGATAGGAAAGAAATGTTTTGTTGTAATGATTTTGAGATGGCATGGCTACATTACTCACTCAGCTCCAAAGACAATACCTATGCAGTCTTCGGCGGGAGAAAGAAATGTACATGGTTAGCATGTGTCTTTTGGCAAGATGGGTAGGAACACTTCCAACATTTCTTCCCCGTCTGTTACACAGAGCTGCGAGATATCAGAACTTTAATCAGATCCAGTAGTGAATATTGCCCAGATTGCACCTCAGATCAGTATTCTTTTTGGGGGGAGAGGTGGGGTTAGGACCTGTTGTGTGTATGCATTATGATTCAGTTATTAACTACCCAAACACCTGTTTTTTCCACAAGACTCTGCCTCGTTCAGTGCATAAGAAGGCTAATGCTCTGGAAATGAATCAGGGTTGTATAGTGAATGACTGTGTAGTTTGTAAGACTGATTTGTTTATTGCAGAAATGTGTGTACAGAATAAGGTAATGGGCCATAGAAAGAGAGAGAATGATATGGTGAAGATGTTGAATGCCACCCTGAAGACCTGGATTATGTCCCTGCCCCTGCCACAGAGTTCTTATGCAATCCTGAACCAAACTTGAACCAAATTGTTCCCAGGTGTTGACTAGCCTGAGACATATGAGGCTGATTTGCAAAAGTGCTGAGCACTCCTGACTTCAGCTTAATTTAGTGAGCACTGCAGCCATTCAAAACCTCTGACAGTATGGTCTGAAGGAGTAAATATGGGTTAGAAGAAAGGAGGCCCTGTATTTGAATCCTAGGCAAGCCACTTTGCATTTCACTTTCTCCACCAGTAAAATGGGGTAACATTATTTCCTCCATCTACCTCATGGGGTATTGGGATGATTAATTAATAACTATCTGTATAGTGCTGGGAACATATAACATGCTATAAAAATGCTAAGTACTCTGAAAAATCAGGCCTTCAGTGTCTCAAGCTGGTGGCCCAGTGATTGAGTCACCCACAATAAATGCTTGCAAATTTTGGCCTTAATCTCTCTCTGCCTTAGTTCTCAACTCGTGAATAGTCTCTCTGTCTGAAAGGATTGATAAAGATAAATGAATGAATATTTTGAGGCACTTAGAAACTACCATGGCAAGTGTAATTAAAAAAAAGAAAAGAAAAGAAAAGAAAAGAAAAATAAAGGAAATGAGTAATTCTGTACTCAGTGTGGATAGTGTGTGGTAAATCATGCTTGGCGACACGCATTGAATGAGGAGGATAAACATAAATATTTTACAGCCATCTCTTTCCCTGTATGCAGAATGAGAGAGAGTTCCTGTGAAAAATACAGTAAGTGATCATTTAATTAAAGACTATCATAAACCATGCACACAAGGGACGTGAATTAAGGCTGCACAGGCAACCCAAATTCTAATATTTCAGCGCTTTGCAACCTCAATAATCTTTTTTTGTGTTTGTGTGTGTACAGACAAACATTTTCTTTGGAAACACAACCTATACAAAATATACACAAATGTCATATAGCAAAAACAGATGAAAAATGCTCACAGAAATCTTGGAAATACTTCTTGAGAACCATGTTATACAAATTACGTATACATGTAATAAATATGTAACACATTTTTAATGCAATTGATCTCAAGAAACATTAAATATAAACATTTTCAGCCAATTTCAATTATCCATATAAATCTTTAAATATTTAAAATCAATTTCAAATCTAAACTGTAAACTTAATTTGTATTCCTAAGGTGACGTATAGATTTACTGAACCACATAAATCATTTCTATTATGTCTAGAAGAACATTTTCCTTTTCCTGAAATTTTTAGTGCATGGTCACATTAGAGATTATTAGAGATTCAGTCACAGACAAGTAGGGCTAGAAAGGACCTCAGGAAGTCACCGAGTGCAGCCCTCTATGCTGTGGCAGAAAACCTTGACCATCCCTGACAGATATTTGTCCAACGTGTGCTTGAAAGCCTTCAATGATGAGGATTCCATGATATTATCATCTAATAACTAATTCCACACTTCCTTCTCCACCACCAGTCAGATCTCTGTCCCTTTTCACTGTTGCTTTTAACCTTTTTTCTTTTAACTTTTTAACCTTTTTTCCCTTGTGGTCCTAATCAGAAAAAGTACAAGTGTTTTGTTTTTTTTCTCCTTAAAGCCTCTCTCCCTCTGTTTGGAGCAGTAAGAGTTTGTATTTGTGCTACAAGATACACTATATTGATACTATTTGTGAATTTCTCCCCAGATACCAAGGCGACAGCTTGTCTCTTATAGCAAGGCCAGTGCTGCTGTTTCACCAGCTCAATAACAAAACAGAATCTGGCCCTCCAGGGCTGCAGAAAATTAAATAAACCTTTCAGTACAAAGCAAAGCTGTATTTTTAAAAAGCACATGTAGTTCAGCAGTGCAGTGCTTCAAGGGCTCTTACTTACTATTGGGTCAAAGAGAACAAGCACCAGAAACTCAAAGGCAGCAACTCAGTGTCAGAGTTCTTACTGTTGGATTGGATCTGATAAGAGGATCAGTAGTATGTGACAAAGTGATTGTCCTTCATCTCCGGAAACCAATCTGTTGAAGCAGAAAATTAATTTAGTTGGTTCAGCCATAGAGACAGACAGAACTGAGTTAGTTTTATGAATACTCAAGGGAGAGCACTACGCAGCCTTTAGACCACAAGGTGCAGAGGTGATGCATGAGTCATTTGATGTGTGCAGAGTCATTTGATGCTCAGATTTGCTGCTTGGCTTGTGCTAAGCGTGCTCACAGGAACTGAACATGCTCAGTAGCACTGCTAAAGCCAGCTGCCCTCACTATGCGCCCCCACTATTGGCTGGCACAGAACTCTAGAGCCCTGCAAATCCGTGGATATCTGCTTTACGTCCACAGACCATTTCTTGCAGATCGTGGTTGGATGGTCCCAGAGATCCCAACTTTCTGGGAAAGGGCTGGAGCAGCTGCCAATCAGGGGTGCAGCAAACAGCTGTTGGGCAGGAGGGTAGGGCTGATCAGATGTTAGGCAGCTGCAGTACTCAAAAGCTGATCAGCCATTCTAGGTGGCAGAGGCTCAGGTGATATGCAGATGCTGGTGAATCTAAAAAAGGGAGGGCAGATTGCAAGGGGGTAAAAGTTTATTCCTGTGGATGAGGATTAAATGCGGATTAGCATTTGTATACACGCAGGGTTCTATGGGTCATCTCTGCCACGTTGGTTGGCTTCATCGGACATCATAACCATCTCTTGCTCTTTGGCTCTCCCACCTATAGGTCACTGGTTCTCAACCTTTTTTGTTGGTCGCCCGCCCCCCCCCCCCGAGTAAAGTTTTGAATGGAAATGCATATCCTTTGGGAAATTTAGGTATAATCTGTGGTCCACAGCCTACAGGTTGAAAACCACTGTTACAAGTAGTCTTGTCAGAGATGAAACACATAAAGTGGGATGTTGCGTAATCAGTAGTGGTCTTTGGATTCCAGGACTGAAGAAGCACTTTACATGCCACTCGTGCAGCTCTACATAGGGTGAAGTGGGCTTTCTCCTGAACAATAGCATCCAGAAAGTCTCTCATTCCCATTTGCCAACAGCATATATGGCCGCAGACTGTGCTTTGCCTTATTGGCATAGATGATGGCCCTTACCATGCTTGCAGTGGTTTTGGTTTTCCCTGTTTCTCTCCTTTCCTGATATTCAGGATATTGGATTGTTCTACAGAGCTAGCAAAAACAGCTTTGGAGGTGCTTGCTTAATATTGGATTTTATTTCTGTTTCAGGGCTTGGAGACAGCTTGAAGGCAGCTAAGTCTCACCTTGCTGAATGAATTTTTCTGAAAGCAGCAGCTCTTCTCTTTGGTGATGGATAGCTGTTATTCCTGTTTCTGAAATGCCTACTTTGTGAGGCAAGGAAGCAGCAGTTACCTGGGGCAGTGAGATAACTGAGCAGTCTTTCATTCAACATTGAATTAGTTGTGGGTTGTCAATCATTTACAATTTTGTGGATTTCTTGAGTATTTTGAACAGAGCTCTTTGATGGCTCCTGTGCTAAAGAAGGGTGAAAACTGGGAGCTTGAGGCAGGACTCCTTGTTTTTGAGAGGGCTTTAGAGCTATGAAACCAGGAGGAATTCCTAATGTATTCATAACACATGGCATCTCCTGGCCAAGGTGGGCTGTGCTGATGCTACTATGGGACTGTGAAAACCATTTCTCACTAATGGCTTAAGCCCAATCAGTCAGAACTAAGAAATTAGTCCCTGTAGAATATTGCTAAACCATAAAACCTGTTATCAGTAGGGTGGATGTGGGAAGGGTTGAAAATCATTTGGCTGAGAAAAGTCTCAGGGCCTTGTTCGCTTCAATGGAGTTAATTCAGTGGGAAACACGGTATAGGACAAACAGGCACTGCTTCATATTTCTAAAACACATTCAGAGCAATAGCCCAGTGCAGGCAAACCAATAAAAGGAAAAGCTGTGACAGTTGCCTTCCATGGTGCACACCGTAATAGCTGTTCTGTTCTCCTTCAATAGGGTAGCTTTTGATCTCAGTTATGCTGATGGAAATGCCAATGGAATCAACAGAATCACACTTACGGTCATCATTATTAATATGATTATTTATTTTGGTGTCCAAAAGAGTTCTGGGTGCCTCTCAATACAGACAGAACCTGCACTGAAGAGCTAACAGCCATGATGAGACAAGAAGATGACCGACAGTAGAAGTGGGGCAAGAATTAACCTGAAACAAATAACACACTTTGGGATATTTACTATAACTAGAGTAACTAGAGCTCTAATATGGATTTAAATCTGGAGTAACTGAGCTCACAGTCTGGCCCTCTATCTCCAGTTCCTCTTTCTCCATCACTACTATGTTGGTTGCTGATTAATTTCAGGTCACACCGGTGCTTTCAAGCTGCACTGAAAGGAATAGTAAACTGCAAGTGCTAGATTTTACTGTGGATTGTTGATGAAGGTGTGTGGGGCTTGGTATTTGTAATGAAGGGAGCACTATCTTTCACAAACTCCTCTTATCTTTGAACAATGCAATAAGTGACTTAACAGCATCACCTTTTGTGGGGGTTCTTTGAAATAGCGAGAGACCCTAAGACATGGAAGAAGTGGAGGAAAGGTTGCAGCACACTTTTCCCATTCAGTCCCCACCTGATTATCCCACTGTATGTGTATCTGTGAGAAACACTTTCTCATACAAAAACACTTGTTTTCTACCCTGTTTTAGTCTAGACACAGCCTAAAGAATCCTGGATACTAGCTGCCTGTGTAGGCACTTAAACAGCCCCAGGGCTTCATCATAGTGTCTGAGAGGAAATTTTTTAAAAGCCCTTGAGTGTTGTAGTGAAATGGCACTTTCAAAAATGGCATTTGGAAACTTTAGCCTGATTGGTTCCCTTGTGTGCTTTACCATAGCGCTGTTTCAATCAGCAGTAAATTGAAATGCAGCAAAAGGGCCTACACAGGCCAATTAATGTACAATGCATTAGTGCACATTAATCCTTACCCTCCACCCCTACCATATAGATAAACCCTAAGTCACTTTTGAAAGTGAGACTTAAGACTCTGTCACTAAAGGGTCTTTGGAAAATTTTATTCTGAGTGGCTAGTTATTTATCGGTTCTCAGTAATGATTGGTGGTGGATTTACAAGTGGCCTAAAAGGGGAGAGTACATGGGGTGGGTTCTGAGTTATTACAGAGAATTGTTTCTTGGGTAACTGGCTGTTGAGACTTGCCCACGTGCTCAGGGTTTAACTGATCGCCATATTTGGGGTTGGGAAGGGATTTTCCCCCAGGGCTGATTGGGCTGGGCTCTGGGGGTTTTCGCTTTCCTCTGTAGCACAGGGCATGGCTCACCTACTGGTGAATTCTCTGTATCTTAAAGTCCTTAAATCATGATTTAAGGAGGTAAATAACTCAGTCATAGGTTGGTGGCCTATTGCTGGAGTGGGTGGGTGAGGTTTTGTGGCCTGCATTTTGCAGGAGGTCAGACTAGATGATCGTACTGGTCCCTTCTGACCTTAAAGTCTGAGAGTAATGACAGGCACACCTCAGAGGCTTCCCACTTACAGTTTTCATTAGCATTCAGAAATCTGGCTAGGTCACTGAACTATCTGGGTGTCTTGTGTCTGCAGGGCTTATGGGATCAGGCATCCCCATGGTATTTCTCCACATGAGTTCTGGTGTGGTTTCATGACTACAAAGAATGATTCAATTCACGGAGTCTCCTTGCTGATGCTGAGGATAGTCTTACATTCCAACTAAAGTGCCAATCAGTTGGCTTTCACCGTATCCTCTTTGTGCATGCGTATGTGCGTGCATGCATATGCACAGTGGGGAAGGCAGAGGAGAAATTGGGGAGTTCTGTGCCTGGAAGCTATTATCATTTAACAACAATCTCTGGGAGCTGAGGCAGCAGGAGCAGGGGATGCTCTAGGTTTTGTGTACATGGATTGTTCTTACTTCATTTAGGCCAATGAAACCATCCATTGCCGATTCTCACCATCACCATTTAGGACACACCTCTGTTCTTTTCTTAGCCACTGTTCTCTTTAGATGGTCTCGACCCTCCTATTCACCCTCCTAGTTCCAGAAGAGAACAAGTTCACAATGTGCCTGGCTTTCACACCTCTTCTGGCCTCTTAAAATACCTGTATATGAGTCTGTAACTGTGAAAGTTGATTTGCTGTTACAGCCTGACCTGATCCTATGTCATACACTCCCCTGCATTTAATTTCCTCCCATTCTGTAAATTTCCCATCTTCAGAGTGTCTGACGAAGTGGGATTTTCTCCCACGAAAGCTGATGCGATAAATAAATCTGTTAGTCTTTAAAAGTGCCACAGGACTCTGTTTGTGAAAGTCTGACCTCTCTTGTGTTCTCTCCACAGGTGTGTATACATTTCTTTCAAGCACCTTGAAATCTTTGGAGGAGAAGGATCATATTCATCGTGTTCTGGACAAAATCACAGATACATTGATTCATTTAATGGCCAAATCAGGTCTTTCTCCAGATCAACAACATAGGCGACTGGCTCAGCTCCTCCTGATACTATCACACTTCAGGCACATGAGGTAAGCAAGTGCACACATACACTTCTTGTATTTTACTAGGCAACTGTGCAAAGCTCAGCATGAAGGGATGGTTTTACTCTATTAATACAGCCAGATTCGGATTAAACTCATCTTGAATAGTAACTTATTTCACAAGTGGTCGTTTCCTTCAGTGAGACTACTTGTGGGGCAACATGCTAGTCAGTGTGTGTGAAGGTATCACAATCTGTCCCATAATTCAGAAATATAAACAGCCCTCCGCAAAATCTCATCATGTGGGAGGTGGAAACTGTCTTGAATCTGGTTTGTTTCTTCTCTTGAAATTTGTGCTATTTATTGTTCCTCTGCTTCTGGTGTCACTACACAGCACATGGTCCTGAAGGTGGAGGCAGGACCTCCTAGTTGGTATATACACAATGTATCACTCTGTTTATAACATACTGAGTAAATTGCAGTTGTATATAACACCCCACTTCTGCAATCCCTACTCACATTGATAAAAAGGCATTTTCAAGGGAGGAGTTCAGACTGTACCTACATGATTTCTAATAATAATTAACAATTAGAGGTGATCTGTTTGAAGAATTCAGTTTGCTCTTAGGCTAAGCAAAAGGTTTATACAGATCTGATCAATTAAATTATTCAGAGCTTGAAGTGAAATTGGGCTCCTACACTTATAGCTGGAGTTTTAGAAATCTGACAATTCTAAATAGGCACAGTTTATTTTTAAGGTGGCAAAGCATATTGACTGGTGAGCGAATGGAGTCAGGGTTTCTTGATCCCAATAGATAGGTGGTATTTAAAATAGTGGTAATTACCATTAACTTACAAATGCTGCTGGTAAAAGGGTTAATATCAACATATCCTGATTTTTCACCCCTCCTCTCCCCCCCCAGCTGACCTAAATTTTCAGGCAAAAGCTGAGTGCTGTTTTTTGTTTTTGTTTTTTACATTTATAATCTCTAGGGATGCGTCTACACTGGCAAGTTAGGTTGACTTAAGGATGCTTAAGTCAACCTAAACAAAGCTACGTCCACACTGGGCTTTTCTTAAGTCGACTTAAGCATTTCCTTAAGTTGACTTAATAACACCTCCCTTTAGGTCGACTTAAGCCTTAAGTTGACTCCTTAAGTAGACTTAAGGCCAGTATAGACGGGGATTAATGGTAAGTCAACTCTATTAAGTCGACTTAAAGCCAATATAACGGCTAACTCTGCTGTTAAGTCGACTTAACAAAGTCGACTTAAAGTGTAGCCAATATGTTAAGTCAACTTAACTTTGTAAGTGTAGACAGAACCTGAGTTATTTTCTTGTTATGGTAAGTCTGGCAATCATAGTCATTGATTTTGTAGTTATAGAACTGAATACAAGATAACCGTTAAAAGTCCACATTTTGGGGGGAAACTGATATCTTAGGTATTGCTGTGCGGTAACAGTTACCAGATGATGGCTTTTTAATGGCAACAACTGTAAATATTGTGGTGTGTCATCTCCCTTTGTTTTCTTTGAAATCCACAGCAATAAAGGAATGGAGCACCTATACAACATGAAGTGCAAAAATGTAGTCCCTCTTTATGATTTATTGCTGGAAATGCTAGATGCTCATCGTTTGCATGCCCCACCATCCAGAAATGCTGCCCAGATGGAAGAAGAGAATCAGAGCCATTTGACAATTGCATCAACTTCATCACATTCCTTGCAATCCTATTATGGAAACAGGGAAGATGAGAATTTGCAAAATACAGTATGAGCCATTCACATTTGAAAAACGCATACAAGGTTCAGAGAATCCCAAAAGCATACTACCTAGTTTATACACCACTTTAGCTAAATTGCCACATGTGTAAACACTCCAATAGGCATCAGTCACCAGTGATTTCCAATCTGAGTGTTCACTGATCACTTGCTAAAATCCTTAACAGAAGAGGTTTTGTTGTTATGGATGGCCAGCAAGGATGGGAAGCCAATTTAATGGGAAATTTGCAACAGCTCTTATTTACCCTTTGCATGAATTAGGTGAGGATTCTCATAGCCGTATACTGATAAGCCCAAGATTTTGTTGACCCTTTGTTTTGAAATCATTTGAGCATGGTCAGAAGCTGAGTTTGAGAAACCAATGTTTCCACTGAAAGATTGAGTGGCTGGGTGAGCCACAAGAAAGCCCCACTAAAAACTACCTAGTTACATAACTCAGATCTTGGTAGATTCCAGCCTGTCTTAGTCGTATAGTGAGAGGCTGCAGCTTTCTGAAAGTAACAGTGCTTTAGGATTTCCCTTACTGGCTGACATCAGCAAATGTTTCTCCTTCAGGAATACATGGAATTTATACTCAGTTTCAGTTATCTCACCCAACGGCCATATTGGATTGAATGCACTTAATTGTCTTTGATCTCAGTCCTGGGCTGGGTAGTACTAGGAGGAAAACCAGCTGCCTTTTCTATGTATGCGTGTCATTGCCTTTAATATTAATCAGTGTTGTCAGGCTCTATTCAACTCACCCATAAATTTATAAAGAATATACTCCAAGCAATTATTTTGAGGAAATTCTATGGCTTGCGTTATACAAGCGGTCAGACACTCAAGGGTAATCAATAGGTGGACTGCAGGCCAAATTGAGACTAACAGCTCCTTTTGAATGGACCCCAACATCCTTTTATTTACTTATTATAATTTTTGCTATTTATAAAAATTATTTTCTCTGGAGTCTGGACCTTGACAATTCATTGACCAAGAAATTTGGACCTTGACAAAAAAGACTTGACCACCCCTGGAGTAGATGATCACAGTGGTCCCTTGGAATCATGAATGCATGTAATTTCCACTGACACTAATAGGAGTTTAAACCACTTAGGAAGGGTATTAATAAGGAGGGAGACACACTGTCATCCTCCTTATACTGCGTGTCATTAAAAATGAGACATTTACCACTTTCTCTAGCTCAACTGATTGCAGTATCTCACATTCTAATTAGAGAATACTGCAAAGGTTGTGGTAAGTGACCATTTCTAATATCCCCACTGCAACAGAAATACAACTCCATGCACACTGAGAAACGATTTGCGGCAGGGAAGAACAGACATTGGCTTTTGTCTACACTAGCACTTTTGTCAGTAAAACTTTTGTTGGTCAAGCGTGTGAAGAAAAACAACCCACTCCTGGCTGTCGTAAGTTTCACCAACAAAAGCACCAGCGTGCACAGTGCTATGTCAGTTCTCCAGCTACGGTGCTCTCCTGCTGACAACTATTGCTGTTCATGCAGGTGGGTTAATTGTGCCAGTGGGAGAGCTCTCTCCTGTCAGCATAGTGGGCTCGCCACACAGGAGACCTTACAGCAGTACAGCTGTAAGGTCTGGAGGGTAGACACAACCATAGAGACGGAGAATACAAATTTACACTGCTCACCAAGGGCCTGACATACCTTCAGGCATGTGCACCTTGACTTCAGTGGAAGTTACAGTGGGGAGGATGTATATATCAGAATATAGACTTTAGTTCTAAATCTGCAGGTAACTACGAGCTGCATGTATTGTATTTTTTCAGAGTCCCTAGAAAGCTGGCGAGCTCTAAACTTGTGAAGCGCTTTTATCTCATCTTAACATAAAAGTTCTCTTGCTGAGGCATATCACTAGCTTCATTTCCAGTAACCTCCTCTTTTTTTTTTGGTGAATATGAAAAAGCACTTGCCTTTCTGCATATTCAGAGAAAGCATTGATATTTCTTTGAAACTTGTTATCCAAAGACTGGTGGAGGGTTCTAAGTGCCTTGTCAAAAAGTCCACATTTTTGTTTTTCTTTGAGTTGAGAAAATCTTGTGTTTACCATTGGTTATTTAAATAAATAAGCAGAAGTGATGATCTGAATGGCCACAGGAAGCCATGTACCAAAGTTTAAACATAAATGTCACGCAGGTGCAGAATAGTAGCAATCTTGCCCCATCAAATATAGAGTGTTAACAATCTCCATGTTCTTTAGAATAAATTAGAGCGCTTGAGATCAGACCACCTCTACTTTTTTCATGATTTAAATCAAAGAGTTCTCCCCACAAATAAGCACACTGGGCTGAATTCATTTATTTACTTTCAACCAAGAATTAATTTGGCCCACAGCTGGCAAATGGAAACAGAAGGGCCAGATTCTGATACTTTACCCATGGTTAATAGCACCGTTGTCCACAAATTCTCTCACTGAAGTCAATGGGCTTGAGTGTAAGATAAAGTGCTGCCCAACATAAGGAAGACTATCCAAATATGGCCCAGATTATTAAAAATGATTTGTCAAATGGAGGTGCACGACAGCAACATGGGATTCTTCATTAGCTTTGGCCTTTCAATGAGACCTCATTTAGTTTAAACATGTATTTTAACAAAAGGCATGGGAGCCCAAGAGAGAAAAATAATCATTTCCCACAATACATACTTTTAACTTGGGGGCAATGTCTGTGAGCAACATCAGTAACTTGTTCAATACTTATATTTTTTCTTTAAAAAGCACCTTAAATAATGTTATATATAAAAGATGCATTGCTGACATATCAGACAATTGAATGTAGCCATTCAGTTAACCTGGCTGACAAAGTTTATAATACATAAAACAACCAATATCTTTTTATATGCTTTTGAGGTACCATATCACATACGTAGCTATTTGTGCCTGAGGCTAACTGGTAGTTAGCTTACTTGATGATTATATTTCATATGTACTTTTATATTTGCAGTAGATAAGCCAGCACTAACAGAGATACCTAATGCTAGATATGAAAAAGAAATATACCCTGTAGAGAGACATTTGAGAAGGAAAAATATTCAGGGCAGCTAATTATGCTTTTACCAAAACATTAATGGTGGTGTATTTGGGAAATAGTTAATGGAAGGTTGGGTTTTTTTTTAATGTTTATATTTTTGTTTTGTTTTGTTTTTTTAAAAACCAGCCCCTATGCAAAACATAGGCAATGTAATGCCAGCAGAAGCCAAACAATAACAGAGCAGATGAACTTGCTTTGCATAGCAAAACTATTGCTATTCAAATAATCATTTTCAGAAGTTCAGGGCACATGTGAAGGTAGTAATATGAATTTGTTCATCTGAGGATGACAATAATTCTGGGTTTCCAAATGAGTATGAAAGCCACTTCTTGTATATAGTGGACTTGCTCCGGCAGATCTTGTCTCAGGTAAAACTTCTATGAAAGACAACAGGAGTTATTTTGAAGTAAAAATAAAACAAGAGCAGTTTCTTAGTGTTTGTGGTAACTTTATTGTTACATTGTCAGTGAAATTCCCTGATTTTCTTTCTTGTACATTTAAGTGAAGAAAACTTTTTCACTAAGAAAGAACAAACAAACGTTTGGGCAAATTTCTACAGGTGAGGCTAGGTCAGTGTATTTTGCAGACTGGAAATGGTTGGGTTCAAATTGGAATCAGGATCTATTTCAATAATTGAGGACTTTGATTCTTAAAGAGTTGTGCCAAAATTAAATGCAATATCTAAGAATTAGAAATATTTCCATTATCCACCAACATTCTACTCTACTGAAGTCAAAATAAATTTTAACACAAACTGAAATGGGAACAAGATAAGTCCCTGTTCTTGTACATACATCCTGCTTTTAAAACTAGGATGCTACCCAATTTAAAACAAGCAGGATTGTGTGGATGCAAACACTAAGGCTATGTCTACACTTAGAAAGATAGGTTGACTTTATTAAGTCGCCTTTATTAAGTCGACTTTACGTCAACCTTATTAAGTTGACCTAGAGAGCCTACACTAGACTCTCTAAGTTGACTGGTTAGCCTCGGCTCCCCAGGCTGGGGGGGCTGTCCCTGAGACAGGCAAGCCACTCGCGGCTTGTCCCTGGGACAGCCAGCTGTGCAGGGCTGGCTCTCCCCACAGGGACACACAAGCCGCTGGCAGCATGTCCCAGGGAGAGCTGGCTCCGTGGACTGGCTCTCCCGCAGGGACAGGCAAGCCGCGAGTGGTTCATCCTGGGGAAAGCCAGACTTGCATGGGCTTGGTCTCCCCGAGACAGCAAGCTGCCAGCTCCAAGTGGTCCTGGGGAGAAAGAAGCATGGGGGCTCCCTTCTGGCCAGGACTGCTCGGGTCCTGGGGAGAAGGGAGCCTCATGGATCCTTCTCCAGGACCGCTCAGGGGCTGCTCTCTTCTCCCTGGACCCGCGGGGTCCGGGCAAGAAGGGAGCGCACTCCAGCCAACGGGATCCCTGGGGATTCCCATCAGCTGGAGCACAGGGACAGCAATTGCGAGTGGCTTCCCAGGGAAGCCTTAATTTGACCTAAAACGAGAAGTTATTAGGGCGAATTAAGCTTTCCTTAAGTTGACTTAAGGAATGCCCAGTGTAGACGTGGAGTAAGTTAGGTCGACTTAAGCCTCCTTAAGTCGACCTAACTTGTAAGTGTAGATGCACCCTAAGAGATGAACAGCAGAATTACTGAGAGCAATTATTCTACATTATGAGTCAGCTACTTTGAAAGCTATTTATAAATATATTACAGCTTTACAAACTGAATATTTTTGTATGTGCCAAGGTAAGACCCATTTTTAGCTAGTACCCAAAATATACCACAATGTCAAATTGCCTTCAGTGATTTCAATTTTGAGTATCAAAAATTCATATTTCTCATGCATTAAAAACATTTTCTTTCTACTTGCATTCTCTTTTTAATGTTTTAATTCAAATGTAGATATTTTTAATGTCCTAAAGCTGTTGTTTTCTAAATGCTTATTGCCTTTAGGAGGGCACTTCAAATTTTGCACTGTCTGTAAGAGATTTTTAAAAAAACTCATTTTTGCATTCAAATGTGCCTAAACTTTTAAAAGAAATATATGCTGCCATGTTGCAAACCCTTCTTCAATGAGAATGCTCTATATCGGCTATGCACAGTAGTCTGTTTTCATTAAACAGCACCCATCTGAGAATGAAAAGAAAGTGGCTGCTATTCACAGAGACTTGCATTAACAAGCCACTTTATGCCACCTTATTGTGTGTGTGTGTGTGTATACAAATATAGCTCTACTGAGATATATATATAAAAGCTTTTTTGTGCACAACCTTTTCTTTCGTTGTAGCTCCTTTTCTTTAGTACAAGGCTCAAGTGCCATAATATATTTGTTGTTTTTTTCCTGCTGATGCGTATACAGTTGTTGACGTCTTCTTGTTTTGTTAAAGTTTTGCTTTTCTACCTGAAACACACATGTAAACCTCTCTTGCACCTTGAAATGAATGTTACAAACAACTTAGAAAAAAAATCCAGCAGCTACTTGACCTGTCCAAGATTTTCTCAACCTATTTGATGTCAAATAAAGAATTAACTAAAGCAGGTCTGTTTGGTGAATGTTGGACTATTTAATAATGGGTTTTTTTCTGCTATTGTCTCTTGATTACTAGCATGATGATGGATAATCATTTAGAGTTATAAAAAATGCCCTATTACATTTAAGTGCATGTTCTATGGCTAGAAAATGCATTTGCAAAAACCATAGAGTAGCTTTGCTGCCACTGGAGAGAGACAAAAAGCCTCTTGAAGTTTTCCATGGGACTACCCACTTCCAAAGGCTTTGCATTACCTGTGTGCATATGTAGCTGTATGTTGGGAGTCAGCGTTCCTGACGGAATGTGATTGCTCTCCTTTACCTGTGGACTGTAGGGTCCTGCAACATGGCCATGGGCTCTCCCATGTTTGTGCACTGCAGGATGAAGTGCGAGTCTATTATCTTTTTTAAAATGTGAATATATAATTAGTGTCAGTCCTTGCTATCACAACGTTGGGGCAACTTCCCTGCACAGCCACTCGCTAGCACCATGCTGCACTCTGCCCTTTTTCAGAGACAGCAGGCATGACTAGAAATAAGCAAATAGACTGGGCGTTAACATCTGTTAGGCATTTAGCCTCTAGTGCAGATAGTGATGAATTCACCACAACAACTGGGTACATCTTTTAAAGATCACTGTCCCTGTCTGCATTAGTTGTGAAGTGGTATTCATATTTATTTCCACAGTCTAGGCAACTCCAAATTCTCTTACTTCCTGGCAAGGATGGGAGGTATGAAAGTCAAGCATTCATGCCTAAGTGGCTTAAAGGGCCTCTTTACCAAAAGGTCTGCTCTTACCAAGTATTACTAGGAGCATCCTAGTGAAGACAAGGTCATTTATAGTTTTCGCTAACTGCTAGCAGGTCAAAGAAAAGGCTGTGGAGTAGTCTAGTGTGAAAACTTGAATGGCCTTGTCTTCACTCAGATGTTAACTTGTGTTGGCTAATACCAAGGAAGAACAACTTTTTTCCCCAAGTAAAGACAACTTTACCCTTAAAAAAAAAAAAGAGTATAGCCTCAAAATAATTGTGGGTCTCGGTACGATCAAGACAGCAAAATGTGTATTAGATTAGATTCTGTTCTGTGTTTTTTGAATATCTGTTTGCAGGCTGCTTCTATGATTGGGAACCCCTCCAAGAAGCATGGGTGAGATTCACAAAGCTATTTAGGTGCCTAACTCCCATTGATTTCAATTAATTTTGGGTTGACACCAATAGAAATGAGGTAGCTATGTGCCTTTGTGAGGAGCTTTGTGACTCCTATCCTAGGAGTCCCTTTTTTTTTGATTATTTTTCATTTTTATTTCTAAGCAATGTAATCTTTCACTCAACATAGATCTCCATAGGAACCAGCCAATGCATTTTTTCCTGGAAGAATATTTCAGGGATTTGGGCACTCTCTGGGACATTTTTTCTACATAGAAGTGACTGATCATTCCTCAGCTTGTCCTATGTGATTGCATATGAACTATTTGTTTCAAAAGGATCTTTGTAGGTCAACACGGGGCTTTTCTAGCAGAAATGAGCAGTGGTCCAAAAAACCCACATTTTACTGGTAATGCATTTAGAGATGAGAAAACCAGCTTATGACTAACATAATACCTAGCTCAGAAAAAGTGCTTTTTATCAGAAGCTCTCAAAACATTTTACAGCAGAAGGCAATATCATTATTCTCATTTTACAGGGGAGGAAACTCAGGCACAGGGTCAGGGAGTGACTTACCCAAAGTTACCCAGCAGCCCTAGGAATAGAATACAGGTTTCTTGAGTTCCAGTCCAGACTAGGCCACACTGCCCCAGGCCTTCCCTACACACGGTTAGCCTCACATATACTTCTTGAGCCACATGAAAGATTTTCCAGAGACTTGCATTTTTTGTGATCAAAGTCATAAAACTACTGCCATGACCTGAAATAATATCTCACATCATAGGAGTGGCTCACAATCTAGCTGCACTCAGTGGCTGTGTGTGTGCGTTTGATCGATCACGGCCTGTATTTGTAAATCAAAGGCAGACTGGTATCTTACCACTGCAAACTGGTTTAAGCTCACCAATTCATTTCCTACACTTCCATGGCCAAGCCAAGAAATGTTATCCATCAGTTGTCTTGGCACCAGCTGCAGGCCAGTCCCTGGTCCTGCCTAGAACCCAGGCCAATCCCATAGCATGCTCAGTGCCTGTATTTCAGCCCACACCCCCCTGGTGCAGCGTCCCTCCCTTCACGCATAGGGATGCTGAAACAGGGCTATGAGAGTGGGGGAAGGGGAGCTCTGTTGCAGGAGCTGGCCCCAGAGCAGCAGCATGCTGTCCATGCGCCCTTTCTGTTACGCCAGTGGGGCCTCAGAGAGAAATCTGAGCAGTGCTGTAACCTCTTCCCCTCCCCCTGTGTGTGGGATCACACAATGCCATTGTCGGCCAGGCCATGAGGCCGAACGTGAGCGGGCAATGGGGCAACCAGCCCTCCTGCGCCTTGCCATGGCCATTGACCATGCCATGCAAGGGGCTGCAGGCACCATTGCATGTTGCCCTGACTCAGCCCACGCTGCCAGCAGAGATATGAACATCACACGTTCTGTGTCTCAGTGGGTCATTATCTGGGGCCGGGGCCATCGCTGGGCCTCGCACTGTTTCATGCTTCATGTTGTGTGTGCCTTCAACGCTGAACACCTACATTAACGCAGCGGTAAGGATGGTTGGGTTGTCGTCGGGTGTCGCCTGGCAGAACACTGAGTGGAAAAGAGACAGCTGAAGCCCAGGCACTGCACAGTTATGTCAGCCCTCTTTCTGCAATGGCCCAAGATGCTTCCTCACCACCCTTTACCCGGCCAGCCCCACAGACGCTGTACTGAACAAGTGTGTCACCCCAGTCACCCTCACCCACAGCATGACAGGAGAGGAAGAAAACCAGTCACCCACCCCACTGTTTCTCTACCTGCATTGAACAGAGTCCTAACAGTGGTCTCTGGCACTATACGATGCAGGAGGTTCAGCTCCTGCTGTAACACTCATATACAGCCAGGCCCGTAGAGAGAATATCACATGTGCCCAGACCCCAACCAGCCCTAATTTTCTATTAGCAGCTTGATTTCCATATATAATTACTAATTCAGGTTTAAATCTAGGACGTTGGGGCCAACAAACAGTGCCTGAGTGCTGCTGGGCCAACTTGATGGGTGCAGGGTGGGACCGAGAGGAGGGGGGAGGCTGCCGGGCTCTGGCCAGGCATAGCTGGATGAAAGGCTCCCCTGAGCCACATCCCGCCTTTGGGCTGTAGTTTGCTGGCATCAAGTGTTTGTGTAGTCAGTCATGCCTAGCGCAAAGCCCTTCTTTCGCTGCAGCCTGGAATCAACAGTTCCCATGCCACGGTGGTCCCCAGGCTGCCCTCGAAGTCACATGCTGGCAGCATACATACTTCGTGTCCTCCTCAGTGGTCAAGGTACTAGCAGGGTCAAATCTCTGCACTAGCTGTGTTTGGCAATGCCATAGTAATCTGCTCTGAAATCAAGAGGGTGCCGTCCCTCCTGGGCTTTCAGGGGGTGAGTAAAATACAGCAGTTTCTCAAACAACAAATCCACAGCATGGCCTAATTTCTGCCCCCCCCCCCCCCCCGAAGCTAAACCTATAGCTTCACACACCTGTTGGCTCCTTCCCACCCAATACAAGAACCATTTTGGTTAGGCCACCTGCTGGCTAATCTGCTGTTGGCACAGTATAAACAAACAAACAAACCCCACAGTTTATTTAACAGAGACAACTTGTAACATATTAAAGCTTTATTGCACAGGTGTCTAGCGATTAGGTCTGGGTGTCAGTGTCGGGCAGTCACGAGCTGCACATACATACGGGAACATTCCCTTCTCTCACACACACTCAGCGAGAGAGAGTGTGGCTGACGAGAGCCTCGCTAAGTTTTTGGGTTTTGTTTTTTTTAAATTGGCACATACACACTGTAATGCTTTCTCACCGCACAGGTAAAGCAATGAGCAAGCTCAAGAAGAGTTCCCCCCCCCCCCCCACGCCCAAGATTAGTGGGCACCATGCACTATTCTTAGTAAACACGCTGAGTGACTAAGAGCGCCAGCACATAACACTCTTTCTCTCTGGGCAGAGGGAAAAAAAAAAACCCACCAAGAAACATTTCAAAAAAATTACTATTCTGGGCTGATAGTGCCGAAACGCCTGGCTCAAATGCCCACAGCTATGGGTTACTAACCATAGGCTGAATTCCCGCAACACTCCGTACAGGGCACGAAATGTGTGGCAAGCATGCAGCTGTTAGCGTGGTGTCACTGAAACAGGAGAGCTGAGGGAAGAAATGGCCACCACCACCTACGATGCTGGCCTCAGCTGAATCCACCACCCAGTGGGGGAATAACTACATGTGATCAGCGCTAGTCAACTCGGTGGGTGGGCCCAGACCCGCCTGTGTTATGCAGGAACTATTCTTATGCTCAGTGCCTCACCCAAAAGGGCAGGGTGTCTCCAGCGTCTCAGTCCCCCCTCACCCTAATCCGGCCATACACAGCGCAGCAGTGCCTATTATTCAGACACCAGCGAACAGGGGCTGCTAACAGGGAGTTTTGCAAGGGAGTTCTCCAGGTGAAGGAGGACCTACTGCAGAATCTGTGGGGTAAGTGACTGTCTGTAGTATTGGGGGGGGGGGTTTAGGGGTTACTGCTGTGAGCTGTGTGCTGAGCTTGAGTTGGTGTCTGTCTGTGTGTCTGTTTGAAGGACTGTGTGCTAGAGCTGGCAGTTGGAGGCTGTGAGCCTCAAAGGTAAGTTTGAGAGCTTGAAGCCTCTGGTGATTGGCTGAGCTTAATCAGCCTTAATCAGTGGGTGGGGCATTAACCCAGGCCAGGGCTTTATAAAGCCACACATAAGCGACCAGGGAGCTTGCGAACAGGGGCTGCTAACAGGGAGTTTAGAAGGGAGTTTCAAGGGAGGGCGGGGCCCCATAGGTCCTCCTTGGTCCCCTGTCCCCATATAACCTATACTTCAAAACCATACTCTAAAACCCCTTTCTTTCAACCACCCTTTCATTAACTAGGAGACAATGCAGGCAGAAGCCCAGCAGCAGAGTGGGGGCTATCCAGTTTATTGCGCCGGGTGTGGAATGTATGAGTACCTGCCTTGTGGGCGGGTGTCGTATGTCTGCATTCGGTGCAAGGAGCTCCTGGCCCTCAGAGACCGCGTGCGGGCTTTGGAGGCCAGGGTGGCGGAACTGGAGGAGCTGAGAGAGGCAGAGAGGTTTGTCGACGAGGCTTTCAGGGACACTGTAGAATTGTCCCACCTCCGCTCAGACAGCCTCTGTGCTGTTGAGGAGGAAGAATGCCCAAGGGAAGCAGAGCAGTCAGCGGGAGCAGAGGGGAACCTTCCCATAGTTGGGACCCTCCTTCCAGATGATGCTGAGGCTGCCTCTCGCACGGAGGTTGCCTCTCCGGGGGAGGGAACTCCAGTTGCTAGGAAAAGGCAGGTGTTAGTAATGGGAGATTCGATCATTAGAAACATAGATAGCTGGGTTTGTGATGACCGGGAGAACCGTATGGTGACTTGCCTGCCTGGTGCGAAGGTTGTGGACCTCTCAAGGCATCTAGACAGACTTATGTGTAGTGCTGGGGAGGAGCCGGTGGTCGTGGTACATGTAGGTACCAATGACTTAGGGAAGGGTAGGAGAGATGTCCTGGAAGCAAAATTTAGGCTACTAGGAAAGAGATTGAGATCCAGGACCTCTATGGTGGCATTCTCAGAAATGCTCCCAGTTCCACGCGCAGGGCCAGGTAGGCAGGCAGAGATTCAGAGTCTCAATGCGTGGATGAGACGATGGTGTAGAGAGGAGGGGTTTACGTTCATTAGGAACTGGGGTAACTTTTGGGATGGGGGGAGCCTATACAGGAGGGATGGGCTCCACCTAAACCAAAAGGGAACCAGACTGCTGGCGCTAAACATTAAAAAGGTTGTAGAGCAGTTTTTAAACTAGAGGATGGGGGAAAGCCGACTGCTGCAGAGGAGCAGCTGGATCGGACACAGACTTCTCTTAAGGGAGAGTCTGACGAGAGGGAATCTCCAGGTTATAGTTATAGTTATAGTCAGGAACAGAGGACAGAAAAGGATGGTGAGGGGGCCGGATCCGATGATAAACAGCCACATGCCCAAGAATCTGGCACATTAAAAAAGGGCAGACAAATAAACAGGGACAAGTTTTTAAAGTGCTTATACACAAATGCTAGAAGTCTACATAATAAAATGGGTGAACTAGAGTGCCTAGTGGTAAAGGAGAATATTGATATAATAGGCATCACAGAAACCTGGTGGACAGAGAGCAATCAGTGGGACACAATCATTCCGGGGTACAAAATATATCGGAAGGACAGAACAGGTCGTACGGGAGGAGGAGTGGCACTATACGTGAAAGAAAATGTAGATTCAAATGAAGTAAAAATCATAAGCGAATCCACTTGTTCCATAGAATCGCTATGGATAGAAATCTCATGCTTCCATGACAATATAACATTAGGGATCTACTATCGGCCACCTGACCAGGATAGTAAGAGCGATGATGAAATGCTAAGGGAAATTAGGCAGGTTATCAAATTTAAAAACCCAATAATGGTGGGGGATTTCAACTATCCCCATATTGACTGGGAACATTTCACTTCAGGACATATTGCAGAGATAAAATTTCTCGATACTTTGAATGACTGCTTCATGGAGCAGCTGGTATGGGAACCCACAAGGGGAGAGGCAACTCTAGATTTAATTCTGAGTGGAGCGCAGGAGCTGGTCCGAGAGGTAACTGGAGCAGGACCGCTTGGAACTAGTGACCATAATACAATAGCATTCACCATCGCTGTGGGGGAAAGAACACCTCAACAGCCCAACACTGTGGCATTTAATTTCAAAAGGGGGAACTATACAAAAATGAGGGGGATAGTTAAACAAAAGCTAAAAGGTAGAGTGACTAAAGTGAAATCTCTGAAAACTGCATGGGCGCTTTTTAAAGACACCATAATAGAGGCCCAACTTCACTGTATACCCCAAATTAAGAAACACTGTAAAAAAACCAAAAAAGAGCCACCATGGCTCACCAACCATGTAAAAGAAGCACTGAGAGGTAAAAAGACTTCCTTTAAAAAGTGGAAGTCAAATCCTAGTGAGGCAAACAGAAAGGTGCACAAACAGTGCCAGCTTAAGTGCAAGAGTGTAATAAGAAGAGCCAAAGAGGAGTTTGAAGAACGGCTAGCCAAAAACTCCAAAGGTAATAACAAATTGTTTTTTAAGTATATCAGAAGCAGGAAGCCTGCCAAACAACCAGTCGGGCCCCTTGATGATGATAATACAAAAGGAGCGCTTAAAGATGATAGAGTCATTGCAGAGAAACTAAATGGATTCTTTGCTTTGGTTTTTACGGCTGAAGATGTTAGTGAGATTCCCAAACCTGAGCCGGCTTTTGTAGGTGACAGATCTGAGGAACTGTCACAGATTGAAGTGTCACTAGAGGAAGTTTTGGAATTAATTGATAAACTCAACATTAACAAGTCACCGGGACCAGATGGCATTCACCCAAGAGTTCTGAAAGAACTCAAATGTGAAGTCGCGGAACTGTTAACTAAGATTTGTAACCTGTCCCTTAAAATGGCTTCGGTACCCAAAGACTGGAAGTCGGCTAATGTAACGCCAATATTTAAAAAGGGCCCTAGAGGGGATCCCAGCAATTACAGACCGGTAAGTCTAACGTCGGTACCGGGCAAATTAGTTGAAACAATAGTTAAGAATAAAATTGTCAGTCACATAGAAAAACATAAACTGTTGAGCAATAGCCAACATGGTTTCTGTAAGGGGAAATCGTGTCTTACTAATCTATTAGAGTTCTTTGAAGGGGTTAACAAACATGTGGACAGGGGGGATCCAGTGGACATAGTGTACTTAGATTTCCAGAAAGCATTTGACAAGGTCCCTCACCAAAGGCTGTTATGTAAGTTAAGTTGTCATGGGATAAAAGGGAAGGTCCTTTCATGGATTGAGAACTGGTTAAAAGACAGGGAACAAAGGGTAGGAGTAAATGGTAAATTCTCAGATTGGAAAAGGGTAGCTAGTGGTGTTCCCCAAGGGTCGGTCCTAGGACCAGTCCTATTCAATTTATTCATAAATGATCTGGAGAAAGGGGTAAATAGTGAGGTAGCTAAGTTTGCAGACGATACTAAACTACTCAAGATAGTCAAGACCAAAGCAGATTGTGAAGAACTTCAAAAAGATCTCACAAAACTAAGTGATTGGGCATCCAAATGGCAAATGAAATTTAATGTGGATAAGTGTAAAGTAATGCACATTGGAAAAAATAACCCCAACTATACCTATAATATGATGGGGGCTAATTTGGCTACAACGAGTCAAGAAAAAGATCTTGGAGTCATTGTGGATAGTTCTCTGAAGATGTCCGTACAGTGTGCGGAGGCGGTCAAAAAAGCAAACAGGATGTTAGGGATCATTAAAAAGGGGATAGAAAATAAGACTGCAAATGTATTATTGCCCTTATATAAATCCATGGTACGCCCACATCTCGAATACTGTGTACAGATGTGGTCTCCTCATCTCAAAAAAGATATTCTAGCACTAGAAAAGGTTCAGAAAAGGGCAACTAAAATGATTAGGGGTTTGGAGAGTGCCTCGTATGAGGAACGATTGAAAAGGCTGGGCCTCTTCAGCTTGGAAAAGAGGAGACTGAGGGGGGACATGATAGAAGTATATAAAATTATGACGGATGTGGAAAAAGTGGACAAGGAAAAGTTGTTTAAATACTCCCATAATACAAGAACCAGGGGTCACCAAATGAAACTGATAGGTAGCAGGTTCAAAACAAATAAAAGGAAGTTCTTCTTCACACAACGCACAGTCAACTTGTGGAACTCCTTACCTGAGGAGGTTGTGAAGGCTGGGACTATAACAATATTTAAAAGGGAACTGGATAAGTTCATGGTGGCTAAGTCCATAAATGGCTATTAGCCAGAAAGGGGTTAAGAATGGTGTCCCTAGCCTCTGTTTATCAGAGGATGGAGACGGATGGCAGGAGAGTGATCACTTGATCATTGCCTGTTAGGTTCACTCCCTCTGGGGCACCTGGGCACTGGCCACTGTCGGTAGACAGATACTGGGCTAGATGGACCTCTGGTCTGACCCAGTACGGCCTTTCTTATGTTCTTATGTTCTTACCATTAGTGGGGTAAACCACCCATGCATATCATAGCATGTGTAGTGGAGCTAAAGAGGGGGTGCGCCTCCCCTTGGGGGGGGTGAGACCCACCAGCTCTGGGCATACACATGGGAGGGGAGACTGTGGGAGCTGACAGGTACCCCTGCTCTTATAGGCCCCAGACCCCCCCCCCCCAAATCCACCCAGCCAATCATGCACACATTTCCTGTCCCACAGCTCCTCCGTCTTACCCAGGAAGGTTTCACATCTACTATCGCCACCTGCGTTGATTGCAGGCCTCCCAAAATTGCCACCCATGACTCACAAATTATGGTGGCCGCCAGCCAGTTCTTTGGTTTTAGGTATGGGGAGGACCTGACTACACTAGCCTTAGGCCTTGGCTACACTACAGGGTTTTGGTGCCACATCCGCTGCTGCAATTAACCCCCCATTGCATCTGGCCCCACTATGGCCGTGTGTCAGCAGAGTGCAGGCACAGTGAGCAGTGCAGTGTGGGTAACGAGTTCGATGAGCAGCTGCACACAGAGGGTTTTGGGAAGGGTTTGCAATGCCTCAAGGGACAGGTCTGGTGTACCATAATGACGGTGTCTGAATACCATCATCCCACGGCCATCCGACCACATTGCCAGCCGCTTTGCAACTGCTCTGTCAGCTCTACGGCCGGTGCTGAACACAAAGAGAAGATGTTCACAGAAGTGTGTGAGTGGCGGGCTGGGAGAGGCTCTGTGCGCACACAGGAGCAGGGCTGGAGTATTGCAGGGGCTGAAGCTCTGGGCCCTGGCCAAGGGGGGGGGGGCGCAGTGGCTGGCATGGCCTCTGCTCCAGTCTGGCACAGCTTTCCAGGGCCCATGCCCCTGGGGGGACCTGCCTCAGGGTCTGTGGCCCTATTATTGGCTGTTGGGCCCCAGGCATTGGGAAGTAGACTGCGGTTGGGGGGGGGGGAAGCCTAGGGCCCCCCAGGCCAGTTAATTCAGTCCTGTGTGTGTGTGTGTGTGTGTGTGTGTGTGTGTGTGAGAGAGAGCGAGAGCGCGCGCGCGAGCGAGATCGGGAGAGGGGTGTTGGAGGACAGTGTGGCCTCACACTGTCTCTTTACGCACCCATTCCCAGATGACCACTTAGTGGCAACGTGTACATCAGTTCGGCAAGTGAGCAACCCCAAAATCAGGCCTCCACCTCCCTGCTTGGCTCTGCCCACTTGCTAAGACTGCCTATGGACCTGCAGCAGATCAATAATTTGATCTCTAGATCTACACAAAAAAAAATCCCACCAAAATGAAATTTAAAAAAAAAAAAACCCACCCAAAACAACCCCAACCCGCCTAGAAACATGGCTATTTTGAGAGTAAAACCCCACCTCAAGTGACTGGATATTTGGGTCATTAACACTACGGTGTACTCTCCTAAAGCACACCAACTTTCCAGGACATTCAGCAAAGCATGTCAGTTTTGGACGACTTTGAAACTTGACCTTTAAATATAACTTTAATGTGACCCAACCGTATCTATAACAGTGCTGCTGGCGATGAAGACTTCCCAGTATGTAGGTGAGGTATACCAGGTCCAATGCTGAACGAGAGCTAGAACCACGCAGCTTAACTTTCCCGTGCTGTTGGCCAGGCTCCCAGACTGTAATACCAATAGCTGTAAAGTACAGATGTTTTGGCTGCCAGCACAGTTGGAAAAAAAATCAGGCCATGAAGATTTCACAGACTTAAAAGTAACCATGCAAGTGTTGCTCTTTCAGAAGTACGTCAAAGTATTACTGAATATTGGCAGTGCTCAGGGGAGTTTTGTAAAAACGTATTGTATTGTCCCAGCCACTGGTCAATCTTTTTAAGTGATGAACAGCCACCTGAGTGCAATGCCTGGTAGATAGCTCTTCAGAACAAGGACTGGCTCTTTGTTTTATGTTTGCACAGTGCCAAGCATAATAGGCCCTCCCTGTAGGCACTACCGAAGTATAAATGGAAGAACTGTAATGGATGGACTCAGACTAGGGTTTCAACCGCATATTTGATCTCGGCCACACTTCCTGCAATCACAGCAACATTGTCATGAAGTGCGACTCACAAATAGTTGCCCGGACGCAACCACCATCCCCTCCTGGCTCTCTAGGTCTTAACAGCTCAGGATTAACATCCATGTCATTGCCTGTGTTGTAGCACAGGCAGCTACCCATTGGCTAGCTACAGCATCTCCCCTCAAAAAAACAAAACAAACCTCATCCAGCCTTCTTCAGCAGCTGTTTCTATTAAAGAGAATGGATGTGGCTTTCTTTGCTGTGCCGCCTATAAATGATATATGAATCTTCCCATCACAGCACTCCTTTGAAAATGAAGCTATCCCATCCAAACTGTTTGGCTCGTACATAAAGGTAGTAAATATATTTGTGACTGACAGCTTTTATTTTTAGTTGGGTCATCTGGGGAAAGCCCATTGCCATGGAATGATGAAAGATTAGTTGTTGAACTCAGGGACCAGAAGTGGAAGAGAATGTGTAATGCTGCCACGCCAGCATGGCCTACTTAACCATCCATGTAGTCAAATTCCAAAGGGGTAGCCGTGTTAGTCTATTGGAGAAAGACAACAGAGTCCTGTGGCACTTTTAAAGACTAACAGATTTATTTATCGCATGAGCTTTTGTGGGAGAAAATCCCACTTCGTCAGACGTGTCTCCCACGAAAGCTCATGCGATAAATAAATCTGTTAGTCTTTAAAAGTGCCACAGGACTCTGTTGTCTTTAAACATCCATGTGTGTCATGCATGCCCTGTAAAAACTGCTGCCCCTTCCACTGGCCTGAGCCAGCGAACACTTACTGACACCCACCGGTCAGCAGACAAGCTAGATAAACTAAATGAAAAGGGAATATCAATTACGATGGCAACCGATAATCCTTAATATAGGGCAGCTGCATAGGGTAGTCTTACTGAGGTATGTGGAGTTTTTCATCCATATATGATTATACTTGACTTTTAAAATTCTTGTGCAGTGGCTGTTTCTTGGTTTGGTTAAATACTGCATTTTTCCTGCTCCATTACAAAGGCACTTTCATCAGCTCAAGCTAATTAAAAAACAAAAAAGAAAGCAAACCCAGGCAGAGCTCAGTCACATGACGGTCTATAGACAGTGCTGCTGAAAGTGTAAAATCACCTGCTGAATGCAACCCACTTATGTTCTTTTTCTACGGCCCTCCAGGTTGCAGTTCTTTCTATTTTATTAAGGCAACCTGCTGACACATCCATAGCAAATGCGGGGGAAGTCAGCTATTGGGATGTGACAATTAACAGGCAAAATATTATATTTAGAGCACTTTAAACCTAGCCAAAATTTCCCCTGCTGAAATCAAAATGTCCCTCTGGGTTCTCTGCTTTTGCTGTATTTAGCTGTCCCCACAAAGGGACTGTCATTAGGAATGACATGACTTTGCTCTGGCCTATAGGCAATATATCTACTTATTGCCTGCTTCTTCAGGTCTCAGACGAGCTTCATCTTTGGCTGTCACAGCATTTCAGGATACAGGATACAAATACAGCTGAAATTGTATTAGTCCACTCCATGAGGTTTCAATTCTAGGACTTGTATGCTTTGAGATTTTTTTCCTCTGGGGGAAAGAACTTGTGCCTTAGAAAGATCAGGTATTTGTGGATATGAAGCTTTCCGTTGTCACTAAACAGCTTTACAATCTAGAGCCTGAAAGATCCTTGCTTATCATGAAAGACTTGAAGCTGATGACAAAGTGCCTCAATTTGTCTTTGTGTCCTGCTAAAATACATTTAGCAACACTATGTGAAGTTATATGACTCTATGCTATAACATGTTCCAGAGTTAGAAAAGCAGGCCCAAATCAGTTCTTCAGAGACATTGACACGCTGGCCAGATATCAGCATAACCAAATGCCCTATCACCTCGCTAAGCAACCATTCTTTGGTGGGAAGAAGGGAGTGAGTGAGAACTTTACATAATAGCAAAGACACAACTGGGGGTTTCCATGTACATGGGTGTTACCAGCTAGAGATAACCTTTAAAGAGATGAGTAGAGAATAAGAATGAGAAACAGATGCCCCCAAATCACCTCTGTCCTCTACTCATGCCAGCAATGTTTGAAAGACAAAGAAAGGATTATTAAACTGGACGAGAGGCCTGGCTGAATTCAGCCAGACTTCTGTAAGTGAATGGTGAGAAAAATGTTTTTGGTTTTAAGCTCACTTTGCCCATTAAGTTTGGTGTTAATCTGAGTATTATCGTTTTATTTTTCTTTGTCCCCAATTCAGACTTTTATGCCTTATTACTTGTAACTATTTATGATTTATCTTGCTGTAGTTAATAATCTTGCTGGGCCAGCGTTTTGGATTACCATAATATCTGTCACAAGAAATTATAGGCTTTAATGGCTGAGCTCATTTATTATATGGCATAGAGGCAATGTCCTATGCCTGCATCCCAAATTGACGTCTGATTTTAACTATTAGTTCTTCTCTCTAATTCTCTCCTTTTTCTATTTGCCTCTGTGAACTTCATTTTCCCCAGCTATTTTCCCTTTCTTCCTATTTCTCTCTCTCTTTACTGCCTAGCATTGGACCCTTTTGGGAAGTTTAATTCAGTTCTCATTGCGTAGTCTTTCCAGATGACCTAAGCCAAGGTATTTTTTTCAATATGTAGAATCTCCAAGCTTTGTAGCTGTCCACGTCCAGACTCTGTCAAAACTGACTTTTGCTTTTAGGTACCAGTACGCTAGACTAGGCCATACCAATGCTGAACTGAAGCTATTTTCCTTCTTTTCTAATGTTCCTAGAATCATATTTGGCGCCTCAAAATGTAAAGAGAGTTTTGCCCGAGCAAAGACTGTTGTTTGTCAATTGCTGTGGCACACACTATCCGCATTGATCAGCATACTTTCTGCTTCTAAGCTATTTTCCTCAGAGTACCCTGAAAAGTCACCAGTGTTTCTGGGGAATATACAATATTTTGCTAATATATTTCTCCAAAAATAAGTTTAAATGTACTCTGCTCTTATACTGCTCAGTTTTGCACCATGGTTAAACCCATCTGTTATTTCTCAGGGCCTTCACTGGTATTAAGCCAAACAATTTTGTTTATTTCCTCTTACACATCAAATAATATATTAAACAATACAGAACCTTAGCATCTCCCACTATTCATTGCCCTCTGCTCTACAGAGCAGCCCTGTAATATAATTCAGATCCCTATCTCTTAACTAGTTTTTAATCCATGACAGGCCTTTGCCCCTAGCCCTGAGAGTATTTATTTTCCTTTATCTCATCTCAGTCACTTTATCTGTAGCTTTTTGGCAATGCAAGTAACTTGTATTCGCTGGGTCATTGCTGTCTACTCCTTTATTGTCACATATTTAAATAATTCTAGTATTGGTAAAAAGCAGAGTGCTCCCCTTAGAGGTATACTATCACAAGGTCTATATTTGGTAAGCGTTACAATTAAAAAAAATCAGTTTTATATACTATCTTTCCTGTAGGGCCCCTCCCCCCCCCCGGGTTTGAGGTCAATAACCAGCTGGGAGACACACACGAATAGTTGGTGGGCGAGGGAGCAGTGATGGGATAGTCTGGAAAAAATCACAGGCCCATGGCAACCTGGAAACTGATGAATTGGGGGATGTGTGGAGGGGAATCGGCATATTCAGGAGCTTACATAGCAGACTCCTGGGAATTACACAAATATCAGGAATTTACACCTTAGAATGATGACATCAAGAGACACTGACTGGAGAATTTGAACCTTGTCCATACCAAAGCCATCAATGCCAACCACCATTAGGCCATCTACTGCTGGTCTTGCGACACTATCTATTTCCCTGAAAGTCAGATGATTTGGATTACACACTCTTCTTCCTGCCCCACTGTCTAAGCACAGTAATGACTTTTCAATTCACAGCAAGGGCTGCTATTTTAAGCATTTATTTCACATCCTTGACTCTGGGTTCATTAGTTCCCACTTATATTCATAATCCTCCCACAAATACCAGCTAAAACCTGTGACATTATTGATGGCATATTTCTCAAGATGCTCAGACACTACCACCTCCATCGAGCTGTTCAACACCAGCTTATTCTGAGGTAACGAGCAATAGAACTGATCCTGCAATAAGAGGACACTATCTAAAGATTTGAGGGCCACGCGGGAGGCTATTGTAAGCATAGTAGCTGAGTGAAAAGAGGCTCCATGTTGAGGGCAGGAAACAAAAGGAGCCTAATGAAAGGACTGGGAGGGGTGTGGGCAAAGGATGAGAGAAAGGATAGGAGATGAGAGAAGACAGAGTGGAAGTGGAGGAAGGGAGGGCTGGCCATTGATGTGGGGAAGAATGAGGAACTTGAATATTATGTGGCAATAGAGAGAGAACCAGTAATGGGCTTCTAGGAGCAGGGGAGTGGTTGGGAGAAGGAAGATTATTTTACTGGCAGCAGTTTGGATGGGTTGGAAGGTGATGCAGCAGGAGGCCACTAAGGTTGACAGAGTAGTTTTAGGGTGGCAGGTGTCTGGTTTTCAATCAGAAAGTCTGGTCAAAAAAGGACCTGACAGTATTCAGTCAGTACCACCAACTGGACACCAGACGTACGATGACCTGGGTAACTGTCCTCAATCAGCTTCCATTCCCCGCAGGGCTGGATCAAGGAGCGCTGGGCTGCCCACTTTTGTGGGCCCACTCTCTCAGGCCTGGGGTTCTGCCATGGGGAGGGGGCAGGATGGTGCGCAGGCACACTGGCCTTATGGCCACCCAGTAGACCTGCCAGTCACGCAGGGCCATACTCGGTGCTGGAGGAGGCCCAGGTAGTTGGCACAATGGGGGCCGGGGCCCAAGGGCCAGAGGCAGCGGTGCTCCCACCCTAGTCCCAGGCTGGTTTGCCGGGGAGCACTGTTGGCCAGCCTGAGCCATGGGGGCCTGCCCAGCGCTGTGCTGAATTGAGCAGGTTGGATTTTGGGGGTTGCAGCCCCCTAAAGCCTCTGCCTTAATCTAGCCCTGGTTCTACTGCTGGGAGGGTGGGAACAGCAACTGCTGCTGGACCTGCAGGAGCTCTCAGGAATTGCCCAGAGATACCAGGGGCTGAGGGAAGGGATCCGTGAGCACATGGCATTTGAGGAGCAGAGCCTCTGGTTGGGCTCACTGCCAGGACCCCCTCTCAGCCCGGACCCCTTCTGAGCCTCATTTGTGCCTCAGAGCCAAGGTGTTGCCCTCCTATCCTGCCTAGTCCCCCACCAGTTCTCCCTCCTCTCTCCTGCCCCAGTCCCTCTTCCTCTCCTAAAGCCCTTCTCAGTTGGGAAGGAGGTGAGAGCAGCAAATAATGGTGGGAGGGGAGAGGAGAGGAGGGGCGGGGGCAGGGCCTCGACGGAAAAGGTGGAGCACGTGGCGGTTCTTGCACTGTGTCCTGTTTCGACAAATGAGAAAGTTGGCCGGCTTAGCTGTAATAGATGTGAGAAGCAATCAAGAAGTGGGCAAGTGGTTTGGCCATACGGATGGAAAGGGCAGATTTTATTTTTGCACCCTCAGGCTTCAATCTTGTCTGTGTCCCTGTTGCACTAGTCCCTAGTCTTGCACTAGGCAGTGTTGAGACACAGAGCTAGATTTACAAAGGTACGTAAGTGTTGCAATACTAAGCTCCAAGGGCCCCTGCTCCCCAGTGGGATACTAAGTCCTCAAGTTTTTTCATACAATGCAGGGAGAGAGGTAAGGGCCTAAGCAAGGGATCCTCAGAACCCTGCAAGCTAAGCAAGGAACTACCAAAGCTAGCCAGGAGTGAAATGCAGAGGAAAAAGTGATCTGGGCCTTCAGCGCATGTCTGACAGGAGGCCCCACCCTCTGCTCAGGATTCTCAGCCATAAATCATCTCCCAAAATTATGTGCTTCAGACTTGTTAGCCCGTTCTTAGGGGGGAAAAAAACAGCAAAAGAGCATCCCCATAGCCCACTGGTCAGGGCACTCCGGGGTGTTGTGGAATTCCCAGGTTATTCCCAAATAATTGCTTCCATACCCTTTTGTTTGTACAAAATAGAAAAGCTTCATAGGAGGGATTGAGTAAGACCCCCAACCTAGAATATCTTCCAGTGGTACTTATGTGAGAAGTGAAGACCTGGATTCACGTTCCTGCACCATATCAGCCAGTGTGGTGCTCTGAAAACAAATTTCCTAGGTCTGTTGAGTAGTGAGTGCCCCAACTCCTGGGCTATTGCACCCTATCAGGGAATTTAGGCACTTCCAGGGTAACAGGTGGCAGAGTTTTGAGGCTCTTAAGCAGTGCTTAAATGTTGATTTAGACACCTAAAGTGGATCTAGTCCCAAACAGATAAAGAATGACAAATAACAGAATAAGAGGAGAAACAAGGATCAAACTGAGGTTGGCTACACTTGTTTTATTACAATTCTTTTAACAAAAACTATTCCTTTCCCCCCTTCCTAATAGTTCCCCCTCGCTACCTCTCTCTCCATGATAATTAGGATTGGCCAGTCTCCATTTCACCCCTTCTCGCCTCCACATTTCTGATTTTCTCAATACTCTGCTTCCCCAATCATAGCCCAAGGGGTGGGAGTCAAAGGCCACAGCAACCAATCAAGAGATACCTTAAAAATAGTTAAAGGTCACTGCAAAGGAAGATGTCTTACCCGAGATACTGACATTTCTCCCCTCCTTGAAGAAAGAACGCCTGGATAGCTTCTTTGTCCCCATTAACTCAAAGCACCTTCTCCCAGGGGTTAAAGTATGGAGGAACGCACTGGACCACAGTTCCGGGGCCCACAAATTTGAGGAGCCAGAGTTCTGGGGCCCCTAAAAATAGAAAAATCCAGCAGAACACATGTTCCACCCTGCTCTGGCTGCTGGCAGGTCCTACACCCCACTGTTGTTAATCACAATATTTATGGTATTATGCAGTGTTTGCTAGTTTGTGACAATAATTGCTATAGACAAACGCCATATAAAATTATAAATATTTTTATGGAGCAATAACTGATGCATTTGGTACTGAGAAGTGGTTGCAAATGCCTACCTGGGCTGGCGCCCAGGCAATACAGGAAGGGGTCCCGGAGATTAGGAGGGTTCCGAGGCCTATCAAATTATACTTTAACCACTGCCCTTCTCCCCTACTGCAGTGGAAGACTTAGCTCCAGCAGAGGATTTGATGGACAGAGGCTCCTGCATGGTCACCATACACCAGCTTTGCCCCAGTGGTTCCAGCATGTAGAGGTGCTGTGGAGCAAGCAGTAAGAAAAAGGAACAGTCAGTGACAGAGAATGCAGCAGTGCAGCAAGGGGATGGAAAAGGCTGGCAGAAGGACCAGAGTTTGGTGTTAGTGGTTGGAGATCCAGGAGGCATACATTGCAATGGGCGAACTGCTTGAACATAACTTTAATGCTGTTTAGTCTCAGGCTACAGGCTTGCTTTCAGATAACATTTGCTGGCTTCCTCGAGGTTAACAGGTCTTTACTAGAAAGCAACAGAGGCCATCTGATGTCTCTCTCTCTCCATTGATAAGATTGCCATCTGGTGCTCCATAATTTCAGCTTTCCTTTTTAAAAAGGTCTCTAATCCTTTTGGCTGTAAAGAAACTTTCAAAAAAAACATACAAGGAGTCCTGGGGCACTTTTAAAGACTAACCAATTTAAAAGTGCCACAGGACTCCTTGTTTGTTTCGCTGAACTAGACTAACACAGCTATCCCTTTGGAAATTTCCCAAAAACATGAATCCTCTGTAGCCAGTTCAGTGACATCTGTCCAAGAATCTAGAATAATTCCTCTAAGACATGAGAACTGCTCCATGAGAACTGGCCTCAACAGCTCAGTTCTAATCAGTCTCAATTCAAGCCACTGCTCTCCAGAAAAGTGAAGAAGCATCAACAATTCAAGTTGTTTTGTTTTCTCCAGGCTCAGCAAAACCAGGACTCCTTTCTTCATGCTTACACACTCCAGTCTATTCTCTTTTTAAATGAAAACATTTGTTCATAAAATTAATGAGAAAATACACACTGTGTGTAATGGTTTTTTTTAAAAAATAGAAAAACATTAAACAAGAGATAACTTCAGGGCAATACTCTGCAATTTCTCAGACTTGAAAAGAATTTTGTTTTGGTTAAGTTATGACTCATAAGCTGTGTGAAGTGCCTGGCGCTGCTCAGAGAGTGTATTTGCTGTAATGTTTCTGGGAAATTTATGTGTTCATTTTGTTCTCTGTTTCTGCTATTTATGCTTGTGTGTTGGGTATATTCCATGACAATACTTCAGCTAAGTGGTCAAGCATAAATATCAGTTTTAGTGTCAGTCTATATCAAACTGCTATGGAGAAGATTAAAATGTTTTCAACTCATAAAAACAGAATCTTCTTCAATGATGACTGATAATAAATAATAACAATAATAGGAGAGTGGGGAGGCAGCATATACGTATATCAACCTAACTCTTTGGGAAACGAACTACAGGAAACAGATCAGAAAAATCTGCAGTTTCCAAATGTTAATTCATAATTAATAACATCTTTTTATATTCATTGCTGATTCTGTAACAGTGTACTTTCCCATATCTCATACTATCCCGCAACAATTTTGCAAGATCTTTCATTCACGGCAGATTCCTGCTTTCACTATTACAACATTTCTTTTTATTTTACTTTTTTTCTTTGAGAGCTGCAGTATATACATGTCTTAATTGTTTCTGCCATACACTTTTCATTCTAAACTTACAGGTTTCTATAATTGTCATTAAAAAGCACGTAGACAAAATATTGTATGGTATCTATAATAAATGCAAAGAAATCATTACAAACAAAGCTTGGCTTAGCAAACTGTACATACATAAATAGGTTTCTTTTTTTAACTTGACATTCAATATTTTTCTCATAAAACCTTCCATGATTTTATTTATTACATCCATTTGTTTAAACCTTAGAAAAGTGCCTGTCAGATTTACAGCCTGTGCATCCAAAGCAAAGGTTAGAACACCATGCCCAAAACAAAAATCAAGGAAAAATAGTACATTGCCATACAAGCTTTTGAAAAGTGTATGGTACAAAGCCTGAAACTGTCCTTAGCACTGGTTGGTTCGTATACTGTCAAATACTGAGAGTGTATTTAACAAAGATTGGCTAATAGTTCATTCAGAGCTGCGCACAGGAAAGGTTCTCTCAACAGTATAAAGTCCTTGGGCGATGCATAGCACATGGCAATGATCCAGATATAAAGTGGCTAAAGATCCAGAATGTTGGATAGAAAGAAAATTCCCTCACTTATTTCATAGCCTTCTTAGAGCCAGGGATGTGAGTTCTGAAATAATATTACTGATGTAATGCATTACACATTTTGGTACTGATATATTATTAATTTAGTGCCAGAATGATACAGGAACATTGGCTACAGCAGACAGATAAAGCTGCCACATAGAGTGCATTAACATTTGAAACAGGCCCATTTCCTGACACGTTTCTCCAACTTTATAGCCTTTCCACTGCTTCATAAAGGAGGAGGGCCATTAGTATATCTTAACATGGGGTGGAAGGACCGGGCAAAATTATTCGATAGGGTACAGCTGTAGTCCTCCTCGGTCATTGGTACTAGGCAAGCAAGACCAATCAAGAGCAGCAGAAGAAGCTGAAGTGGCAGAGCAGCTCTGAGGACCCTAAGGAAGAAGGACGGATGCTGCCGAGCTGTCTCAGAATGGGAGGAATCTGAGCCACCTCTTGTGGACCTGGGAAAAGAAACCAACATAAAATAAACAAAAGTCTTATTAAAATAAACTCTCCTTTCTGGAATATAATAATTTATCCTGCAATGGTAATTTTGAAATAAATAAAAATCCTCCAGTTAACAAATGCCAAAGGAGTTTTATACGGAATGTGTCCTGACACTGGTGGCAATGGTAGGATTGGAAAACAAAATATTTGATCAATTATAAAAAGACTAGCCCATGGGATGCTCAAGTGCTATCATTTTTTTTTAATTGTGTAAAATATTTTTCACATAATGATATTCTCTGGGCCAGACACAATATATTCTATCATGTCAACCGCCAACTCAGCCCATATCTACAGACAATCTGAAAGGGAAACCCCGGTGCTTTGCATGTCAACTACTTTTTCTTTCAGGAAATATCACAATGAGTCATGCAACAAGAGCAATAATATGCCAATGTTGGATTAGAGGGATCCCAGTCTTACAGAGTACAGCGTAGCTTCATTTTGCACTGAATCAGGAGTTAAAATTCCTGAACCTGAATGGAATCTTACCCTTTCTGTGAGACTTATTTCCTTCCTGTCTTTCTATGAAAACATATGACTAACATGTCACAGCCTGCTCTCAATCTCTGATAGGAAGGTAAGCCTTAAAGTCAACGTTTTCTAACTGGTTATGCCTAAAGTCAAGCACATAAAGCCACACTCATTTTTTAATCAATGGGAGATATGACAGATCAGCATCTCTGAAAACCAAAGATCAGGCCATCAATTTAGATGCTTAATTTTAGGTATCCACATGTGAAAATTCTGCCTTAAGTTTTTAGATTTCCCTGTAACATGGAAGCTCTTTTTTCTAGTAGTGGATAAAATTTGAATTCCATTTTGACACAGATCTTTCCATTTTGCCCTCTTGACCTAAGATGTAAGAAACTTACTACAAGACTTTTTAGAAGTTAGATGGGTTGATAAAAGACAGCTAGAACATTTAAAGATACCAGAGAGAATGATTTAAGTACACTAATTATGTGACATTGAAAGGTATTGTGTTTTGGCAGGTACTAAAATGCAGGATAATTTAATGGCTCTCAAAACTATCTCCTAATACTTTAGCCTACTTCAGTCTTGCTTTGTTCTTTTTTTTTATTATTATCAAGAGTTCATGGGATAGGGAAGTCTCTTGGCAATTTGATTACAATTCATCATGAACACAATGCTGTGCTAAGGCTAAGGAGGTAGACAGACATATGTAAAACAGTGCAAAAGAAAATGAGAATCCATCTTGAGAATTACCTTTGTCTTGATGGGAATTTCAGTTTAATGGCCATGAAATTATACCCTCTTCTGTACCTTCTGGATCACTGAAGTAACTAGTTCTCCAATTATTAATCGCTTACTGGAGAAGATCATTTGTTGTTACTAGCACATTTACGTACAAATGTCTTCCCACGTTGAAGACTTAAAAGGAAGCCAGGCACCTTTTGGTTACATTTAGTTGACTAATGGAGAGGTGAACGTTTGGGTCCACTAAATGATTAACTTACTGGGATGATGAGGTCAAGATCAAAACAAAAGATTGCACATTGCTTAAATCCACAGCATTGGAGCCAGAATGGAAAGCTGCTTATTCTTGCATCATGAAAGATCATTTATTATATAGAATGCAATGAAAGGACATGGCACATTTAACAGCATCAGAGCATTCCATAATAAAGTTCAATTAGACTAGGCCTTCCACTGTCTAAGAACACCAAAAGAGAGAGTTAATGGGCTGAGGTAGGAACAAAAGGAACATGGAGTGCTTAATTACTTTCCATGCATTTCACAACACAGTCCAACTACTTACATGGCTCTTTTTGCATAAGTACTGTTGCTTACAGCTCACCAACAGGCACCACGTTTTGTAGTGTCTACTCATCATTGGGGTTAATGATCATGATGTGAAAAGCTGAGTCTTTTTTTAAATAGGTTATCTAGTAACTGAACATCACCCGAAACATCACCTGGGGCTACTGAAAGGTTTCATATAGGAATTTCCAAGAGACAGACAAGTAATTTTCCTCTCTTCTCAAGACTACGCCAGCCCAAATGTGCCATTGATTTTGTTTTGCATTTCTTGAAAAACACAGCATTTGAAAGGCGGTGGTGGAAAGTGTATGGAGGCTCCTCTGATAAGCCTAGTCAATTCTCTGAAGAACTAATGACGTTATTTGAGAAGTGCTTTGAAATACAGTAGTAATAGAGCAGGGTTGTAAATATTAACGGCTAATACTGCATGGAAACAATCCAAGAAGTGAATAATGAAACATTTGCCTCTGTATTTTCAAAAGGGTCTGTTTTAAAAAAGTTCAAGCGCTATACTCCTTTGGTGACATAGCTGCTGTTTATCATCCATACTCATAGCATAATGGACACATTAATAGTGATAGAAAACTGCATATGCAGCTCAAACTGTTCATTGTGGGTGGGAAGGAAAGATTAAATGGCAGCATTTGCAACCGAAGACCTATTGCTATTGAAGTAAATGAAAAACTTCCTATCAATTTCAGTGGGTGGGGAGTGGGTCTAAATGCTACACGTATATTACTTTTGGAGAAAGAATAGCTCATTTTTCTTGCCTGTGCATCCCCTGCCTTCTCTTTCCGGCTGCTCTGCCATTTGTCACATAGACAGCTGCTCATTTGGACTGAAGTCAGACCACTTCACAATTGTTCTTTACTCATGTAGATCCTAGTGACTAGATATTGTGGAAGACACAGCTGAACATCTGACCAACTGCAAGCTTCTTAATGTCAAAACAAGTCAACTACACCAAAATTCATATATATATATCAGTGGACTTCCACACTGACCTAATTTGCAAAGACTAGGGAATTGGAGTGCTTCTGAAAAGTTTAACTGGTAGGCAGAAGTTAAACTATCATACAGGTTTACCAGACGAACAGAGGGAATTCTTGTTTCAGCTCATGTCTCTTCACCTTACTTCTCAGTATGCAGCTAAATTAGTTGTTTTCTGCTACTGAATATTCCACGTTGACTATTCTACCTCCCTCCCTTCTCCCCAGTTAGTGGGCTTACATTGTAAAGAAGATTAAAATATCCATTTTACATGTGGTTAAACACGTACTTGAAGTAAAAGGACCGAAGTCGTAGTGAGTGGAAGAACTGGGCACAGAACCGTGGAGATCTGAGCTCAACTACCCAGTTATAATCAGTGAACTACACAGTCTACCATCATGTAGTCAAAGCCTGTAAGAATCTTGTGACCTGGTTTGGTTGAGGAATTAAAGGAGAGTGTTATAAATTCATTATTTGATCCTGGACAGGGGTGGGTGGCGGCTTTAGGAAGCAGGGACTGGATCAGTGGCGCCAGAACTTGAATAGAACTGCCCAAGAGAGACTATGTAAACACTATGGAGCAAACTGCACAATTATTTTTGCCTTTTTAACATTTTAATCACTTCAAAAAATCTTCAGGCATAGATCCAGGTGTGCATTTTCTGAGATCTGTATTAGCTTCTGAAGGGAAAATGCACTTTGGGGATTTGTTTTTTCTTATTAGCGCACACAACAGCTTGTACTGCCTCACAAAACGTCAGACTCATGCTGTAATGTAATGTATCAATTTGGGAGGATCTCTTGCTAAACAGACATGGGTTATGTGATGTATGAACAGGATTCAGTAAATATGTTAACGAGATTGTTGTGATAATGGAAAGACAAAATATCATCAAGAAAACCTGATTGTCCCTCTAATTTTTAAAGTAACTTACTTTCCATTTCAAAATCCTACGGATAAACATTTCTAATTTCTCTTTGGTTCTTCCTTATACTATAGTCTATTTGGGTTTGCTGATCCAGTGCAAGATCAAACACAAAATACTCTGATCAGAGGCATGTAAAAATATTAAAGAACATAGTGACAGCTTGTACTGCTTTATCAGTTAAAACCACATTACACATAAACCACAACCTGTCTGGCTTGCGCATTTGATTAAGTTTCCTATTCAGTAGTAACTCATTCGTATTCCATGCTTGTCTGAATGACAGATTGAATATTGTGTTGAGATGTGTTAATAAACAGTGCTGAAGAGAGCTGATCTGAAAGGTGCCGCGTAGATGCCACTATTAGAATGTGGGCTGATCCTAAAGCCGCAAAGCACTGCTATGTCGCACACGGTGCCAGTCGCTCACCCCTACAATACAGAAGCCTTCTCTGTGCGTGCATTGCTGCGCATATAGAGGGGAGCAGAAGAGCAGACACAACATATTCCTTTAGTTTAGTGTTGCTAGTGCAAGCATGCTTATCTGCCTGAGTTTTAAACTTTGTTTTTCAGACAGATTCATAAAAGACACGTTTAGCTGTTAATGATTATAGATTCAGCTTCCCATCCCCACCTTCTATAAGGAACAGAATGCCAAGGTTTATATTGACTGGCGGTAGAAAAATTCTCCCTGATTCTCCATCTAAGACGAGAACAGAGAACTGGGGTTGCTTCTATAAGGATACGTCACTTATTCTTTATGCTATTTTACTGTTTTCTCAACAGAACGTGTCTCCTTTCTCAGAGGTATTGGAAGATTAAATGTTCACAGTGAATTGGAAAGTTACAAAATCATGAACTGTTACTATATACACATTAAAGATATTGCAAATATGACTTGGAAATAAACTGGATAACTGACTGGTTGTAAATGCTAGCAGTTTTTGCTCCCTCCACCCCATATTTCATGCTGTTGCTTTGCAGAACAAAAAGCATGGTTTGTCTCTACAGAATAAAGGCCATCAAGTACAAAGTGCATTCAGGGTTTATTTTGAATGCCTCACCATTGCTCAATCATGGTATAAATCTACTTTGGCCCTGTTTCAAACTTAAACTTTCTCTCATTTGAACAGAAACTAATTCAATTAAATAGTTCGATTTTACTACATAGAGGACAAAGAAAGCGCAACTCTGATTATAGTTCATATATAATTTTTTCACACCTTCACCCGCCCAATCCTGTATAATTTTAGATTCTTGTTGCAACTGACCAGATGCAGGAATGGGACAGGGCCTGTACCTTACCATGTTTTTAATCTATATATCTCTATCTATCTATATTTGGGGTTTTTTTTTCTTTAAATTTGTTTTTTTATTCTATGGGGGAAGCGAACAGATCAGTGAAAGAGTGAAGGGGGACACACATCACACCAACAACAGAGAATGCAGAAGCACTGTTAGCCACAGAGATGACAGATTGCTGGAGACAAGGTGGAAAGCAAAAAGTTGCAGCTGCAAGTCTGCTCTCTAGTGGTCAGCTAGAAATGGGGCAGCTCTGCTTCTAAAGTGATATATGCCAGGTGTCACAATGTCAGTGTGTTATATCTGCAAAGAAGTTCTATGACTGCAGAGAGAAAAGATGCTATTTTTAAGATGAAAATTCATCAAATTCTGACTTTTCATTTTGAGTGATGAGGACTGAAATCCCACAAACTGAACAAAACATTAATAAAAATTAAAAAACAAAAGAGCATAGGTGACTGTTTTCTCCAGATTTGTGGGTTTCATAACTTCTAAAATATTGTATTGGTCTAGTACTTGCCTTAATTTAATATCTAGAAATAAAGAGGATGATAAAAGTCATTGCCATGAACCTAATGATGTTTCTGCTAATCAGGCCTTTATGTAATAAGCAGTGTCATGAATGTAAAACACCCATGTAATCAAATGCGTAAAAATAAATTTAAATTTGAATGCTGTTAATGGGAAGCAAAAGCTGTATATTCAACAATTAGCAGGTATGTCTATATACAGATATTTTGGCTGTAGTAATGGAATCCTGTTTGAAAAGGAACCTTGAACTTTCAATGGTTAATTACACAAATTAAGTGTGGAGAGACACTTAATGGACATCATGGGCAATTTCCATCATCCTCTTGGCATTCTAGAACAGAGTGCGGAAACCAGGAGAATAAGGTACCTGCTAGGTGGACTGCTGACAGAGGGTCCAGGCTGTGAGACACTACATTTGCCCCGTGGCTGTTTGCAATGAACAGGGGGTAAAGAAAGAAGAATGTTCAGTCCAGGCAAATAAAGACAAGCTACTGATGAAATCAAATTAAAAGTGCAGCAAAGGAAACATAAAATCAAATGAAGGAACCAATACCCATGAACCAAGGAAACTGGCTTTTCTTCAGCTCCCAGCTGAATATGAAAATGGTTTCAACAAACAAAAAAAACCTGATAGAATGTTTTAGTCATTAAAATGATCCCGATTAGATTTGGTACTACAAAAAAAGTAAATGTTAAACTTTTTTTTGCTCAAGTAATTAGTTATATGAGATATGAATTATTCACTTTCTTGGAAGGGTTACGCTTAAGTGTATTATATTTAATTGCAGCTAACTTAATTTTCTATAAAACATTAAGAAATTAGATTCCAAATACCACCTTTAAAAAGTCTAATTTTCCTTTTTCCATACACAATTTTGAGGGCCAAATAGCCATCTTGAATTATTGTACTTGGAATTGTTTGTTTGCACAGTTGAAGCAGTTTAGATGGTTAACTAACCAACAGTGTCTGGATGTTAGGTAATTATTATTATTATTTATCTAATATTGGTGAGGTGCTTGGCACTAAAATTCTAAGAGACATACATTTTTGTTTCCAAAATGACACATGCAAAAAAGGAAGCCAGTTTAAAATCAGGGATGGGGGAATCTTACATTGTAAATTATGGACAAAAATGAAGAAAATAATTATGTAAAACACAGTATTGTGTTAGAGATGAACAAATACAGATTAACATATTAAGATGAGGCATATTACATTTCCACCACCTTTTTAGCTGAAGTTTGCTAAATAACTTCATCACTTTTTGAGGTGTGCAGGTGTCTTCCAGTTTATGGTATTATGACTTTTAGTAGTAATTTTTTTTAAAAGTGGCTAATAAAAAATGAAATGAATGATTCCAGAAATAAAATGCTCATGTTTTATGTTGTTCTCTTCCCTTTTGAAAAGCCAGTATTCCTTTACATTCTCAAACTAGGATCTAAAGAAAACTAGTGAATGTAGCAAAATCAATTCCAAGAAACCACAAAGTTCATCAGGACAGAACTCAGATGTTTTATAAAAAGTGCAAATGAAAATCAATAGTTAAAAACTAAGGAAAACGAAATAATTAAAAGAAATCAACCAAAAGAATTCTAAAGGAGGACAAAAATTTGACTTCCATATAGGGATCAAAGTGTGGAGGAAAAGAGTGCAGAATGGCATCCTTCAGTTCTTGTATTGTCTTCTGGTGGTGAGCAGATGCAACAGTACAGCTGTTGTCACATCCAACTGATCAGATTCTGTGCCAATGTTCTCTCAATGCCTTATAAGCTTTCCATGCAGTGCCTTATCCAAAATCTCAATAAGATTCTGGCTCCATCTACAGTTTTAATCAAACACGAAAAGAAAGTTTTATTGAGATTCTTGACAACGCAGTTCTGCAGAGGATGCCAAGTAGAAAGTAGAGGAACTGGCTGCAGCCCGGCAGGGACAAGACCAGACACTGGGATGCTGCCATCACTTGAACAAAATACAAGAGAGACAGTGTGCCATACCTCAAAACTCCAGCCACACTTTGAGCCCAGATTTTATACAGAGCTTTTTCTAATTCTGATTTCATGCAGGGAGAGAGATGCAGCAGGATTGGGAAAGCAGCTTTGTTTGAGGGGAATTCTTTTGTGTCTTTTTCTTTCCTATCTGGGAGATCGTATAGACCTTTCAGCTGGCTATAGCTACTGTCAATATCTGGTGCTCCCACTCCAAAAGTGATAGAAAGTATGGCATGAAATTACCATTCTCTGCCTGCTTGGAGTGCTTCTTCCAGATACAGGACTGAGGGATCCTGAGGTGTCCAGTTCATCAGCTGAGGACCATGAGGATAAATCCTAAAGTTCAGAATTGTAAGAGATTAGAAGAAGGTAAGTAATCTGCTAAGGAAACCACGATCAGAAAAAGGAGTGAAATCCTCCGTATTAGCAGAGTGTTTTGTATCCTCGAAAAATGACACACGGATTTAAATTTATACAAATCTGTAGGATTAAATCACTATATATTAGGATCTGAAGAGAAAAACAGTTAGAGTACTCTTCCAGAAACAACATTTAACTATCTACAGGAAGGCAAAGTCAGTATCAAGAAAATGGCAGCTCTTTATTGGTTTTTAAAAGGTAGACAGTTGTTGCGTACTCAATGAAAATTCTCCCTGGAATTACTTTATACAGCTGAAGACAGAGCGTGATATACTACACAGATTGATAACATCACATTCTGCATACTACATGCAGGTTTTGGGGTCTACATGAGGAGGGACTGAAAATAAAGGAGAGTTTTAAAGTCTTCTGTTTGACTGGGGCAGGTACGATGAAGACAAGAATAAGAACTTCCCTTGCACTCCGATCTACATGATCGCTTTTACCGATATGGAGAACACTTCTAAAGCAATGAAAACACAAACCAAGTATTTGTGAGCACACTAGAGAACTTATTTTAAGCTTTTTCATTAGTTTGTCAATAGGAACATAGATGCTTGTTACACTGTGGAAACATGACACAGGTTCAGATGCTGCAGCTACAGTAGTAGCTACCATGCTCTTTGACAGGTGACTGAGGGAACGGCAGCCACGTAGGCAGCCAAGGCTGAAAACTGAACCCAAACAAATTCAGACTGAAAATAAGATCTCGTTTTAACACTGAGGGTAATTAAACCAATGGAAGAATTCCCCAAGAGTCATTCTGGATTATCCTGTCATTGGCAATTTAAAATCAAGATAGGTTCTTCTAAAAGATACACTCTAGAAATATTTTTGGGGGTGATGGTGGTATGTGCTGTGGCCTGTGTTATACAGGAGGGCAGACTAGATGATCAGTGGTCCCTTGTGGCCTTGGAATTTATGAATTGCCGTTCCAGGGACATGAAAGTCACTCGACAATATACATGATGAAGGAGATTTTCATAAACAGTTTCCTAGTTTCATACCATTTAGATAGGCATTCATAGTCTTAATGAAGAAAATAAGGGCCAGTAGTATATTTTATAGCTGATCACATAAAAAGGGTCAGCAGGATCACGAAACTATCCCTCGATGAGTAGTAAAGGAAAGCATACAATAGGATGATTTACCAGTTGACTGCTTGAGATGTCTAAGATTTTCTCTAGGTCCTTGATGTGATGTGTGACCTCCTTCAGTAGTAGCTTGAGCCTGTTTCCAATGACATGGACCTTCTCTTTGGCTTCCAGGCAGTCCTTGCCTTCAGCATTGACTAGTAGTTGGCAGGACATATCTTGGAGTGACCCCACTTTCAGCTGAGACTCTAGCAACTCACGTCTGATTTGCTATTGCAAAGGTAAATAATAAGATTTTTTTCTCTACTTAAATATTACAACACAAATGAAAGAACACTAGGAACTTCCAAAAACCAACACAAAAAACAAACAAAAACCCCTCCCCCAAAACCCAGACAGGTGGCGCTGACTTAAGCTTCCAAGATCACCTCAACAGAAGCAACAAAAAAACCTCCAGTAGCCCTAAAATCCTGGCAGGTTATAATGAAGAAAGGTGATCAATGCCTGGCAATTTCTTCTAACACTCATAGCATGAGCAGCAGCCTAATCTAGAGCTGCTCTTGAGCCCAACAAGTTGCCATTAAGAATAGCCTTCCAAAATAACAACTGAAAACTAAAACAAACAAACAATCAATCAATAAGATAATTAGACAGATGTTTTCCATCTGAAACAAAATGGGTTTTAGCCACCAATTTCACTACTGCCTCTACCATGTTAAGGAGAGTCCCTGGCCTCTTTACCAAAGGGGTTAGTATACATTACATCTTGCAGACCAATCACTAACCTCCAGAACTACCTTCTCTCTGCTTGTCAGATGTTTTTTTCCTTAGACTTTAAACATTCTAGGTATTTATAACCCTACCATTAGCAGTCTGTGATGATCCTGCAGAGTGTCCAAGTCTTGATTTGGATTAATAGGCAAGATCTCATTTTTTCTTCTGTCAATATTCTCCAACCAAAGCAGCAAACCATGGCTCATTTCATGGAAATCCTATAAAAGATATTCCAAAGGGGTAGCCGTGTTAGTCTATTGAAGAAAGACAACAGAGTCCTGTGGCACTTTTAAAGACTAACAGATTAAGTGCCACAGGACTCTGTTGTCTATAAAAGATATGCAAGAGTTAAAGAGAAATCTGATTTACGCTGAGCTTTTCTGCCACATTGCTATTTCCCACAACAGGTTCAATTGGCTATATTATTGTATTATACTACTACAGTATTATGAGCCTGTATTAGTAGACTATAATACACTATTATTGCAAATACTTCATGGCCCTCATACCATTTCCACCGCATGAGTACTGTTCTGATTTGATAGTGTTTTACAGCCACTTTGCACTTAGGTGCGAATGTTAGCACACACAATATGTTTGTGGAGAATCATCTGATGAAGAGGGATTCTACCCATGAAAGCTCATGTGAGTAGAAATAAATAAATCTGTTAGTCTTTAAGGGTGCCACAAGACTTCTTGTTTTTTTAATCTTTTAATTAGGTTTTCTAAGTGCAAGACCACACACAGTTCATTTAAGAACCGTCCTTTAAAAACTGCATTTTAGTTTGCACATGTGAACATGTGGGCAGCATTAGATCAATCGCTCAGATTAGAAGGCTGTAAAGAAAATTTCATCACTGTTGTGAGAGAGAAGCTGATAATTTAAAATGAATCCCATCAGCTCTAGAATCCCATCAGCTCTAGAATTCCTCATCAAGTCCAGTGAATGAGCTCCCCCCCCCGCCAACTATACAGACCTGACATTGCATTAGTGCATCCTGCAGTGAGTTGCGCCATTCTTCAATCAGACCACATACACGTTCCCAGTGCATGTTCATTTGAGAAAGACGCTCCTGCAGCTTTCTGCTTTCTTCACTGTCGGACTGAGTGAATTCTGAGCTACACAGGTTGATGGACAGGACGATAGCTTTGCGGTTATCGACAGCTTTCTGCAACTCCTGAATGACAATGGGGTTAGAAACATCCAAAACTTAATTTATAGGATATATACTACAGATTTTAGAAGAAGCAAGTGTACTGGTCTCCATTAAACAGCAATGATTTGCTGAAGTAACACGACAGTAATTAAGTTTACCAGTTTTCCTCTTTTTACTTAGCACAGGAAATATCTGTGGTAACTGTGTGATAACAATGCAAATCTTCACTCTTTAACGTCTGCTATTTTATATCTGCAGTAAAACTTAGAATAAATCAATTAAACTTTTAAGACTTAAAAGCCTGTAGTCATGGCTGAATTTTAAAGATCAAAAGAGCTGACTTGTGTTTCAAATGTCTGAAAGATGTGCCGGGGGGCGGGGGGGAGAGAGGCTGGCAAAAAAGACACAGCCTAGTTATGCAAAGTCCTGGAGAAAATATGAGATATAGGAAAAACTGCAGCGTAGCTCTTGACAACACAGATTTGTTGAAAATCATGTTACTTTTTTATGTTTATTAACTAGAGACCACTGTCCATACTATTATCTTTTTTAAAAAGGGAGAGGAAGAGGATTCTTAGTAAAGCTCCCCCTTTTCTTCCTAGTTTACAACCTCTTCTCCATGTCCCCATAACACTCCATATCACAATGACATTCATATCATTGACTGGATTCCATCTCACACACATTAAAGATGCTCCTAAATTGGCTAATGGGGTCACTGAAAGACACACTCTCCCTCAATACTCCAAGTCCTGAACATGCTGCCTTCACAGTGGGTCCAAAATCCTTCTTGTGCAGAGCAGGGAACGTTGGACCTAACAATTGAACCTGGGTTTGTAGACCAGTAACATCGAGTGTCAAGCTTAGGACTCTTAGGAAGGCAAAATGGAAATATCAAGATAAAGAAGAGAGTGTAACAGAAAAACGGAAGTTCCAAAGGGAAGTGGGATTTTCTCCCACAAAAGCTCATGCGATAAAAAAATCTGTTAGTCTTTAAAAGTGCCACAGGACTTCTTGTTTTTTTAGAAAAATGGAAGGGTTCCATTTCTTTAAAAACGACTAGTTTTTGACATGAGTTGGTAAGGACAGATTTTAATGTACTTAATTTGGCCTTTTCTAAACTTCTTTAATTCGGCTGACTTCAGCAGCTACCTGTGTACTCTGAAAATGTAGCTTGCATATAAAAAACTGTTTCCGACATTTATTGACAATTTCTGGAAAATGGCGATGGTTTATTTTTTATACAAATAAGTGATTTCTCAAGTCGATTCCCATCCATTAGCCACCTTTTCCTGTGCAGGGAAGCAGAAAGTAAATACCAAGCATCAACTATTTCTCATGAATGGAGGCCAATGCACAGGTTGCAGGGAGGCCGTTACTGAAGTAAATGATGGAAAAACGGAGATAAAAATCTTACTTTCAGTTTTTTAATTCGCAGTTCAATGGTTTGTATGTCAGTGCTGAGATCAAGGCGACAGAGCTTCTCTAACTCCTCTTCAGTATCCATTAACCAAATCCAAATATTGGTTAGGTCTGAGTTAAATTGCTGCCACTGCTGAAGATTCTGTTTCATTCTCAGTTCCTTGCTTAGAGCTTGGGCCTGGATTAACTCCCATCGATCAATCACACCTGCCAAAGCAGAGACATAATACAATAAAAACATGGACATATATACAACATGCACAATTACACCAGGGTTTACATTAAATACATAGCAGCCTAAACAAACCCTTAACACACACACAAGTAATTTTCAATTATAAATGTTACATAACAGTTAAACTGACCATGGAAACAGCAGCAATAATCAGCCTCTTCCCACCGAACAGGAAAGGAGTAACACAAGCTTGATAGCTATGAACTTCACCAACAGTCTATATGTTGCTGCTCATTTCACATTTGTTTCTCATGGAAAGATTGAACACTACGTACCGGCTGTTTGGGTTTCTGTACTGTTCAGGTTAATAAATCCAGAGAGCTTCTCCTCTTCCTCTTTCAGTTTGTAACCAAGCCTTCTTACTGAGTCTATGCTGCCACTGCATTCACCCAGCAGCTTCATCTGTTTTTTAAAAAAAAAGTTCTTCTCATTAGTCTGTGCCATGTTAGAATAACTCCAGAGGTCAAGGGCTAATTACAAAGCAATTTCCAAAAAAAATTCTCCAAATAGATCTTGACATGACAGAATGGGAAGATGCTCACTGTTTTAATAATCTGCCAACTGTGAGTTTATCTTTGGCCGATACAATATCAATGAGATGCTGCGTTTCTTGCTATTACTTGCATCATTTTTGCATTGATACTCAAAGCAAGAACTGTACATTGAGATGTAAGAGATTAAACGCAGAGTACAGGCTCAAACTCCATTAAGAGAAATAATTCCATGCCACTCTAGCAGGGTATTGCCAGAGTCAAAGAATGTATGTCTTTAGGTGACATTTATTCTATAAACACCAAGAACCTTGTAGCTAGAAAGACTGGGAGACATGGAGAGTGAAAGAAGGACTGACATAAGAGTGAAAAAATTATGGTGTACCAACAAATACAATTTCTTTCATTCTGACAGGAATATCATAGAAACATAGGGCCGGAAGGGACCTCAAGAAGTCAAGTCCATCCTGCTGTGCAAAGGCAGGACCAAATTAAACCTACCTGCTTACAGTACTGTTTGTTGAGGTTTATTCCACAAAGTTTTCTCATTAAACTTTTTATCATGGATTCCCATATGCACCATGGCCAATGTGATATATATTTATAATTTGTCAATAAAACAAATACCATGCATTATTCTATAAAATTCTGGTCTTTAGAGCCGAGGAAGGTTATTTAAAAACACCATCATTATTACAGGGATACATGGATGCACGTGAAATTACTCTGGGTCATCTACACAAATTTAGTTGGAAAATGAACTCATTAGGATTATGTTCCTAAAATCTCATGCTGTTGTAAACTCAAAAATAATTACATAACCTCAAAACAACAATAACTGTGTGTGATTGAGGGTAGTGGTTATATGTGGGAATGGGGCTGAGAGGCAGTAACAGCCTTATATGTAGCAATCTGTTCTATTGCAAGAGCCATGTGTTCAGTGGCTATTCTATGTTCTTTTATTAACACTTGGACTCTAAATATAGCGTCCTGTTACAAGAACTGTTATTGTAAGTTCTGTCACCAGGTGGCAATATTCCTGGTACTCACATATCCTTTGTAACTGGAATCTAGCTCTGGTCCTGTGGGTGTTTTGCTGCGAATGATGTTTTCTGTTTGCTGTATCTGGAAACGACTAGTGTCCAAGGCCTTGTCCAGCTGACGGATGTGTGTTTCCAAGGCACCTGGTTCTCCTGTAGCAGAAGTATAAAAGATAACCTCTTTGAAATTTTCCAAAACCTTTGCTTTCTATCCAAGGGAAAATATATTAATTACTAACCAGGTTAGTTAGACAGCACAGAAAAGCTGACTGAAATAGCACATGCTGGGAAGTGACAAAGCAAATTTGTGACTAATTACATGGTAGTGTGTTAGCAACTTTCCAGGGGACAGATGGTTATACTGATGAATATGTTTGCCATGAGGACAGGATCAAAGCTTTCATGTGTTCAAATAAGCCTGCACCTTGTTTTGAAAAGACGCTTTCCCCTAAATAATTCTTGATCCTTCTGGAAGACTAAATTCTTAGTAAGTTTTATTCCAGCCTCATTCACTTTCTGTGACATCATTCCCTCTCAGATCAGGCTATCACTAACGACTGTCCCTCCCCATAATTTTTATTTTAAAGTTCAACTTTTCTCTCTCACTCTTTTTTGCAGTTGATAGTGTGCCTATACTTTTTTGTTGACTGGAAAAGGGATAGGGTGCAGCAGACTAGTAAATTAGCTCCTGGAACTAAAAACCTTGGAAGCAGTACAGGAAGAGCAACCACATGTCCTTTCCTATACTTACTGTTGTGCCCAATATTCCAATAAAGCTTCCTGATACAGTCTAATCTAACAGGGTGGTGTTAGGTCGGTATGTTGTGGGGTTTTTTTTTGGCAACTCTTATTTGCATAAGTAGAAGTGAAATAAAGCTCTTTGTTGTTGGTTATGAGCTTTACTGTTGGACTTGCCCGCAGCTTTCACTGGAACACAAGTAGTGTGAGGCTTGCAGAGGGGACGCTGTGCCAAAAGAGAAGTGGGAGCTCATGGGTAAAGGTATTTAGAAGTGTATATGACCGTTCCAACATTCCTTTAACAGGAAATCAAACAGAAGAGTGTGAGCTGTCCACAGGACCAATCCTCCATTGTAAGAAAGGCAATCAATAACCAGTGTAGTAACATCTCCACCTTTTCTGTAACAAAGTCATTTCTTATTAGACCATTTCCACTTCTGAACTGTGTTAAAAACCATTCATTGTTTGTGCTTCTATGGGTGAGGAAAAAACTGTTAACCCATAACTTCTGGCAATGTAATAATTCAAACTACCTTGGGACTGAAAGGCACAGAACTGGGTGACTAGGTTTTGGACAATCCTTTCTCCTCCCCTTTCCATTCCTGCCTCCATACTCAGAGAAGTCAGTTGTAGCTGCTCTCCTATGAAATTAGCCTCTTCCCAAAGGAAAGCCGAGGGTTGGGATCCTGTTCTAAGAATCTCTTATTTTGAAACCCCCTGCTACAATAGTGGGGTCTGGACACCAAGGAGCTACTTTCAATTTGAGTAAAATGTTAATTAGCTATCTTTAATTAGCTAGTAACCGAGTTATAAAATATTGTATCCTAGGCCAGCTTTTTAAAATTCTTGCCTCTCCAGTTAGGTGCACAGAAGAAACAATACCTTTACCAATGGTGGTAGAGCAGGAAAGTTCTGCATTAACATGCTAGTGCTGTCATGTGAGAAAATATCTTGTTAAGCTGTGAGAAATACAGCTAAGAGCTAAGAGAAGAGGAAACTGTTACAGGTATGCATTGGGTTACTTGGGTCTCGCTGGTCTTAGGCTTTTTTTGATGCCTACCACAAATATTTCTGAGTGCATTTTCAGTAAATTTTACATAGGCCTTGGGGCTTTCTGGGATCTCTACATCTGCAAAATAAAAGCACAATCTGAGTTGGTATCTCAGCAATTGCTGTCTTCTTGTAACAGGAAACCAACTTTCCTGGAACAGAGCAGGTCAGCAGTTCTAATTTACAGCATATATTCCTTTTGAATAAAGAGAGCTAAATTGTATCACAGAATTCCCAAACAAGTCCAAGCATCTTTTTAGAAGATGTTAAGGAACTGAGAATCCAAGACAAATACAATTAAAGACAGAACAGAATCCAGAATCCCTAACAATAAATGGGCCATGTCTATATGCTTTAAACATACAGACACATTCCCTCATTACTAATTTAAAAAACAAAACACAGAATGCACATAGTCAAAGACAGACCAAGTCTTGAAGTTCTTATTAAAGTAAAACTTCCCAAAGTTGTCAATGTGAGCCTGGCCTGAATAAGGACTTAATAAATGCTCACTTAGGTCTTGTCTACAATGTCACTTGGGCCTTTTGTGAACACAAATCACGCTGGCTTATGGCCACAACTGTAAACAAACCACTGTTGCATGTCCTCACTATGCTCCTTGCATCACATTACCAGCTCCTGCACTGATAGAGAGAGCAGTGCATTGTGGGGTAGCTATCCCACAGTGCAACTGCACACAGGGTATTTTGGTGCAATGTCTCATGGGCAGGGCTCAACAAAATTGGCTCCGAGCTAGGAGCCAGCAGTTTTATTTTTGGTCAGCAACGGGCGCTCCTCTGCTGCGTTTCCATAGAAGAGCTAGGCACCAGGCTATAAACCTCGGTTACCATGGCGACCTGGCGCCCAGGTTTTGTTGAGCCCTGCTCATGGGGTAGGCACAGCTTTATTTATGAAGGTGAAATACACCTGGGGGCCCTTTACAATGATATAACCAAGGGTAATGCCTACATGGATGCTTTGGTGCTTAAGCTTTGTTGAGACAAGTTCTATGCTTCTCATCAAGGTGGTTTTATTTTGCCAAACCCCCCCTCCCCCAAAAAACCAAACCAAAAACAAAAATAGGGCAGCACTGTTTTGCCCGTAAGAGCTGACTTTAGTCCAGAAAACTTGCTAGTGTAGACCAGCCCTTAGATTTTAACAAGGCCCAATGTGTGACTATGTCAAATGCTTCCTTGGTGTTTTCTCTTTCTCCCATTTTTCTTGCCATCATTCAGAATAATTTCTTTCAGTCAAAAGACTCTGTTACAGATGACAGCAGACACAACTGGCAGACACTGGAGGCAATATGTCTGTGAGATATTCCAATCCTGCATTCATCCAGAAGGCTGCAATATTGTGTCAAAAGACCAGGAGGCTAAAGGCACTATTCCAGGACAGAGATTTGAGATCTTCAGGAGCTCTTTGAAATACTTTCCCATGCCTAAGAATTCCTCAGCAGTATAATTCCATATGCGACATTTATTTCCCTTTACTGAGAGAGATGAGAGAAGCAATCCATACCTGCTAGGCTAGCTGCTCCCCTAAGATAGAAATCTTTGTCGTCTTGTCCTTCCTCCTCTTCTGAGTGCAGGGCCCTTGAAACTGCTGTCTCCAGATCCCGACTGAGATCATAGTCATGGTCCCATTCCAAGGGAATGGAGTCAACGCTTGCAGGAGTATCCCGTCCTGAGCGCTCACTTCTCACTGGCTGGGCAAGCGACATTGAGAGATTGGAGGAGGGGTGTGGGGAGAGAACACTGTCTGCAGATTTGTCATGCCAATGTATGTCAGAGAGATCTGCTGATTCATCCAGATCCACCTCTCTGTCAGAGAGGTCATGTTCATCATCTGTCAGCTAAAAGGAAACACCAGAACAGAGACTATTAATTCAACTCTGGGAAACAATGTCCTTTCTACCTGGGTCAATGAGATAAAAATGTCCCTGGGTAACGTTCAGACTGACAGGATTCCTATTTTCTTTGATCCTCCTTTGATTTTTAAAAAAATACATATAAAATAAAAGGATAAAATGAGTAAAAAGGGCTAAGAATAAATTCAACTGCTTAATGCTCATCTGTATAGTCTCATGTGAGGCAACTGTCTCCAAATTTTCTCCAGATATTATCTTCACAGACAGCAAAATTAGAGCAACATTTTGGAACCAAATTATAGAAACTATAAAAGGCATTTATCTTGACTATTGCTCTCAGCTATTCTTTTATGTTGGGCAAAGCGCTTCCCTCAGTAGGATTTCTAGTTTGATTTTGAAAATCACCCTTTCTCACTTCCCACCTATACATTTAGTTCTGGATACTTAAACTTCCATCTGCCCTGTAAGGAAGCGGTGTCTTTATTTTTAGGAACTTAATGCTATTCACCCTGCAGATCAGGAAGAATTTTATGTCTCCAGTGCTGCACCAGGGTGCTCATTCATAAATCTCTGATTTATAATGCATAGGTATGTGTGATGCTTTACAGAAATGAGACAGGTGGTTTGCCTTGAAGACTTTGAACTCTAAATACAACAACAACACAACACAATAATGTGATAACACAGAGGTGCAGGGGGAAGGGGAGTATCAGGGTTAGAAGAAGTAAAGATCATGGAATGTTTTAGCATACACATTTCCCTCCCACAAATGACCTCAAAGATTATATATTTGTAAATTGATAAGAAGTCTTAAAATAAATAAATATTTAAATTAATAAAGAGGGTGCATACAGGAAGGTGGATCAGTTTCTTGTGGTAGCGTTCCACACGACCAAAGACCTCTTGACAGTAACGCCGGAGCTCATCCAGTTCTTCTTCAATGACAGCTGCATCTATGGGCTCGCTTTTCTCTATGAGCTGCTCACCCTGGACCATTATCTGCTCAATTTTGTTGTTGTTCAGTGAGATCTCATGCTGGAAAGCCTGTGCAGCATAAGAAGCCATGACTTTATCATCATTAAAATGAACATGAAACTATCTTCAGTTATCACAAATGCTATGTCTTACAGAGCTTTGTAGCCGAGATAGTATATTTACCAAATGCAAACAGGGTAAGCAAATTTGGTGACAACTCTGCAATCCCATGCCATATGCTCCCATATAAGCAAATGAAGAAGCAGCTTAAAGTTCTACCCAGCAAGATTTTACTGTGCTGTATTTGGGAAGAGCACTGTCTTCTGAACAAGCCACTCCTGAGAGTTTTGAAAGGCTTAGATATACAAGGTGGTTAGAATGGATGCAGATTCTAAATCTATACTAACACATACTAACAAGGGGTTTTATGTAGTGGCATTCACATTGCAGATGTTCCACTCGGCAAATAACGAGTCACATGCTGATAGAGCTGAAACCAGACAAACAGAGCAGGGTAGTTATGCCCTCATCCATAACACACATAAACTTGGCATCAGAAATGATTTTATTGAGTGAGTGGAAAAAAAAAAAAATCAGAGGTCTGAGGGTGGTTTTTAAAAAACAAACTTTACCTGCCACTGCAATGACACATGGGCATAACTTTGCTATGTCACAGGAACCCTGACTCTCTCTAGTTATCTTGTTTTGTACCGACAGTTCTGAAGCTGAGCCCACTGGGAATAAAGGATTTCCATCACATGGCACTCTTCACAGAACATCTTTTATGCTCTCATTTCCTATTTGGGTATTTTTGATGCCATAGACTGGTTGGCCTCCCTTACCTTCAGTTGCTTTATCTTTGCTTGGACATCACACTCTGAGAAGTGTTCAATATTGGTCAACTGCAGATCCATCTCTGTTAGCCAGACCAGAATGCTGTCACGTGCTGTCTCAAACTCCTCACGCTGGCCAATAAAATGCTGAAAAAACAAAAGGGGGGGGAGGGGAAGAAACCCCCCAAAATGTGAGGCTATCACAGAAAGTAGTTTTCACTTCCTTATCTTTTGAGTCTTACGAAATCAGTATGCTCTCTTTATTCATTTTCCCTCTGCTCTTTCAAGTTCCCACTTCAGTACATTGTGCCTCTAACTATAGGCTTGTCTACACTGGGGGTGGGATAATTCAATCTTAGGCTGTCGAATTACAGAAGGTGAAGGTGAGCGATCACAGCAAATTGCTTGCTCAGGGTCTCACGTCCCCTGCTCACATTACTTCCTGAAATGCATTGCACAGTGGGTAGTAGCCGCAGGAGCTGATGGGGAGGCAGTTGTCCTCCGCTCACACCTCCTCCCTTCTTCTCTTAAAAAAAAAAAAAAAAGCAGGAAAATCTTTCCTTGCTGTTTCTCTGCTGCAGGCACAACAGAGAGGCACAGTGCTGCATGTAGAGAAAGGAATTAATTGAACACTTCCCAGGGCTGCAGGCAGGGGAGGAGCTATGTTGCAACATACTGGAAAAACAGGAAAAAAATCAAGATTAGAGTTACTCTCTGGTTACATGGACCTAAATTCGAATTGTAGATTTCCTCCTCAGTGCTACGCCACTTGCAGGGGTGGTGTTATCTGGCCAAATTACAGCACCATTTAATTCAAACTTAATGCTCGCCAGTGGAGATACTGGCTGCAGATTCTTGAGGTAAGCAGCATTATGTCAAACTTCATTATCAGTGTAGACCATGGCTATGACTAGCAGAATTACAAAATTTCAGCTGCAAGCATTCTTGTTGTTCTCCTCTAAGGGGTGCAGGGCACCCAGATCCAACTCTACATAGAGCACCCATGAAATAATAAGAAATATAATATAAATAACCTGACTTTCATGGGCTTGAAAAGTCAGAAAGTGACAATACCCCCCATACATACAGACTAGTTCTGAAAGAGAATGGCTTAAAAATGAATACTTTTAGTCTGCGTAGAATGGATGTGACTCGCTTTTGTAAGTTGTCCCATCTCTGGTTCCCCTCATGGACCATCTGTTTGAGGCTGCAAGCAGAGTCTGTGCGGTTCTCTCGAGCCAGGCGGCGGTACTGTTTATTAATCAGTTCTAGCTGTGTCAGACTTTCATGCACTTGTCGCTGGAAGGCCTAAAACAACAATGGAAACAACAAAAGACACTATCACTATCAGCTCCTGCAATCAGAAAAAGTAAATGGTCTCAGTTTGTTCTTGTCTTTGGCTCCAATCCTGAAATTAAATCTGCATGAGCAGACACTTTGGAGGGCCCCTTTGACTCCACCATGGGTGTAAATGTTTGCTGGTACTGATCTGATTGTAGGCCTGAGGTCTTTTGATTGGGATGAGCAAAGAAAAATGTTGCTTTTACAAAATCAAATTAAAAAAAAGCAGTAAAGACCAGGCATTTCAGTGAGAATGGTTATGTCACAATAACAGCAAGCACAATTTTATTCCAAGAATGGGGTATTCTCCTTTCTTGTCTGTCTAATCTTTTACCTGCATATTTTAGAATATGTATTGTCTAAATTCAGAAACAGATGAAAAGTCTTAAAATATTATGTTAGAGGCTTGAATGGATATTGACGAATTCAATTTCATGCTAAGCTGTGTGGGTTACAAACAAGAAAGCACTGTACGTGGTGTCATCAAATTTTTAATGGCATCTAAGAAAAAATTCCAATGGTTTTATAGGATTTTTTAAGCCACAATGAATGTATTTAGTACGACCACTTGGCAGATGTGGAGAAGTTTTGCTATGAATAATTGTAAATTTGCTTTGACAGTATTCCAGGATCCCTTTATTCATCTTCAATGTTATAGGCATAGGAACAATTTTTATTTCCACAAATAGTCACAGAGAAAGAAATTTTGTGAAAATTTATACAAATCTCTATTTCAGCAAATGGCTAAACAACATGTGATTTATAGAATCATAGAATTATAGGGCTGGAAGGGACCTCTTGAGGTCATCTAGTCCAACCCCCTGCTAAAAGCAGGACCATTCCCACTAAATCATCCCAGCCAGGGTTTTGTCTAACCCAGTGGTCGGCAAACTTATTAGTCAACTGAGCCAAATATCAACAAAACAGCGATTGAAATTTCTTTTGAGTGCCAAATTTTTTAATTTAATTTTTTAAACTTAAAATATATAGGAAGGTACATTGTTATTAACTAAGAAACCAATGATACAATGATTGACACAAATAGTGAATGAAACCAATAAACTTATAAAACTATTTGTGTCAATCATTGTATCATTGGTTTCTTAGTTTTATAAGTTTATTGGTTTCCTTCATGCCCGATCCGGCCATTCTGCTGTGTGCTGGCCAAAGCTCTCTCGCAGCTGCGAGAGTGCTTTGGCCAGCACACAGCAGAGTGGCCGGATCGGG
>ML688392.1:377209-622593 GCA_007922175.1 Pelusios castaneus
GGGGGGGAGCGCGCCGCATGCTGCCGCCGCCACCACGTTCCCCCCGCCCCGATCCGGCCAGTCAGCTGTGTGCTGGCCAAAGCACTCTCGCAGCCGCGAGAGTGCTTTGGCCAGCACACAGCAGAGTGGGGGCGGGGAGAGCGCGCCGCATGCCGTCTGCTCGGCCCCACCGGCGGCTTCCCAGGGCCAAGCAGACCCCAGCCCCGGAGGCTGACCCCGGGAGCCCGCCGCGGCCGCAGCCACCCCGCTGCCCCGGCCGCGTGGGGCAGGCAGGCAGACCCGCGCTCCTGCCCGCCCCCGAGCTTACCTGGCCAGAAGGCCACAGGGACGTCCGGCTGGCCAGGAGGCTGCTCCTGCCCTGAACTTGCTCTATTGGAGCATGCTCAGGGCAGGACATTTAAAAACTCCCCAGCCCGGCTGGCGGCCGCTGCTCATAGCTGAGCAGCAGCCTGCCTGCGGGGTAGGAGAGAGAAGAGCCAAACTCAAGAGGCTAAAGAGCCGCTTGTGGCTCGCGAGCCGCGGTTTGCCGACCACTGGTCTAACCGAACCTTAAATATCTCCAAAGATGGAGATTCCACCACCTCCCTAGGTAACCCATTCCAATGCTTCACCACCCTCCTAGTGAGAAAGTTTTTCCCAATATCCAACCTCGACCTCCCCAGCTGTAATTTGAAACCATTGCTCCTTGTTCTCTCCTCTGTTACTACCGAGAACAGCCTAGCTCCCTCCTTTTTGGAGCACCCCTTCAAGTAGTTGAAGGTTGCTATCAAATCTCCCCTCAGTCTTCTCTTCTGTAGACTAAATAAGCCTAGTTCCTTCAGTCTCTCCTCATACGTCATATGCCCCAGCCCCCTAATCATTTTCGTTGCCCTCGGCTGGACTCTAATTTGTCCACATCCTTTCTGATTTATTCAAATCCTTCTCCAGATTATAAACGTTTGTCATCCAATTCAGAAACAGAAACAATACCATGTGACTTAGCTCATTAAACTGTGTGATTAGCAAATACACAATACAAATTCATTATTGGCTTCAGCTATGTGGATGCACATTGCCTTGATCCTGCCACTTGTCTGAGTGCTTGTTAATTAAAAGTGAAAATAAGCACTTTTGTGCAATGAAGCTACACATAGAGCTAAAAGAGCTAGGTTGAAACGATTAAATACGCTGAAGGATCCTTGTCACTGTAATTACTCTTTTTGTTTGACTGCCAATGAAGTAAGAAAGAAACCAACAAGTGGTCCTGTAACTGGAGTAAAAAGCAGATTCTCTCATGGAAGAGGTATAAATCTGACCGCTGATTTACTACTAATTCAGAAGATTAAACTTTGCAATGTACAACTCTTTGTAAATTCACAGTGCCTCTTCACCTGTTAAGTCTTATTTTGCAAAAGAACAATTGTGTGTTTTCCAGTTTTCAGTTCAGCCATTCAGCAATTCATTTGTTTGTGTTATCACCTCTGTGAAATACTGGATCACAATGTGATTTTGTATAATGGGGTTCATAACATACTGGATAGTGAAGAGCTTTCTAATGTGCTTTGCTAGAGTTCTTAAGATTCTAATCTTACTGGTACTGACATGCATAGGAGAATAAAGTTAGGAAAAAAGTACAGTTACAATCTGAAGGAACTCACTTTTCTATTTCTGGTTGGGATTGCCCCCACATGAAAACTAGTTTTGGACTTATGCCTCTATCTTGAAATGATAGTAGCTGTATGTATATATAGATGTTCCAATTTTAACAGGAGTAGTAGACGAAAACCTAAAGTGGTTTCTGAAGGATTGCTTGACCTGGAGCTTAGATATTCTCCTTGTCTGCAGTGTAAGGTCCATGTATCTGTGTATATAGGTTGGAGGGTAAAGATCAATGCACAAAGGGTGACAAAGAGTGAGAAAGCAAACCCAGAGAAACAGGCTTCAGGCTAAGTCAGGTCAGCTGTGATTATAAGAGACAGCTGAGATATGCATGGGAGTCTCTCATAACCGTAACTCACTAAACATGATAGACCCTCACCACTGAATGGAGGGAGAATGGAATGAATGGGCAGAAAGACTGGACACAGAATACTGGTTTTCCAGCTAAATCTCAACTTTTACATGAATATTCCATGGTAGCCTTTGACTTCACTAAAATTAAGAGACCTGACAGTGTTTCAGTAATGAACCCTGACCATAGCTTCCAGAGGTTTGTACACAGGTAATAAAAACTGAGCTTGACTGAAGCATTCCAAAGCCTAAGCCTGAAGAATTTATTTTCTTGGGTTCACAATTAGGAAAGACAAATGAAACTAGCTCATCTAAACAGACCCCAGGAAGTTCCATTTCTTTACATACCACACACATACCCTGTCAGGTGTGTTATGAGTGACAAACACTGATGAGTTAAATAACCATAATGTGACTAAGCCCCAGCTAAAGCCCCACCCCGGCTAAGGGTTTAGGCTTGTGTGTCATCCCAGCGGTTCTGAAGGGAATATTCACATGCATAAAGTTACTTGTGGCCATAAGTGTTTGCAGTACCAGGATCTGAGATGGGAATGTGGTAACACTTTCCAAATATTTGAAGAGTGTAAACATGAAGGAAGGAAGGACGTTATTTAAGGTGGTAGCATATGAGTAGTTACAACCAGGAGCAATGGGATGAACTACAGGAAATGAAAACATTTAAGTAGTACATAGTCTCCAAAGAGAAATGGTAGAAGAATTTGGAACATTTAAAAATGACAGTGGACACAACCCTGGCTGGACAAATCCTGCACTGATAGTGTGATAGACTGGATGACCTAGTATGTGTCTCTGCTGATATCTCTATCCTCTATAATTTTTGTCTTTAAAAAATATTAGTGGGGACAGCTGCAAAATCATCAACTCTTCCATGAAGTGTGTCTGTGTTGAAACGTATGTACTGAAAGGAGAACCAGCTGGCTGCTGTAATAGGATCTGGAGATATTACATTGCAAACATAATAAGTTACCTCAAATTTCTTTAGCTCTTCCTTGGCAACCGTATAGAGCACACCAGAGGAGCTTGGAAAGGCAGCTGTCCTCTCAGAAATTTTCAGCCAGTCTTCAAAGCGAGAATAGTCATCTAAGAACTTTTGCCACAGCCGCCATGTCTCTTCAATTCTGTGACAGAAAATGGAAAATCAGGGTATTTTTAGATCGGAGGTCATTCAACCTGCACTGCTCTGTCTGATCATATGCTACCATAGGGAACCGGGGCTGCATCGAACAATAACTGGCTCTTAACCAAACCTTGATTGCAAGGTTGATAAATGGACAACATAAATGGCTGGTTGATTCCAGTTTAAGCTGGAATAAGACAGCAATGTTTTTTTCATGTGCACTGCAAATCCCCATTTAGAATTGATATGAAAAGACCACCACGAGCTGTAATAGGAGTTCTAAAAATTTGGCCAATTGCTTAGAGGATTCATAAATGTAGTCCTATGCATATGAACATCACTTAGTTGAATGTTCTCGGGACAACAGTCAATTGCAAAATCAAACCATTCCTTTGTTAAGTCAAGATGTCGCAGCAGGAATTGTCAAAACTTTCAGGGCAACACAGCCAGGAACATGTAAGTGTATTGTTGCCATTTAAAAACAGACATTAAAATGACTTTAAAGCATATCTGTCATAAATTACTTTGAATAAATATAAGGATGTGGTAACATTCTTTTCTTGCATTCATCAATAAAAAAACCAGAGTGCTCGTTCCACTGTAAATAAGTGCTAGTTCTACTGCATGTAAGTTTTTGTAACAATGTATTTTTAAGAAAAATGAAATAAATACCTCCTCCCACCCTCTACCCCCCGCAAAAACCAATTTCAACTGATTTCAAAACTGTTATAATTAGACATATAGCAGAAATGTAATGTGAGCACTGATCTTTCAATTCAAAGGACATTCTTTGGTAGGGTGACCTAATATCCTGATTTTATAAGGACAGTCCTGATATTTGATTTTTCACATTTGTTCTCTGGTCATCCTAGACTTCTGGGACTGTACATAACCACAGTGACTTTAATATGGTTCCACACAAGTGCAGAGTCCTGCTTGTGTAGATCCCCTTGAAGAAGCAGGGAATTGATCTGTTTTTAAATATGGAGACTACATTCTCAGGTAAGAGAAACAGAAACATTTCTTCTGATTGAAACATTTGGGGACTCTCTTAGGCTTTACAGGTGTCTTGTGCTTACTTAAGTCGCCTTTCCATTGACATTGCACAGATGTTTCTCCATCGTCTGTCCAGATTCCGGGTGGCCTGCTGGATGGAGTCACACTCTGTTTCAGTAGCACAAGCATCGCAATCATGGAGAAGCACCTCACACAAGTTGAGAACAGAGGCAACTCCAGTGCTGTGTTTCTCTATGTCCCTTTGGAGTTCCTGTAGGTCAAGAAATCAAAGATTACATATGTAAACCAAATCAGGTGCTCCTTGAAAGTATGCAGTCTCTCTCAGTCATTACAAATAATGTAAAACAAAAAGTCAAGGCAAGCTCATAAGATTCAGGGATGAATGAGTATTAAAATCTCCAAACATGGGCACCACTGCAATCTTACTCATAAACAAGTAGGTTTGTAGCAGAAGGTGATAGTAGAGCCATCCAGAACTTGAGATAACCTGTAGCTAGAGGACAGATCCTCTGCTGGTATAAACGGTCATGGGTTTCATGGCAGCTAATGGAGCTATGACAGCTTACAACAGTTGAGAATCTGGCCCAGAATACTGAAATACCATGAACGTTTTGTCTCGGAGCATTTCTCACCATGGCCATATTATGATGGAACTGTTTACTTTTCTAGTCTCCCTGGTTATGTCTACACTTGTAATTTTAAGTCGACTTTAACTAACTCAACTTAGTGCGTCTACACTTAAAATTAAAGTTGACTTAAAGGGGAACTTATAATGTCGACCTAGAACATCCACACTGGATGCCTAGGTCGACTTCTAGGGGTTAGGGGGACCTTGGACAGGTCCACGGTGGTGGTGGGGGGCACCCCTTGTGTGCAATGGGGCAAAGGGGGACAGGGACCATGGCAGGGCATGTGGGCAGGGTGTGACGCTGCCTGGATTTAGGGAAGCATTTATGATATTATTTTCTATTCATATATCATAAATGCTGAACTATGTCATGTTTGGTATCAATAGAAAGGTAGTAATTTGCTGGGAACGATTATATAGTTTATGTCTAGGAATTGTATTTGGATTAGAAGTTAGGAATTTGGTGTTATATCTGTACTTTAACTTGTATGATTTTGTGGAAACACCCGAGACAGGCAGTTGTCTACAACCATTGTGTCCTTACCGTTAAGGAATCTTCCAGGTACAATGGGCCCAGGGAGTAACCTGATGAGCCATTAAGGACATAAGGAATACAACCATTGTGTAAGCTTAAGCAAGCTTAAGTCGACTTAATTTACAAGTGTAGACGCAGCACCTGGGAGCATACAACAGACTTTCAGAAGCAGAAAAAAAAAAAAGAGAGCCAATACAGGCACATGCACACAAAGCAAGAATGACTGAACTGGGGGGAGGGGTGTGAAAATGGTAAATGGAGCCCAGACAGGTCGTCCCTCTTTCACTATCAGATCCATGCTGGGGAAACCCCAATACTCTGGCGGCTCTAGGACTCAGTTGTGCCTCACCTCCCCTTTGCACACAGGCTTGGGAGAAAACTGCAAAAAGGAGCCAGTCAGAACCACCAGCCAATAGGAGCAGAAGCAGCCAACACAAGAACAGCTGGACTTTCAGAGAACCTTTCACAGTTTTGATTGTATTTTTCTCTTCCCTGTGTTGTTTCTTTTCCCTGTTCTAACCCCCGCAACCCCAACCCCCAATACAGTCTCTTCACCTCGGCCTCACTCCAAACATCTGGCTCCCATCCTTTTTAATATCCATTTGGTTGAGCCCCTACTAAAAAGCCCTCCCCAAAATCATGAAACTAAAAAGCCATTTGTCACCATCCCATTGTTCACTGTGCTTACGTATTCTACCCTTTCCCCCACCCTGCATCTGTCTTGACTCTTTAGTCTGTAAGTGTTTCAGTGCAGGGACCATCTACTAGACTGTGTTTGTTTGGTGCCCAGCAGAGTACAGCCCCATTCTTGACTGGCCCTTTGGCACAACTGTAATTGATGAAGAAGATGAAGAAGAATGTGTGTTAGCATGCATTGATCACCTGAAAGGGTCTGGCTGGAAGAGAATATATGAATAAACACAATGAGGTCCTCAAGTGTCTGTACTGGAGCCTCTCTAGGAAGTACAAATTTAAGCAAACATGACTAATGAATTGACATTGCCCAGAACAAAGAGGCAAAGATTTTATGGAGATCTAGCAATTGCCACAGACTGAATGGTGCAGGCAAATAGTCCAGGCATAGAGGCTGTAGAAAAGATGACAGAAAAGAACATGTTAATTAATACTGCCATACCAGCATAGAGAAAGACAAACAAGAAGAGAAAATGGCAAGAAGTCTGAAGAACTCTGCCATGAAGTGGGAATGACCATAAAAAACAGACCAAAGATGATCCCAGTGATTAATGGAACACTTAGAGCAATACCAGAGGGTACAAATGAGCAGCTAAAGAACATGGTCGGAGTGCAAGACATCACGATCAGTGATCTCCAGAAGGCAGAACTCTTAGACATTGTGAGAAATTTTAAGAAAAGCCAAAGGAGAATCAGAGTAGCTGAGTACCTAAAATGCTGGAGGCTCTGCAAAGTTCTTAACAAAAAAACTTCTGACTACCCAAACTGACAGAGTCAGTTTGTGGACAGGATTTATTGGTGATTCAAGGGAATAAATTTTAGACAGTGGCTTTCCCTTTTAATGAGTAAATATCTTGTATATTGTGAAGGCTATTTCTCAATAAAAACCCATCCTGTGATGTCATATTGAGGAATTATATATATATATATATATATATATATATATATATAAACAAATGGCAAAGAAAATAAATATGCTCCACTACTACATGGTGGGCATTCACCCTGCTATACTACCTTTTCTTCTAAGTTAATTCTTCCCTAAGTCACGAGGGTGTCTCTTGACATGTCCTGCAGGCAGGGCAGCAGTAGCATTTATATAACAGTACATCTTTAATATGAAATGGTGTTGTTTGCCTCTCAGCTGTCCAATTATAACATTATTTGTAATTGGGGCTGGCAGGGGAAAATAGAGGAGAAAAGAGCCCTTCCACAGAAGTTTCATGAATATGGAAAGAAAAAGCAGTCCACCTAGTGTCAACACATTTACAGCAAATTACAAAGGGGTAGCCGTGTTAGTCTATTGTAGAAAAACAACAGAGTCTTGTGGCACTTTTAAAGACTAACAGATTTATTAATCGCATGAGCTTTCGTGGGAGAAAATCCCACTTCGTCAGACGCTTTGAAGATAGGAAAGTTACAGAGTGGGAGGAAATTAAATGCAGGGGAGTGTATGACATAGCATCAGGTCAGGCTGTAACAGCAAATCAAAGTAGGTGTTAGGATTCAAAACACTGGGGAACAGCACATAGAGGAGGGGGGAGGTCAATTCACTTGATGTAATGCGAGAAAAATCCATAGTCCCTGTTTAACCCCAAGGCAACTGAGTTGATACAGATGAATAACAAATCACAGCTTCAAAGAGAGTCTGCAGAACTCGAACTTATATGCAAATTTGACTCAGTTGCCTTGGGGTTAAACAGGGACTATGGATTTTTCTCGCATTACATCAAGTGAATTGACCTCCCCCCTCCTCTATGTGCTGTTCCCCAGTGTTTTGAATCCTAACACCTACTTTGATTTGCTGTTACAGCCTGACCTGATGCTATGTCATACACTCCCCTGCATTTAATTTCCTCCCACTCTGTAACTTTCCTATCTTCAAAGCGTCTGACGAAGTGGGATTTTCTCCCACGAAAGCTCATGCGATTAATAAATCTGTTAAGTCTTTAAAAGTGCCACAAGACTCTGTTGTTTTTCTACATTTACAGCAGTTACTCCCTAATGCAGGGGTGTCAAACTCATTTGCTATGGTGGGCCAGATTTGATTTAAATGAACTTCAAGTGGGCCGTATATACCATAAATCGAAATACTATGGCACTCTTGCGGCATTGCCGAGTGCTGTATACGCAAAACTGCTCCCCACAATACCGCTCTCTCTGTTAGGGAGAAAGTAGGGTCTCGCGGAGTACTGTCTTGCATACCCAGCGCTTCATGATGTCACAAGACCTGACACTCTCACAGTACTGCAGAGTGCTAGGTATGCAAGACGCGCGCGCGCGCTCTCTCTCTCGCTCTCTCAGGGAGAGACTATGGTCCTGCCAAGTGCCGGATGGAAGCGGTTTGGGGGCCGAACTTGGTTTGACACCACTTCTCTGTGTCCATCTCATTTTAATAAATTGGAAGAGGAGAATTTCAAAATTTATCCTGAAATTGGTTAGTTTTCCAACACTACACATCTAAAATAAAATCCACAGCAAAACCAAAGAAAACACTAGAGACATGGGGATAATGTGCGTAAGGAATCAGCATGGGTTCATGGAAAACAAATCCTGTCAGACTAATTTTTTTCAAAAATGAGATTACAAGTTTGGCTGATAAAGGTAATATAACTAATGTAATACACTGATTTGGAGCCCCTTGTCATTTTGATTAAAATAAACTAGAAATATAATCAAATTAACATGCCACAGATTAAATGAATTAAAAAGTGGGTAATTGATAGCTCTCATAATACAGCTGTACATAGGGAATCACCATCAAGTGGGTGCATTTCTATTGCAACCCCGCAAGGATTGGTTCACTATACTATCTAACATTTTTATCAGTGACCTAAAAGAAACCATAAACCCATCATTGATAAATTTGCATACTACAGGAAAATTGGATGGGTGGTAAATAATGAGGAGTACAAGTCACCGATACAGAGCGATCTGGATTGCTTGGTAAATTGGAAGCAAGCAAGCAATGTGCCTTTTAATATGGCCAAATGTAAGAGTATACATAAAAGAGCAAAGAATGTTGGCCACACTTACGCAGTGGGGGACTTTATTCTGGGAAGCATGACTCTGAAAAAGATTTGGGGTTCAGGGTGGATAAATCAGAGGAACAAGAGCTCTCAATGCAATGCTGTGGCCAAAAGAGCTATCCATAAACTGAGGAATTTGGAGTAGGAGTAAAGAGATTATTTTACCTCCCTATTTGGCACTGTTGAGACTGCTGCTGGAATACTATGTCCAGCTCTGGTGTCCACAATGAATATTGAGAAAAGTCACAAGAATGATTAAAGGATTAGAAAACATGCATTACAGTGATAAACTAAATAGATCGAGCTCTATGAATCCAACAAAAAGAATGTTAAGGGATGACTTGAACACAGTTGATAAGTACCTACTGTGGCAGTATGCAGAACCTTTTAATTATCACCTCGGATACCACTGAGCCCTCTGTCTGACCAGCATGGGCTCCCTCTCACAGAGATACTGTGACAAGCACAAATCTCTGACAGCATTTACACTGCATCCATGGGCAGGGATCACACTCTGCTTAGTTCCAGGAATGCTTTCCAAACAACAGGAGCACCAGGGACTCTAGGATTATAGTGTCTAAATCTGGTCAAAAAGCCTGAGCAGCAAAGATTATTATCCAGTCCACCCTTCTCTTGAAGTGCACAAAACATGCACCAGTTTTTGTTACTGAGCAGTCTGTCTAAACAGTTCCCCCCAAAACTCACTGGTTAGGATGAAACATTAAACAAGTTTATTAATTACAGGAAAATAGATTAAGCGATTATAAGTGGCAAATGTAAAGATATCAAAAGTAGTTACCAAATGAAATAAACGTAAGATTGCAGTCTAAATTCTACACACTATCAGTTTTGAATTAGCCATATCTCACCCTTTTTAGCTGGTATAAGCAGTTTCTTGAATACAGGCTAGGCAAACTTCCCTGGACCTAGGACTCCCCTCCCTTCTACCAAAGGATTTTTGTCTTCCAGATGAGCCTTCAAGGGTGATCTATACTGCAGACTTTTGTCGACCAATGTCAGCTTTTTGTGCCAAAACAGTGGTGGTGTCCACATTGCAATCCCTTTGCAACTGGGGACTCACCCAACTCCTCTGATTTTGAGATAAAATAAAACCACATTGATGAGATGCATAGAGCTTTTTGCACTAAACTTTTAGTGACAAAGCATCTGTGTAGACATCATGCTTGGTGATATCACAGTAAGTGCCTCTAGAAGGTATCCCACAATGCTCATTCTGACCACTCTGGCCATCAGTTTGTACTCTGCTGCCCTCCCACTTTAAAGCCCCAGGATTTTTTTGAAATTTCACTTCCTGCTTGATCAGCATGGAGAGCTCACACCTCATCCTGTTAGCTGAACATGGCAGCTCCATGTACCAAATGTTCTCCTGCTTGGAGGATACCGGAGCTGCGGGATCTGATCAGCATTTGGGGAAATGTGGCTGTGCAGTCCCAGCTCCACTCCAACCGAAAGAACTTTGATATTTACAGTCAGATTTCCTGTGGCACCGTGGAAAAGAGCTATGAATAGGATGCACTGCAGTGCCATGGGAAATTCAAGGAGCTACAGCAGAGGTACCAAAAGATTAGGGAATCAAACCCTCATTTTGGTGCAGAGCTTAAGACCTGCTGCTTCTATAAGGAGCTGGAAGCCATCCTTGGTGGTGAGCCCACTGCCAAAACACCCATGGATAGATATGTGAGCCAAGAGACGGCAGATACAAGACTCAAACCCGAACGAAGAAGTTGTGGATGTGGAGGTTGAATTGTAAAACAATGTGGAGCACGGGACTGGGTCGTTTGGTGATGTGGGGAGTCAGGACCTCTTCTTGACCTCAGAGGGTTTGAGCCAATCGCAGCCCTCCAGCTCTTGCATACAGGATGGGTGCTCAAGGAAGTGATTTTTTTGAGCTGAAGCTGTTCGGTTACATGAGATACAGCTGTGCTTTGTTTTGTTGCATTATACAGCTGGTTGAAGGGATAGAAATGCACATGAGTAGCTGTGCTCGCATGAACACCAACATTTCACAGGAATCTTCCAGAAACTTTACTGGAGGTACTCGCCAATCCTCTGCTGGATATTCCTTGGCAGAGTTGCTTTGTTTCCTCCCCCCATTGTAGGAAACTTTCCTGTGCCAATCTGCAATCACTTATGCAGATACCAAAGTGGAATACAGGTACATAGGGACCCGCTTTGAAATTGTTCTCATGGAGGAGATGCACGCTAGCATCCCTACTTACTCTCAGGAGTCAAATAACGACTTCTATGGCCCCCGTCTTGGAAAATAGTGGTACAAAATTTGAAATTTTGTCATTAATATCGCAAACAATCACCCAGAATCTTGTCCTCAGCTTGAGTTTCCCCTCTCCACCAGGCACAACTCACCATACCCTGGGCAGCTGTCGAGCTGTGCGCTTGTCAGCAGACAGTGAGAAAGAAGTGTATGTGACAGTACTGAATCAATTCTGTGAGTGCACTGCCATAGCAGGTCACAATTACATGATAAAAGCCATGGAGGAGCAAATGGAGGAACTTAAGTCACTCAATGCTGCAGATTGAATTCTTGCATTGTTTGTGCCTCCCTTGCAGCCAATAAAGAAGTGCCTTCCATGCCTTCCCCAAACTCCACCCACACATTCCTGCTAAACATCTGGCCTATTTCAATATCCCATTGTTCCCATCTAATAGCCCTGACATCTGGTTATTCATAGTTAGCTGAAAGGTGATCTACCTCTGCGCCCCACCAATGGGAGACTTTTCCCCCTTAGCTTCACAAATATTATGGAACACACAGCAGGTGGCTATAAGCATGGGAGAACATTTTCTTCATTTAGGTATAACCTACTATAAAGGCATTGTCAGCAAGGTTCTAATCAGCCAAATTCACATTCAACTGTCATTCAGCACCCGGTTAATCTTTTATTGAACCATACTGCTATTCAGGTTGCCTGTATAAGGTTTCTGGAGCCATGGCAGTAAGGGGTAGGCTGGGTCTCCAAGGATCACTAATTCAACATCCCCCACTGGAATCTTTTGATCTAGTAAGAAAGCCAATGGCTATGTCTACACTTGCAAGTTAGTTCAAATTAAGTTTCTTTAATTTGAACTAACTTAAGCCTTGGCCACACTAGGCTTTCATTAGTTCGAATTAAGGAAGCCCTTAATTCGAACTAATACATTCGATTGCTTAGTTCAAATTAAGACAACGTGGCCATATTAGTTCAAACTAACTGCTTAGTTCGAACTAAATCGGCAGATTGACCTTCATGCAACTGACTGATTTGAACTAAGCAAGTGCCCTGCATGGCCATGGCTAGTTCGAACTAGCATTCTAGTGGGGCCATGCTAGTTCGAATTAACTTAATTCGAACTAACTAAAATTAGTTTAAATTAGTTAGTTTGAATTAACTAATTGAAACTAGCTTTTGTAAATGTAGACATAGCCAATAAGTGCAGCTTTCTGTATAGGCCAGTGTTATTGAAAATGCACAGATTATGTACTTTCCCTGACCAGCCAATTTTGATGTTAGTGAAACACCTCCGGTGGTCCACAAAAGCTTGCTGGACCCCCTTCTATTGATGTACTCCTTTGCAAGATGGTCCGTGGCCAAAATTGAGATGTGTGCGCCATCTATCCCCCTCCCACAGTTAGGGAATCCCATTGTTGCAAAGTCATCCACTATTTCTCACACATTTCTAAGACTCACAGTCCTTCATAGTAGAATGAGATTAATGGTCCTGTACACTTGTGATAACACAGCTCCAACGGTGGAGTTCCCCACTCCAAAATGATTAGTGACTGTTTAGTAGAAGCCTAGTTGCCTACTTCCATACAGCAATTGCCACATGCTTCTCCAAGGAGACAGCAGTTCTCATTCTGGTGTCCTTACATCACAGGGCGGGGGGGTGGGGGGGGAGGTGTGTGTGGAGGCAGGGGGAGCTCTGCACAAAGTTCCATGAAGGTGGCTTTGCTCATTTGAATGTTCTGCAGCCACCGCTCTTCATTCCAGAGCTGCATAATGATGTAATCCCACCACTCAGTGCTTTTTTCACACACCCAAAAGCGGCGGTGCACCATGTGCAGAAGCTTCATAATGCAAACAATAATCCAGTATTACTTGCTTGCATGGCGCACAGAAGGTTAGGTGCTTCAGTTTCCTGTTATGGTTGGGAACTCATGATACACTGCTTGAGCAGCTGAGATGTGTTCAGAATACTGACAAAAAGAGTCAGTGCAGGATCCAGCCTTTCAGATAGAGATGGCAGGTGCACAGAAAAATGTGGCCATTGAAAAATGCAATAAAACCCAGTCAGAATCCAATGGAATGAAGGAATGGAAATTACTGCATGTGGAAGGGAATGGAAATCACACCCATGATTCACCGTGATCCTGTCCACCTTCCCACAACTCCTAGCGGCACAACCAACAAAGCAAGTTTTACAGTGGAACAGCTGCCCACAGTGCACTGTTCTTATTAATGATGCTAGAGCACCAAGTGTGAATGCGCTTCGGCGACATGAATGCTGTATGAACAGGCAACTGTACTGCTTTTTGATTATCACTGGCCCTTGCATTGGTAACACACTAGTGTAAATAAGGCCTCCGGCGTTGAGTTGCAGAGAGAGAAAGAGATAGAAGCAGAGTGATGATGTCATATTCCCCCTTTTATAGTTGGTTTCAGATTGCTAGAGCAGTCCATGCATGTGATGGAGTGGCTGCTTCCCATTGGTTAAGAAATGCCATCATGAACATGCTTCCTACAGGGAAGCCTTTGCTGTACGTAAGCAAGCAATTCCTAGTAGTAGAGTTTGGGTATGTCTTCACTGATGGAGGCAAATACACTGCTGTTAGATCGACTTCTCCAGGTCGATTGGGCGATGAGTAAAGACACGCTCAATTGATACTAAAGTCTATCCAATAAAATTACCCCCTTAAGTGGCACAGCGCTGCATTGCATTCCTATTCAGTACAGCACAATGGAGTCGGCACGTAAGAGGGAAGTTGCGAAGTCAACGGTAGTGACACAAGCTACTCTGCTTCCAAATTTTGCTGCCAGTGTAGACCTGGCTTTTTAAAATAATGCCAAACAAGGCATACCTACTACAGAACACATCACGACATTGGTGAACATGGGATTTTTGGGTGCTGTTTTCAGACGCATGGTGTCTTACCTCAATGGGGCACAAATATTTGATAATGGGCTCTTCAATACGGCAGACAAATGTACAATATGACCCAATATCTAGAAGTTAAAGCTAGATACAGTCACATTGGAAATAAGGTGCACATTTTTAAGATTGAAGGCAATTAACCATTAGAACAATTTACCAAGGGTCATACTGGATTCCCCATCATTGGCAATTTTAAAATCAAGACTGGATTTTTTTTTCCTAAAAGATAGGGTTTAGGAATTATTTTTGGGACGTTTTATGCACTGTGTTATACAGGAGGTCACACTTTACTGTCAAAATGGTTTCTTCTGATCTTGAAATCTATAAAATGGCAAATTTTGCTTCAAGACATCAAAACCAATTTTTCAGTCTATATATATCTGAAATATTTTAGAGATATATCAGAAACATTCTGATAAATTGGGGAAGTTGGATAAGTGAGGGTGTTATTGGACAAATGTTCATGCTTAATATAACAGATTAATCTAAAACTCTTTATCTGAAACAGGATTTTACAATATATGAAGTAAAATAAACTTGTTTTAGCATTCCTGTCTCATGCTTTGATAATGAGAAAATTTTGTCGATATATGTTTTTCCAGCGAGTTTATTTTCTTGAAGACTCAAAGTCAATATGGAAGTTACTGTTATTTCACAGGCCTTTAAATTCCTGGGAGAGTCTCATGAGATGATACTGGTTTGGATAAGAATGAGCATTCTGTCTTCTAGAAATTTATTCAGAAGATTTTGGGTCTATATGATATACCAAGCTAAGTCATTAATATCTGGGTTCCGCACGCCCTGAAACCACACACTTCGGTCTGGAGTTTCAGGACTGCTTAGAAGGTATGATTTCGACCATTGCGATTACAATAGAAATTGCTTGAATATCAGCCCAAATCTTGGATAAGTAGCCTCCCAACAGATTTTCTATCTTTGATGAAGTCTCCCTCAGAGTCTCAGCAGTTTTCACAAATCTAACAAGTTCTAGTGTTTCCCCAGGGTTGACTGGGGCTAGGTGCTCTGAAGAGGATTAATAAATCCCCACATTCTGGGAATATCAGCTGTGGGTAAAACCTGGAGGACACAGTTTGAAGATAGCAGCATTCCAGGAGCTCAGATGCCAAGGTAATGGGTGCAAAGATGTAAACAGAATCACTCAAAGTTCAGAGTCTTTTCCCCACAAGATTAAAATATCAAAAAGTGGGTGATTTGTTGGACAGGGAAATAAATAGGGGGCAAAAGTAAGGACCACAGCAGATTTAGATGCAATCAGATCAGAATCTGTTCACCTATCATTAATTCTGGCTTGCCTGCACAAGACTCATGATCCGCATTAAAGTAGGCTTTCCATATAGATTAAGACTATGAATAAACTTGCAAGAACATCCTATTGGGAGAAAATAAAAACTGTCTTCCTTATCCAGGCTAAGCTTCTGTCTTCAAACACAACCATTCACAATTCATCATTCTAGAAATTTCTAAAACATACAGAATGTGCTGTTCAATTTTTTCTTCTGTCCTGAATGACGTTCAGAATCTTTTCTTCTTGCATCTAAGTTAAGACTTTTCTTCTGGCCTTTACAAAATGGACAACATATTTGCAGCTCTTATTTTCCATGCCCAAGATTTTCAATTCAGTGGATGCTATGTGGGAAGTTTAAGCAGTGTGCTGACTTGATATATGCATACAGCAACTACCTACCTGCCAAAACTATATTGCACATTCCAGATCAGTGCTGCGACTTCCACATCAAGCTTGCCACATTATGATCTTTAACAAACTTTCTATTGCATGTTTCCTAAGGTTATTTGTTTTGTAGTCAGACAGACAAAAAATTCCAACATCTCAAGGTCAATCAGAGCGGCCAGGTTCCAGGATTCTACAACACTACTATAACAAAGTGTCTGACGAAGTGGGATTTTCTCCCATGAAAGCTCATGCGACAAATAAATTTGCTAATCTTTAAAAGTGCTACAGGACTCCTTCTTTTGCTGACCAAGACTAACATGGCTATCCCTTTGGAACTTGGAAAGTCTTTGGCAGCTTTATTTAAAAAATGCAGCTTTTTAGTGGAAATGAACATCAGAGTCAGTTCAAAAGTACTTCTACCATTTATTTAAACATTACATTTCACCAAGAGCATGGAATTAGGATAGTCACATTTACTGGGTTCTCTTCCTATGAGGATTTTCAGTCAAATAGTTAACAATGTTGACTTTTTAACTGTCATCTTTTAGGTTTTATAATTCATACCCTATTTAGACTACATCATACCCTATTTACACTACTTCATACCCTATTTAGACTATATCTTTCAGAGTCAAATAGTTAACAATGTTGACTTTTTAACTGTCATCTTTTCGGTTTCACAATTCATACCCTATATTTATACCCGATTTAGACTACATCTTTCAGAGTCTTTGTTTCAGAATACCTACACAGGCTCAAGAAAAGAAAGATATATTGGTTGCATTAAACCACATTTTCATATTCCTCTGCACATAGAATAACCCAGAATCACCTTTTTGAGAAGGAACTCAAACATGTGTCAGATGTTGCTATGAATTTCTTGAATGCTTTTACTAGAAATCAATGCACAGAGGAAAACAGCAGAGTTTTTAAATTCCAGTCTGCATGCATCACTTAGTATACATTTATTTTTACTTCTACTGCTTTTATTTCCATAAGGGTTAGTTGCTGCACCAGCAATCCCCACTAGTATTACAAAAAATTTCAGCTCACATATTTCCTAATACTCTTGGGAGTACTACCATGCACATGCAGGTACAGAACATCTAGGAACACCATTTGCATCATCCTCAGGGATTGTATTGCTCATATATGATCCTCTATTACTAATCTCAACTGCTTGGTTTTCATGTGTTTTTCCCCTAGCAACGAGTATAGTTTTTTCCCCACACTGCCATGTCTGATGCCATAAACTTTTACATTCTCCATGTTTATTAGTGAGTGCATGGCCTCTATAGGATTTAGCCAACTCACACCAACTTTACCACTTTCTGGCACACAGGCTTTAGCTCTTTATCACCTCAACAATACACTTCTGTCCTTTTCCAGTAAAAGTGCCAGAGAATCAGAAAATCCTAAAAAATTCAGTCTGGAAAGGACCTCTCTAGAGGGCATCCAGTCCACCACTGCACCAAGGCCTGAGTTTTTTAAAAAATTGGCCTTTGAAATTTGACTAGTTTTCCAGGTTGAGAGACTGCTGTGAGGTTGCACTCACTCTCCTTCAGGTTGTACTGCTTTAACTGCCCCCGTGACACTGCACAGAAGAGCAACTGCAAAGTTATGAATGTTCCCCTCCAACTCAAACTTGGCTGATGAGAAGCAGTAGAAGCTGAGTGTGGGAGCCACTGACCTGGGATCTGGTCCTACTTTGGGGCAGGCAATGCTACAGTTTTAATTAAATTTGAGATTTGTGGTTGAGTGATATTTTATGACATTGTGGGCTGGGGAGATATCATGTCCCCAAGAGAAAACAAATGTGGAAAAATATACTAGTCGGACAGAAAGAAAAAACAGGTCTGACAACTGGCCAAGGTAACCTGTGTTGTGAAAGCTAACAATGTTTCTAGTAACAGCTATCATAAAAATACTTTCTTTTTTATGTTAAAAGTTCCCGGGGTTTTTTGTGTTAGTGTTATAAAACGTTAATTACCAGGGAGCTGCCAAGTGTACTATGTTTCCAAGGCAAAATATCCTTCCAGTGGTTTTTCCCTTTGGAGTTCCAGTGGAACCACTGGAACTCAAAAAGAAAACTGCCACCTTCTATCGTTACACAGAAATCACAGCGGAAAACTGCAGGAAAAATAAAGATTTAAACTCATGTCTGTACCCAAAATGAATGCAGTAGTAAAGGAATCATAACAAATCTTGGGATGCCCACATAGGTAAACTGTCAGAAAAACTCAGAACATCTACTTTAACGTTAATACTTACCATCCTCTGGTACTTTATATCTTCAGAGAACATCAGAGTATTAGCTTCTCTTCATACCTGTCCTGTCTATGTTATTAACCCCCTGTTAGTGAAATGTTCATAGAGGTCAAAAGATTTTTCCTGAAACCACACAGTATATGTCAGTTGGGGAGGTAGGAATAAAACTGAGGAGACTCCTAGAACTTGGACTTGCCCTCTGTTCATTAGACCGCACAGCTATTCTCTTGTGCTTTATAAATTAATCAATCATAAAATGCTACAGTATTTTTCTCCCCACAAAAATTGAACCTCTACTTCCCTGTGTGTTAAGGAGAGGTGTAATTTTGCTTTTCATTAACCCATCACAAGTTGGGCAATAAGCAATCAGTGTGCCAAGAAATAAGTGAGGGGAATGCAATGTGCTATGTGACAAGCAACAGAATCTCTGCTCAGTGTGTCAGACAGAACTGGCATCGCACTCTAAAAATATGTACAGCAACGTGTATTTCCTTACTTTGCAAAATGTATGTTAGTTTTTCCTACTTTGCGAGGGAAGTGCACATTTTGGCAGGGGAAGAGGAAAGGAAACATACCAAAAGGTGTAATACAATGTCAGAAACTACTACAAATAAAAACAGTCATTTATCTGCCCCATCCCACTTCTCCCATTTGGAACATGCTGGAATCATTATAGCATTGTGTGCAGGCTTTGCACATCAGTTTAAGATGAAACATCAGTTTTGCATTGCTCATGCAACTCAGCACAAAAAGGGACTGGTCTTTATGAACTCCAGAACAGAACAAAATCAGAAGGCACTTCCAAAGCTGGACAATTCCAAGCACTTATAAAACATGCAAGCTAACAGTACAGTATGCTTCATTTAATCTCTGCAAGTGATGGTATTTCATTATATACCAAAAAACCAAATGAAAAACCCCAACCACGACAATAACCCATAACATCATGGTATCTTACCTCTGTCTGGCAGGGTCAAGCAGCTCCTTGGAGATTCAATGTCAAAGCCGGCAGAAGACTCTACCAGACTGGTGCAGTAAGCACTATCTGCCTTGAAATCTAAGGGCATCTTCTCTGCATCAGTGCCTTCTTTCAACACTGAGCTGGATATTGGCAGCCCAAGAATATACTTTTACTTGGGTCTCCCACACCATTGTGCATCTGCCAGTGTGGTGACTGTCAGGATTTTTACTCTTCTACCTCATTTTGGATTTTACCTGCTGCTCATTCAGTTTCCTTTGTATCTCCTCGGAATCACAGGTTTCGTAGACAATAGGTTTGGACAGCTCTGACTCAATGTGGGCAAGCCAGGATCTCAAGCTGTTCATGTTCTTATCCAACTGTTGCACAGCCACCAGGGTCTCCTTCAACTTCTTCACCCTGCCAAATGGAGAAACGAGCACATGCACATCATTAAACAGCTTTTACAAGACATCACTTCTAGATCATTTTCACTGGAAAAGAAATTCAATTTAACTTTACACTCAAACAACATCATTGCTCATCTAGGTCCAGCCCCTTACACTACAAACATATAAGTAGTGCCAAAACCTCTATTCCTAATTAACAGAAATTCAGGATTTTCAGAGGTCATAACACAGAGATTTTATGGGTTCTTTATCTGTCAGTGACATCAGAGCTTGGTTCAGGGAAAGAAAAAAGTATTTAATATGGTCAATTTAAAAAAAATCCATCCAAATTAGTTGCAACTTCTGTTTCACCTGGTCACCTGACCAGATTACAAGTAAAAAGCTGTTGTAATTACCAAAGGAAAAAGAGCTGCATTGGTGACAAACTACATGGATCTAGGAGATCTTTTTAACCTATAAATTCTAAAGATTGAACTCTCTCACCCTTAGAAATAGGGCCCTCTGTCCTTAACTGGAGCACAGCTCAGTGTATCAAAACCACTCTTGTACCTTCCCCAACTGCACAGGCAACTCTAAATTACACTGGATTTTAATACAGTAGTCACTCCAGATTTACACTAGTATGTAACTGAGAGCTGAATCTGCCCTTCTAATGATTTCTTGCTTGAACAGAACTGGTAACTTTGCGGTGCAATAATAATCAGCAAGGACACCAATATAGCTTTCTTTTCAAGAGAACATTAGATAGGGGAATGAGCAAGAGTCCTAAGCACATTCCATAAGCATTTATAATCAGATATCAACCACTGGAACACTTTACTGAGAATGCTTAAAACAAGGTTACATGTTTTTCTAAGAGATATGCACCAGGAATTATTTTGGCAAAGTTCTATGGCATGTGTTATATAGCAGGTCAGATGAATACAATGGTCCATTCTGGCTTTGGAATCTATGATTTGTCCTTTTGATATCTACAAACAGCAGAGTTGTGCTGTAGGGCTGTTAAAAATCCCAACTAATATGCATGAAATGCAGAAATATCCTATTCCTACTGCTAGTTTGTGGAACGGAGCTTGCACAGGGAGAGCGGAGCACAAGCTTCACTCTGTTTAGAGAGTACAGCAGTAACTGTGTATTTTCCTGGAAGCAGAGAGCTTGATTCAGACACAGTGCCTCTAAGAAGGATCTTTCGAGGCACTGCAATTCCGCCTTTCACAACAGAGCATATAGTATGTACGTACCACACAGCTGCTTTAAAAACTTCAACTTAAATGACTCCTGATTTTTTTTGGAGATCATAATATCCTTGAAATTTGGGTAAGTTTAAATCCTAAATTTGTGATTCAAGGCCATCTCTCGTGTCTTTAGGAGGTCAACAGCAAATCATTACAGAACCCTCCTTCTTTTCTGTGTTTGTGCCTCGCACAGTAGATCCTGATCCATGTGTAGGGCTCCAAGAGGCTTTTAAAATTATTTATCAAATGTGTAAATGTCTCAGAAAACCACAGCAAGACAATATGTGCCTTTAATTTAACTGAAAATAGACTTGCAGGCTTATACAGTGGATCATGCTTACATGCTGACTTAATTATGTCCCCCCTCTAGTTTGGGCATACAAGAAGTTTAAACTTTTGTGCCAGTCATTGAAAATGTAACTGCAAGAGCACAGCTACATATTTTGGTGGGGTAGTCTAAAATCTCCAATAGTCCAAAATCTTGCCTCAAACGTTATTGCAAGGCTTGAAAGTTAATGGAACTAATGGAGTTCTGCTGGCAGGCAGGGAGCAGATGGCATAGGGTCTAGACATGGGGATCTGCAGCCCCCCCGAGCAAAGTGCAGTTGTGACTTTTTGGAATTTCATTTAGAACAGGATGATCCTTTTTTTTTTTTTTTTTTTTTTTAAAGCCAATTCTTCTGAAAAAATCCCATGGCCTTCCTTGTCACCCTAAAAATATTACTGCAAGAGGCTTCAACTTAATTCCCCTGCTTGCTAACAGGATTTATAATTCAAATTAAATGCTTAGAACTGTCACATGGCAGGTTTAAGCAGGGTTGTGTAAATTTAGCAAGCTTGATGTATAAGTACGGAAGTCCCTGCAGTTTGCTGTACTTTTCTCACAGCTGGTACTGTGTCTGAGGCATTTGTCTTTGCTCAGGAAGGAAAATATTATGTAATCCACTTGTTCAGTGCTGCAGTTTCTTTCTAATAAGAAAACATTTGAAAGCTTAAATTGGCTCATTAAACGTACTGCTTTATTTAAGGAAAAGCAATGCGATTTTTTAAAAAACCATTTCAAACCAAGAAAAATATTTGGAAAATATTCTGAAGTTGAAAAACAATATAGAAGTCTTTTAAAACTCAAATGGAACTAGCTAGAGTTAAACTAAATATGCTTAAATTCTGTTTAAATCTAAACATATACTGCAACACGAACACACAGCAGGATATTGTTCATAACTCATAGCTTCAGTATTAGTCATTAGACAGTTGGTTACTAATATTAACTTTAAAACCAACCACAAAAATATGCACTGAAATGTGACATGAGCTGCATCTATTACCAGCTTATAGTTTTAATCAGCTGTTAATCATTCCTGCACCATTTCTATTGAAACATCTAAACTCAAGCAACTAGAGTGGCAAAACACTGGAATTCCACCTCAGGATGGAGAAAACAATAAGAAACGGCTACTCCACAGATTTGGAGATACTTTAGCTCTTAAATTCCAAGCAAGTAGACTCCAAGAACACAATGTTAAATGCACTATTTCATTTCAAATTGAATGCTTCTGTTTGGGGAAAAATACCAAAGGGAAATGTTCTGGCTGCACCTGAAGATACTGTAATTTTTTTTTTTTCATCATTTAAAATACATTTAACAGTTAAATGTAAAAATAAAAAAAAAAAAAAGGAGTGTTCGAAGCTCAGTAACTAATGAATAGTTGGAAGTGTCATATTTACTCTTCAGATTCTATACTTTTACCTTCACTGAAAGAAAATTTTACAATCACAGAGTTATGAGCTAGCTTACACTAAAAATGTTGTGGAAAAATACAAGGTGGAAGAAAAATTTTAAAAAAATCTTTCAAACTACATTGTTCAAAACTAAGTTACAGAGATCCACTTGGCCACAGACATTTCACTAATGTGTTCAGGGAAGACTAGCTTAGCTTACATTAACACTGGAAATATTTTTACAGAGTTTTTCCACAACTTGAACTTTTGGTTGTAGACAGGCCCCCTTGATTACACAAACAGCTGGTAGTAAATTACAACTCCCTGGATCCTCTCACATGTTTACATGATCTGGCCTTAAAAACAGTGTTAAAATCAGGTCTACAGCTTCATTCAGCATCATTTAACCACCTACTGGTAGTGGTCAGGCTGTTTCCAGTTCAGACAAACATTGAGGACCCAGAGTTTTAGCATACACAACAAAGTACATCATGATTTCCTAACACTCACTCATCAACTGCACTAAAATTCTAGGAGGAAAAAGAAGTTTTTCGGTAGGGGGAATGGATTAATACCAGGACAACAAATTCCTCAGCAAGCTATAACAAATTCCAATGAAATGCATAAGAAAAGTAAAGAGCTGCCTGCCTTGTGACATCGCAATTGCAATCTGGGAGGTCTGAATCCACCCTGCAGTCCTCTGCCATCCGTACAGAACATAAATCTTCTCCCAGCACCATGAAACTTTCCTGTACTAAAATAAGAACTTGTAGTCGAAAAGCTTGTAGTCCAACAGACTGGGTTGCAGGCCTTTGCCAGTGAGTACCATACAAAAAATGCTCACACTCCAAACAAGTGTCAGTAGACCCTGCCTGCTAACATGAGACTGAGCGGTGACAAGTGGTCATGCTTCTAAATAAAACTTACATTCATCAACATGTGCCAGGCTTGATCTCCTGGAATGTAGGCCAAAAGTGTTGGCGGGGGAAGAGGGACTGACAGGGGAGACGAGGGAAAAAAAAAGAAAGAAAGAAAAAGAAAGGCCTTCAGTACAAACTCTGAGCAGTTGTAAACTTAACTGTCTGAGAAAAGTCCTGGATAAAGCATGCAGCCACACACTACTCCTTGGCTGTACACATATGCAGCTGGCCTATTTATCACAATGGACAATTTAGAGGGAGAAAATTTTCCAGCCCTGAGAGGCCAGAAATGGGAAATCAGTGAAGTAGAGAGGTAACTGTTTTTCTGTGGAGTTCTCGTCTCCTTTCTCTATCCCTCTGCAAAAAGAGTAAGAGGGTGGTGAAAAGGAAATATGCTCCTGGAAAAAAAAAATGGGCCAGAAGGAATATTTAAAATGATTACCCCAAATGGCCTGAAAAATTAAGAAAAACAGATTCAGAACCGACTAGTTTTTTTTTCTGATTGACCAGTTTTTTTCTCCAGGAAGAACAACAATTTCTTGTAAACAGAACATCCCACTTTAAGCTGTTCACAGGTTAAGTCACGATTCTTTAAGAGAAAAGTGTCATTTAAAAGCACAAATAAAATGTTACATAGCCAAAATGTTTCAGAAGTTGAATAAGAATATAAACATGCCATGTGTCTATATTCCTAAGTGCAATAAGGTGGGTGAGCTCTGAAGTTCCAAAGCTTGTCCATTTCACCAACCAAAAAATTGGTCCAAGAAAATTTTTTTACTTCACCCACCCTGTCTTTCTAATATCATAGGACCAATGCAGCTACAACTCTGTATTCCATTTTCCTGTAATTATGCATTTCCAGTTAGTTGACGGCTGCTGAAAACAAACCAATAAATACATCCCAGCGAAAGATAACCTTGGCTTGACAGAAAGAGCAGAAACATGGAGAAGCTATGCACAGAGTTAATATTAATTTTATCAGGGATCCAGGCTGCAAAATTTGCACTGTACTGTCAGCAGTGCCAAAAATAAGCTGCATTTTTCAGCTGAATTTATGAAACAACAACATACTTTCACATGCCACCCTGAAGATTTTCCAAAGTATTTTACAAACTGGTTTTTGATATGTGCGCATCTTTCCACTAGGAACTGGTCTTAGTTCTCAACCTCATTTCATACAGGTTAACCAAGAGACGTCGGACAAGTCACTATCCACTTGGGCTGGAGATGAACTGCCAATGGCTTTCTATCCGCCCAGCAATCTTCTGAGCCATACACTACCCCAAGTTTAGTCAGATGATGTACAAACTTCACATAGGGATCTCTTCACTCACAATTAAAATGCAGCCAGCTCTGGGGTAAAAATGGGCCATACTAAATGTATTAGGTAAGAAAGCATCCAATAGACACTGACTGGGGAATGGAGGCGAACAGGTAATCAATCACACAAAGCCAGGACTATTCTTGAGGAAAATGACAGAAGTTCAACATATGTATAACAATTCAGTTGTATAGCTCGTTTGAAAAGAACACTGACAAATAGAATCCTGAGACCATGACCATCCTCCCAAGATGCAACACTAAACCCAGTTTGAGCATAACAGATAGATGCCTGAAATACACTTTGCCATCTGTATTTATCATTGCTTCTCACTGGAAGCTCCTTAAGAGCATGAGGAAGCTCATCATTGTTGCATTTAAACATTAGAAATTCTTTCAAAAGAAAAAGTATAGAGTTACGGTAAAGTTACTGTTTTGCTTAAAGCCTGGTGAGACACCGCATCCTTTGAAACCAAAACGCTTTTTGGTTTGTTAGAAATGCTGCTTCCTGAATAATGTTACATTAACAACAACAACAGTCATCTTCAAAGGTCGATATCCATTTAGTGGTTTTGCCGGTGTGAAATTCACTGACTCCCCACACTCACAGAATTCTGGGGAGAAATATATTCACAGCATCTACCGGCTCAAGAGAGCAATGTAAAAAGACACTGGCTATTGGGAAAGTTAGAAATTATGGGAAACTCAAGTAACACCTGTAACATCCGTTATACGGCAAGGCACAGATACAGCAGTCAAAGCTGGCAAAATGATTGTCTATTGGCTGGAGAGTAGCTGTAGGACAGCTCAGAATGGACACCATAAATTTAAATTAATATTCTTTATGCACTAATCAAAAATCGCATGTGCACAGTATATACTTCTCTAGATAACGCCACTATTGCAAACAACTTTTATATTATTTTTCTTTTGCAAGATACTAGGCCCAATGGACGTACATTTGTCTACATCATCATCTTTCTCTCCCTCTTTGCTACTCTAAAGACAGAAAAACAAAAAAGCCTTCCATAAACTGTCCTTTTGGCAGTATTTTTAAAAAAGCTTAAGTGAGTTACTTAGTGCTACCCTTTAAAGAAAACAAAAGATTTATACCTGGCTTTTGGCACCCACTTTCAATTTAAATGACCACCCTTGAGCAGAAGACATTAAACTTCTGATTACAGCTACTGCTGGGTCTAATAGATAATGGGTTCGAACTTCCCGAAGCAGACACAGTGGATCAGGAAAAATAAGTTCAACAGGGCATGTTGATGGCTGAGAGCTGTCACAGATCATAGTTCTGATAAGTGGGTGGGAAGCAGATAAGTTCTGAGTCCTTCCTTGAGCTAGGAACTCAGCTGCTTTATGAATTCCAATACAAGATTCTACCTCATGTCATGTTTAAAAACAAAGCAGCTGTTTTTACCTGGCTGCAATCAGATCTAGAAGGTGTTGCCATCTGTCATGGACCTTGCCAAGTTTATACTCGATCTCTGATGCTTTGCTCTCATGACTAGCTTTGGCAAGTCGCTCTCCCATTTGCTGGAGCTGGATTTTATTCTCTTCGGCCATGGCAATTTCATCTTGATAATCCTAGATGGCAAAGAAGAGTCACAGAGGTCAGGATGCTTATTCAGAATACATTCAGCTCAGCCCTTCTGAAAGAACTATAATAAACATAAGGAGTATCTAATGGTAAGTTGGAAATAGTTTGGGGAATGAACAAATCCTCGTACACACCACAATGTAAAACACAAATCTCATCAAAAGAAAGAAAATATTTTGCAAAAGCACGTGCAATAACTCCGAAGTGGTTACCACCACTTATGATCAGTCATTTAAGGAAAGTATTCACCTTTCTTGGCTTTGTATTCATTTGGGCTATTTCTTTGTATTTTGAGAAATCCACTTCAAGAAGCACGAGACAAAAGTACATAACTAGAGAAGAACATTGACAAAAATTCTCATTGGAACATACAAATGGACATATATTAGATCAAACAGTAACCCATCTAATAGAGTGACTTGTCTATAACATAGGCCAGGACTTGATTATTCAGGTTCTGATAACCCAGAGAGAGCAGGGGAAAAGGTGTACATCGCAGTATTTAAACATACACAACCAAAAGTACTTTACCTTCTTGAGTTTCTCTATCATCTCTTCAATGAGGATGTCTCCATTTTGAGACACCTTACTCTCCATTTGTGTCAGCCACTCACAGAGCTCCTTGTTCTTCTCACTGAAGACCACCCACTCATTCAGTCTCTCGCTAACCTGCTGCCGCCGTAAGGAGATCTTGTATTGTTTACACAGGGATTCATTAAAAAAAAAAGAAAAAAAAAAAAAAGAGTACAGTTAGCAGATGCACAGTTAGCACACTGACTATCAGAGAGAAATTCTCAGCCTTGCAGATGGCTTTAGCTACCTGGTTGACATTAAGGTAAATGGGAGTTGTGCTACAAAAAATCTTGCATGACTCTACATAAATTAAAGGTCAGCATTAATCTCAGGATGCCTGCTAGCCAGATTCTGCTGCACAGGAGGAGTATATTGCAAATAAAATTTGTTTCAAGATTAGATATAAACCTGTGGTCTTTAATTCAGGCTTCAAGAGCACATAGCCCATTCATTATCTTTGGAGTCAATATTTTCATTTATTAAGCATTACAATGCAAATTTATAATTTTGCTTCTTTATTTGAGAGCACAAATTCCAACAGAGACAGATTGTTTAGCACAAAATAGATGCTTGACCCATAGAACAATGCCATTTTCTAGATGTCAAAACCACATGGATGTCTATCAGGATGAGCACATGGAATAGCCAAACTATAAAAGATTGGTATGCAATTGTATCTGCAAAATTTACATATGGATGGAATAAGCAACTATATATTTTGCGTGTGGAATATCGTACTTGTGTCTACATGCACATATTTTGTGGGTGCCCCTAAATCTGCTAAGTTGGCAGCAGGTGGCCAGAGATACCCAAGGGTAAAGAATGCTTTGACAGAAAGTAGCAGATGGTAAGTGCAGACTATGGCAGAGAACAAAACCACAGCCTACACAGGAAATGGAGGTTCATCAAAATATATGTCATTTTGAAAGAAGTAGTCAGCTGCACATTTAAAAAGTTATAAGAATGATATTTCCATCTCCAACTGCAAATTTCTAGACAACTGGGAAGATAAGAAGAGGGTCTGAAAGAACATTAAATATAGAAAGTTCACAGTAAACTAGAATTTCTGATAATGACATGACTACAATGTAATGGCTTCCTACTTACTACAGCTTCTTCCTCCTCATCTGTAACATGAGTTGCTTCTGACTCTACATCAGCATCTCCACTGAGACTATGAGCAGGATTCCCACTCTTTCAAATATAACTTATTGCTGTTCTAACGGAAGTTTTGATTTTGAAAGTTAGTCACAAATGAAAGCACATTTCCTCTTGTGGCTCTAACCCTGAGAGCAGCTTGTCGGTACTCAGCTACTGAACAAGAGAAAGAGCCTCATTCGTTTGCCTACATCCTGGAACGTGAAATATGTAAATGACTGACAAAGACATCCAATCTTTAATCAACTGTCTCCTTTAGCAGAAAACTGAGAAAACCAATCAGAGTCAACATGAAAAAGGTGTTTTAGTCCATTCACCCAAATGCAGCTAGTTCACAGCTTCTACTTTGTTTCATGAGACCTTACGATGCTTTAAGGTTTTTTTTTTAAATGTGCTTTTTTCTCATGATTCTGTCAACACCACTTCATTCACAAGAGAGGAAAAACATCCTCAAGTCTGAGTGCCCAACTAGAATTTTACAAGTTTCCAAAACAGTCTATTCCTTTGTTATCTTTTAAAATTTGTCCTGAAGGACAGATTCGTTTGCACCATATTATAATGGAAAAACCAACGTCATGGTCATGACATACTATAACTATGCAAAAAAAGCAAACATCATTCTGGGATGTATTAATAGGAGTATTGCAGGTATGACAAGGGAAGTAAGTCTTCTGTTCTGCTCTGAGCTGATGAAGCCTCAACTGGATTATTGTGTCCAGTTCTGGGTGCCACATTTCAGGAAAGATGCGGACAAACTGGAGAAAGTCCAGCAAAGAGCAAAAAGAATGATTAAAGGTCTAGAACACTTGACTTATAAGGGAAGATTGAAAGAGCTGGACTTGTTTAGTCTAGAAACGAAGAGATTGAGAGGGGACATGGTAACGGTACCTTTCAGGTACCTAAAAGGTTGTTACAAGGAGGAGAGAGAAAAAATGTTCTCCTTAACCGCCAATGATAGGCCAAGAAGCAATGGGTTTAAATTACAACAAGGGAGGTTTAGGTTGGAAATTAGGAAAAAAAATTCCTAACTGTCAGGGTGATTAACAACTGGAATAAGTTGCCTAAGCAGGTTGTGGAAACTCCATCATTGGAAGTGTTTAAGAGCAGGTTAGACAAACAGCTGCCTGGGATGACTTAAGAGGGCACTTGGTCTTGCCATGAGTTCAGGGAACTGGACTCGATGACCTCTCATGGTTCCTTCCAGTTTCTATGATTCAGTGTTTTGCTGGCTACCACGCTGGAGGGCAGGGACAGGATCCAGGGAGACTTAGATAAAATTGGAACACTGGGCCAAAAGAAACCTCATGAGGGTCAACAAGGACAAGTGCAAAATCCTTCACTTAGGATGGAAAAATCCCATGCACTGCTACAGGCTGGGAACCGATCAGCTAAGTAGCTGCACTGTAGAAAAGGACTTGGGGGTTATGGAGGACAGGAAGCTGGATATGAGCCAACAGTGTGTTCTTGTTGCCAAAAAGGCCAATGGTATATTGGGCTGCATCAGTAGGAGTGTTGCCAGTGTTGTATCACATCAAGGGATGTGATAATTCCCCTCTATTCGGCACTGGTGAGGCTGCATCTGGAATACTGTGTCCAGTTTTGGGCTCCCCACTACAGAAAGCATGTGGACAAATTAGAAAGAGTCTAGCGGAGGGCAACGAAAATGACTAGAGGGCTGGGGCACATGACGTATGAGGAGAGACTGAAGGAAGTAGGCTTATTTAGTCTGCAGAAGAGGAGACTGAGGGGGGATTTGATAGCAACCTTCAACTACTTGAAGGGGTGCTCCAAAGAGGAGGGAGAGAGGCTGTTCTCAGTAGTAACAGAGGACAGAACAAGGAGCAATGGCTTCAAGTTACAGCTGGGGAGATCGAGATTGGATATTAGGAAAAACTCTCTCACTAAGAGGGCGGTGAAGCATTGGAATGGGTTACCTAGGGAGGTGGTGGAATCTACATCTTTAGAGATATTTAAGGCCCAGTTAGACAAAACCCTGGCTGGGGTGATTTAGGGGGAGTGGTCCTGCTTTTAGCAGGGGGTTGGACTAGATGACCTCAAGAGGTCCCTTCCAGCCCTATGATTCTATGTTTGTTTTATTTCATTTTGTTTATTTATTTACAGTGAAATGGTTCTTCTCTGCTTGATACATTTTGGAATTCTCAAGTAAAATCAGGGCAATCTGGTAAATTTGGAATAGATGGCAACCTTAAATCTGAAGTCAGGATATCTAAGCATAGGCAGCAACTGCAAATGCACTGGGAACAGTGTGTATTTATCTGCTACTTGATGCCAAGGAATTAAGTGGGCAGGCAAGCCAGGGAGAATGAGGAATGTGCAGGTTTTTTTTTTTTTTTTTTTTTAAAACACAAGGAAAAGCATAGACTAGCAATAGAACACAAGGCATGGTGGGATTTTTTCCTCACAGCAGACTATTTAGCTCTACCTTCCCCAAGCCAATGATGCTGATTTGTTTCTTCCCTATTCACATAGGCTAATTATGTCATAAGTTATCTTTAATAGAGTTTTCCTGAGTTCATTTATACCCCTGCACAGTGCAGTGAACATTTACAGGAAGTCTGGAAATATTAGCAGTAACCAAAGCAAATACTTGAAGATACACTGTGCTGTTATTAATCTTAGCCACACAGCAAAGCAAAATTTTAAAAGAGGAAATGTTCTGCTGTTATAATAAAATGCAGAAACCTATTTTCTTTCTTTTGTTGGTCCTGGCACAGTCATTGCTTTCAATGGACATTTCACCAGAAAAGCTGGTCTCCAAGAATGTAAGGATGAGCCCTTTAAGGGACTGCAGACACATTCTGTATACTTCCTATAACTATGAGGCAGGGCTTTTTTTGTGCTGGTACGCACCGGTACAGTGTACTGGCATCTATTTTTCCCTGGCCAGCCGCAGGGGGCCCGGATCAGCAGCGGAAAGGAAACAACTTCTTTCCCCTGCTGATCCTGGCCTCCAGCTGGGCAGCAGAGATGGCCAGCTGCAGGAGTGGTGTGCTCCTGGAGGCCAGGATCAGCAGGGAAAGGAGCACACTGCTTCTGTCCCCCGCTGGGGAAAGGAGTGGGTCTTCTTCCCCCTGCTGACACCCTTCCCCCCCCCCCACTGCTCCTGCTGGCCAAGTACCAACTCTTTACAAAAAAAAAAAAAAAAGATAAAAAGCACTGCTATTAGGTTAGTCACAATTTCCTTCCAGGAATGCAATTCTTATTGATTAGTGTTCCATTTCATGGGCAGACTTTTGATTATTCCACTCCAGATTTGCTGTTAAGCGAGTGATTGCTTTAAGGTTACATCAGCTAACTCCCTAATTCCACACTTCGAAATTGCACTTGTTTTAAATATACATAAATCAGTATGGCTGAAATAGTTCCCACCTCACCCCATCCTCGAAAATGTTTGTTGTTCCTCTTGAAAAAGCTTGTATTTGACATGCCAAATTCTCTTAGCTCTAGCTCTGCATTTGGAGACTTATGAGATCATACCCTACAGACGGAAGAATTCAGTTCCAATTCAAATGCTAGCTCGTCATCCAGCTGGTACCTGGCTGTTCTACTGGATGCAATTCACATTCAGCTGTCTCTGTTCCCCCTTCATGTACAGAATCACATCCAAGTTCAGTGTCACACTTACCTGGTGGCACAGCTCCTCCCACTGCCTATGCAGCAGCTCAACGCGCTCATTGAGGATTGAGATATCATCAGCACTGATGTAGGGAGCCAGAGAATCCTTTAGTAGTGTCAGTTGTGCAAGGTCATCCGTCCACCCTTCAACAGCATTTTCTAGCTCCTGGTTTAAAAAATATGAACACAAAAATTAAGCTCTTTATGCTACTAGAAATTTGGCAATAGTTTTATTAGACAAAGTGGTATGTACTTATTAACCACAGGCACTAGCATTGAAGTCCCATCTCTAGTGAACCTCTCTGGAGTCTGTACCATGTTTACCCTTTGTTCTTAGGAAAGGGAGAATGAGATTGGGATCACCAATTTGTTTCTACACTGCAACTAATGCAGGATAACAGTGTGTGTCCTACAATTATCTTGAGGAGGAGGAAAGAGCATTTAAATGACACTTTTAAAATCTATGAACTTTTATTTGTCTCGTCTAAAAAAATTATTTAAAGACTTCTAAAATAAAAAAAACACACCAATACTTAGCACTGTTTTCACTCTTTATGGGCCTAGTTTGGATCCCATTTACTTTGATTTTACATTGATATTTCCTAATTTCAACCAATGTGAAGTAACAGACAGAACCCGTGTCTTCCAAGTGCTATAAAAACATTAACTAATGTTTCAGTGTTGTACAAGCATTACGTAATGAACGGATGCACACACAAAATGTGTATGTAGACACAAGTGAGCAATTGCATGTCTAGTAATTGTGGGCTGCTGGTCTCTACAGCCAGTAATGCCAAGGCTAATAATGGCTGAAGTTGTTACAAGACAAGCAGAACGTAGATCAAATGGTGCTCAACTCAGAGTGCTTTACCTTGCAACGAATCTGTTCTGTATGCAGCTCATCATGGTGATCTGGCAACGGCTGAGAAAGCTTTTTCTTGAAGGATCTTAGTTTCTCCAGTGAGTCTGTTATTCCCTTTTCACATTTTTCCCAGTCCTGAAGGCAGAACAATTATTATTAGACTTGAATCCAGGGGGAGAAAGGGAGGAAGTGGAAAGAGGATCATCATGCTGAATCTGTCAAGATGACTAAATAATCAAGCAGTGAATATATTTGCATGACAGTGTGTCCCCATAAACCCTTTTTATATAACGTTCAAGCCTCAAAATCCGGATGGCATGCACCAGTAGAGCATATGGTCTCTTGTGCTGCACTCCAGAGCTAGCAGCAGACAAAACTAAACCCCTCCAATTGCCACAGAGCCCTCCAGGTCTGATTTTGTCCTTGCAATGTTGCGTCTCTCTGCCAGAAGGGTTCCATGCATACCCTTTAGAATGATTTCATTAGGCAACCCATTGTACTCCGAAGAACTGATCGAATCAGTCTACTAAAATCCCAGTAGACAACAGCTGACGCAAGTGAACACCGCAGGAATAGATCAAACAGAAGAACTTGAGAATACAGTGATCGTTGTTCATATCCTTCCCCAAAATTCTAAAGGCAGGGCCTGCCATCCTGCATACGCATACCTGGATAGCGTTTACTAAGTAGTACTCTAGTATATTTGCTTGCCACCTCTCTGCTTAAGCCTTATTCAAAAGCTAATCAGTGATAATATGAACCAAACAGTTATACGTATCTTTTGCAGAATGCCAGCTGTATAATACTAGAGAAATTAGTATTTAGCTTCACAAACTCCTTCTTATGATAGCCAACAAAAATGAAAAAATAGTTTTAAGAATGCAGAGAAAACTCCAGGTGATTTCTCTCAAAGTGGTAAGATTCCATTTCTCTACAATCATTTAGTGTGTGGGTTTCAGCATAAGAAATACTTTTGCCACCACATTAACTTACAAAAATAAAACAAAAAGACTTTGCAGCCATAGACTAGAAGCCTCCTTCTGAAGTGTGATTTTTTGACCATCTTCAAAAGGTTTAGTAAGCAGGAAGAAAGCAAATGCAAATGCATCATTCCTTCAAAAAGCTGAGACCTAACATTTCAGTGTCAGGGCTATTTCTAGGTATCACATGTTAAATACACTAGATACATGCTCTGTAAAGTTGCATGCTCAAGTAGTTGAATGCATTAGACCAGTGGTTCCCAACCTTTTTGGTTCGAGGGCCACAAATATAATTTTTACAACCCTGAAGGACCACCAGTCTAATGAAAATTTAATTAATTAAATTCAAATTAAGTTTTAATCAATCAATTAATTAATTGAATTTAAATTCATTTTTTATTAAATAGACTGGTAGCCCTTCAGGTTTGTAAAAAATTATATTTTTGGCCTTTGAGCCAAAAAGGTTTTTTTAAAAAATGTAGAAGGTTTTGTGTGTGTTTGTTTTTTTTTTAAAAAGGGCTGGATGCCCATAAACACCCAGAACCTCCCTGGCCTCTGGGCCAGCCTAGATGGGCCCCCGAGGAACTGGGCCAGGCTCTCTCCCCCAGCATTGATGCTGCAGGTTGGACACAAGCTTGGCCCCTAGGCGGATGTGAGCCCCCTCTGCTCTGCTCCTCTGGGTGTATAGGGCCAGCACCAGGCCCTGCTCAGCCTGAACCGGCCCCAGCACAACACTTCCCACGGTCTGTCTCTGGTCCAGGTCCCTCCCGACCAGGGTGTCCTCCTCGCTTGGGGATCGGGATGGGCCCCCCTGCCGGCCCTCACCTGGGCAGCGCCCGCTTGGCCATGGCTCCGGCCCAGCCGGCCGGTGCCTCCCTCCCTCCTCGCTAGGGGCCCCTGCCTCTGCTGACTGGCTGGGGAGAGCTGAGGGAGGTGGGTGGCCACAGTCCAGCTCCAAGCCGCGAGCTGGGAGCAGGCGGCTGCGGCCCGGCTCCCAACCAGCAAGGGGGTGCGGGCCACTTCAAAAAGCCCCACAGGGCCGGGGGTTGAGAACCTCTGCATTAGACCTGCATTAGTCTTCAACAGTGAAACTCATTAAAACAAAAACAAAACAAAAAACAAAACACCCCCAAACAAGCAAAAAAGCAATCAAATATCCACAAACCTTCTGAGTATACATTAATGGATTTTACTTGCAGTGAATCCTGTTTATATCTATTTAGCCAAAAGTTCTCACAAGTAGCATAAGTCATCAGGCATGTGTTTTCACTCGAGTTATTGATGAACGCTACTAATTACATCAAAATTCAAGTTCCAGAATGAGAGGCACAAATCAACTTCACCATTTCCACTTTGTAACTCCAGTAGAACATCCACTGGGGCAGTTGACATTTCTGCTATCTTAATTAGCTCATAATTATGGCAAATAAAAATCTAAGTTTTTTATTTAGATATTTTTATTTAAATATTTTAAAAATATTAAATATTTAAATATTTTTAGAGAGATCATGAAAAATGGTTAAGAGCCAAGTAGTTACATCTATTGAATCGAAATAATAATTTAATAATGGGCAGTGCAAGGTCATGCATTTAGGGACTAATAAGAATTTTTCCTCTAAGTTGGGGATGCATCAGTTGAAAATGATGGAGGAAGAGAAGGACCTGGGCAAACGGGTTGATCACAGGATAACTGAGTGGCCAATGTGATGTAGCCATGAAAAAAAACTAAAGGCAGTTAGTTCTAGGATGCATCAGACAAGGTATTTCCAGTAGAAATAGGGAGGTATTAGTACTATTATACAAGGTGCTGCTGAGACCTCATCTGGAATAGTGTGTGCAATTCTGGTCCCCCATGTTTAAGAAAGATGAACTCAAACTGGAACAGTTTGTAAAGAAGAACTACAAGGATGATTCACGGAATGGAAAACCTGTCTTATGGAGAGAAACCTTAAAGAACTTGGATCGTTTAGCCTAACCAAAAGAAGGCTGAGGGGAGATACGATTGCTCTCTACAAATATATCAGAGGGATAAATACCAGGGAGAGGGAAAGAGAGTAATAATCTGAATTCAGCACCAATGTAGACACAAGAACAAATGGATATATACTATCCATTAGGAAGTTCAGACTTTAAATTAGACGCAGGTTCCTAACCATCAGAGGAGTGAAATTCTGGAATAGCCTTCTGGGGTGAGCAGTGGAGGCAAAAAGCCTATCTTCTTCAAACTGAGCTTGATACATTTATGGAGGTGATAGTATGATGGGACAACCTAGTTTGGCAACTGGATGATCTTTGACTACTGGTGGTGGACATGGGGTGGGTTGTGAGTTATTATAGAGAATTCTTTTTTGGGCGTCTGGCTGGTGAGTCTTGCCCATATGCTTAGGGTTTAACTGATCGCCACATTTGGGGTCGGGAAGAAATTTTCCTCCAGGGCAGATTGGCAAGAGCTCTGGGTTTTTTTCACCTTACTCTACAGCATGGGGCACAATTCACTTGCTGATGGATTCTCTGTACTTTAAAGTCTTTAAACCATGATTATACACCTTTGATAACTCAGGTCATAGGTTATGTTAGAGGTTTATTGCAGGAGTGGGTGGGTGAGGTTCTGTGACCTGTTTTGTGCAGGCAGTCAGACTAGGTGATCATAATGGTCCCTTCTGATTTTAGAGTCTATGAGTCTATAATTAATTAGTTGCTTCTCAGCCAGAAGGGTGGGCTTAAAAAGCATTAGGTGATAACTTTATGGATAAAAGGGGAGAATTCAGTCTGAGGGGAGGAACCACCAGGAATCCTGAGAAGGGGCTTAAGCCAGAATCTGCAGGAGAACTGACACAGCAGAAAGGCTCAGTCTGATGTGGCGAGTGCTCATTATGTGAGCTGAGGGAGAAAACTCTGGAATAGCTGAGAAAGGAGCTTGAAGCCAGAGTCCAGTGGAAAGAGGATTTACTTCCCTTTCTGTAACTGGAGGTCTTCAAGATGTATGGTCCCTATCCGTATTCCACTCTGGATATGCTTGCACACCATGAACACGAGACAGGACAATTGTTACAATCAGCGTGTCTGTGTCTGGCCTGTGGCTGTGTCTCTGCTCTCCTTCTACTCCTCACTGAGGCTATTGGGGTGGGGCACAGATTGACCACTTCTCCAGTTTCTGCCCTACCATGAATCTTGCCAAGATCTGAAGCAGAGGGGAAGGAGGATTTGAAGTGGAACACAGATAGGGACCACACATCTTGAAGAACTTCATTTACAAAATAAGGTAAGTCACTTCCCATTCTTTAAAAAGAAGATTATTCCACTGTAGATGACTAATAAGTAATACTCAAAAAGAAAGAGGGGGCAAGGACACAGGTGGTATAATTGCTTGCAGAAGCACTGTCCCAAAGAATGCATCAGTCAAAGTTAACATTTTGTGAACATGTAGATTGAATTCCAAGAGGCATCCCCTGTTTGATATTTGGAAGGCAGCTATGGGAAGTAATATTACTGAGGCTACTGGTGCCCTTATAGAGAGCCTTCGCCTCATCTGAGGGAGGAAACTGTGCCATCTAGTAACAGAATACCAGGCAGTCAGAGATCCACTTAGAAATTCTCTGGGAAAGATATAGTTTGTCCTTGTACTCATTCTGCTATGGCAACGAACAATCGAGGTGACCTTCTGAAGATTTGTTTTTTTCAGATAAAATACCAGCGTCTGTCGCATGCTGAGGGAATGAATTCTCCTTTCCAGGATGTCCAGATTTGAAGACCCTCTATCACCCTAAGTATCAGCACCTGGAATTGCCTGTGGTCATCTGAAGGGTTTAGCAAAGCTGGGGGGTGACCACCTCATGAGGAGATGAGGAAGACAGTTTATACTCTGCCTCTTTTGTAGGCTAAGGAGGAAGCGCTGGTTGCTCTCGGAGGGAAACAGTAGTAGGTCTCCTTATGAGACTGCATATACATATGGGTGCTGTGTGTGTCATACACTGGGGTTCCATGTACCCTGATAAGGCCAGGAGGAAGGTTCAAAGGTGAGTTTTCAAAGTTACCAAAGCATGGAGTACCATCAGTTCCAAAGGTGGTGGCCTGGTTAGGGTAAGGGAGACTGTACCAGGAAGCTCTTGACTTGCTGTCTGGATTCATCTCCTTCTATAGAGGTGATTAACTGTTCCTCTGGTAGGTTTGATTCCTTTGAAGATTAAAAGTTTGGATCTGGTTCAATCAGTGATGCTATCAGTTCCATTAAAGAGATGCTGTGGTTAATAGATGAAATGGAAGATAGATTTCTTCTCTTATAGCCCCATGTCTCCTGGTGGGATCACAATCTCCCTGGCTAGGATTGGTCTGCAGATTCAAGTGAACCAGGATGTCCTCTCAAGTAATGTATCTTTTTGTTCTCTCTGGAATACAAGGGAGTTTTGCCTGCGTGTACAGATAGAGCCTATACAGGAAGGCTCTGAGTTGGCAGATGTATATGTGGTTGTGGTGGTACCGCTGATGGCTGATGTTCCAGATTGGTACCCACAAAGAACACCTGAGGTTCTTGGTCACTTGATTTAGACAGTTCCACTGACAGTGGCATTCCTGGCATAGAGGCCAGCAGTGGCAGAGCCTTGCTGCTATGAGTCTTTTTATATTGGCCCTGGGACTTAGCATTTCAAAGTATTTTGGCAGTAGACAGGAAGGGGAATATGTAGTGGACTTCGAAGTGGATTGTTTTCTTGTGCTTATGAAAGCATCCTCTGCTCTCCTGAGGAAATCCTGATGGAGGATCCATAGGTGTGTTCTCCTGCCTCAGGCCACGTACTAGAAGGCGTGCTCCTTGATGACGCTGGCTGATGAATGGGGGTGGGGGGTTGGATTCCCTGGCCTGGGGCTTCATAGTCTTCCTCATGAGGTGCTTTTGAGCCAGTATTCTTATACCTATCAGATCTGGCTGGTGAAGGAGCAACACATACCACATGTGAGGGAGATGTGCACTTCCCTAAGGTAGTACAGGCAGTACTGGTGGTCATCGCTGACCAAGAAGGCGTGGGGATGGAAGTTACAGCTTTTAAAGTCTGGGCATAATCTAATTTCTGTGTTAGGAAGCTGGAGGATTTTCCAGGGGACAGGAGTCTGCGATCAACCAACTATGCTAACAGAACTATTAACTCTAACTACACTAAAGATAAAAATGATAAACTGAACTACTTACAAGTTTGAAGACAAAGTAAGATCAGGCTGAAGAGAAAAGAGTAGTTCTGGGTGGTGGAGGTTCCAACTCAGGCCATGTGGCAGTAAGAAAGAACCAAAGAAGCAGTTGTTCTGCCTGCCTCTTATATCCTTGGTGCGCAGCACAAGGAGAGCAGGTGTGAAGATGTGAGCCAACAATACTTGAAAGAATTCTCCAGGCTCAAGTGCATGTCACAGATGTGTACTCACAGTGCGGCACATGTAGGGAACAGCACTTGAAGAAGCAGCACTGATTCGTTGAGAGGCAAAATTGTGGTATAATTCTATTAAACCAATGAAATTATACTTAGGCATAAAAATCCAAATTAATTCTAAATCCAAGTGGGGAAAAAATTATCCTCCTCCTCCATGGGAATGTAATTATATTATCCATTCCCTTTCTTGAAAGGGATGAAAGAAGGGAGGCTAAATTCCAGCCTATCATGTTGAGTGCTTACATTGGGTTTAGCATGCATTTTTGAGATTGCTTAAATTAAAACTCTCTCTCTTCCAAGATCTAAGTAATTTGTCTTAAACAATGAGTAGTTCAGACGCTGGAGAGAAAATTGCATTACTCGGTGGTTGGGTAAGTCAATACACTGGCATTTGAGCCAAAAAGGGAGATTTGTAGTATTTGTAATACAATGCATGTGTGAAATGACTAATTAGAACGTTGCAAAATAAAATGCAGAAACTTTCTGCAATGTTCACTGAAAGTACCAGTAGTGATACTTAATACATGTACAGATCTTTACATTAGTGCTGTGGAATCACTAATTAGTGAATATTCACAACAGTCACATCAGATAGAGAAGTATTATTACTCCTATTTTGTAGATGAGAAATTGGGGTGGTGTAGTTAAATGACTTGCCCATGTTCCTAGAGTAGGCGAGTGGCAAAGCAAGATTTTACATAACGGAATTCCTGATGCCCAGGCCTGTGCTCATTCCTCTTGATTACACTTCTCCACTCCTTCGGCAACCTCTGCTGAACCTGTGCCAGCCCCTCCTCCCCAACCTTCAGCTGGCGCTGACGGCCCCCTCCACCGAAAAAAGCAGAGGTCACCGCTGGAGTAGGGGGAGAAGGCTTCTGAACCCCTCCACACCCCAGCCGCCCCCAAAAGAAGCCATCTGGAGTGGCTTTTGGTGGCAGGAGTAGCAATTTCAGTGATGCTGCAGAGGGCACAATGTGCCACTCCAAATGGGTTTTCGTGCCATTGTCGGCACGTGTGCCAGCATTGTCTGCCCCTGGCGTAACAGTTATTATATGTGGTTTAGTGCCTACTCATTCAGCAAGAACACTTACTTTCAGTAGGAGGGTGAGCTGTTTCTTCTGCTCCTCAAGACGAATGGTGGCGAATTTCCAGCGCTCCTGAATTTCTGTGAGGTCTGCCTGCAGGGTTGCTTCAGCTCCACTATCTGCAGAGAGCAGCAGCTGCTTCCCTGCTTCCACAGTTAAAATGTAGCTCCCTTGCTGCCGTAGAAGAACTTTCTCTCTAAGCTGCAAAGAGCAAGGATCTGTTAGCAGCATATTTCACTTCCAGTAAGTTATTACGTGCAAATGACCCTAAAGCCGAGATTGGTAAAATACATTTGTCATTGCTACATGAAAGATCTCAGCTTAGACACAGTGGACTGCTACCTAAATGCATAAAGCTATCTTTTCATTCAGTAGGTCACTAGACAAGTTTCCTCTCTCCATAGTGGGCATGAGAAAACCAACTTTTTGCCCACCCCTCCTCCACCTGAGCAGTTCAGAAACTTTGCACAAGAGAAGCTTCTCTCTTCTGACTTCTCCTGGGGAAGGGCACAGAAGGCCTCTATGTGCATCAGTACTGCTATTTCCAGCCATGCAAATTCCAAGCCAATAAGTGGCTTTGTCTGACTTTGCACAAAGATGGACAGCGTGAAAGCTCAAGGCCTTCCAAACATTATCTTAGCTACGGTGTTTTTAAGACCAAACACAAATTCAAATATAAATGTATAGGAGTGTATACAAACTTCATTGTGAGGTCAGTTGTGAATCAAGGAAATAAACGAGTTCGTAAAGTAACTGGGTGAAAGGAACTCCTTAGGTGTTGCTTGCATATCTTCTGTTAAACACCATGTCACCAGGATTTCTTTAAATCTATAAATCCAGCTTTCATTCTATTTGAGGTGCGCCACTAAGTCTGCTCAACTCTGAAAAACAACTATGTCCAACGTTTGTTGCTGGACTCCGCTGACACTTGATTTCTGTAGTTAATTCGATTCTAGCATTTTAAGATAAACAAAATCTCTTAATAAAACATGTGGGAAAAGGCCTATACAAGGGATTTTAATACACTGGATGTACCTGCACTTCATCCAGCAGGGCTCTGGCTTGCTGCAATGGAATAGGAACACTACCCAGTCCACTCAGTGGCTGATTGGACACTTCCACCAGCCATTTGCGTAGCTTTTGTGCCATCTCCTTGTAACACTGCCACTGGCGGATCTGACTGTCAATGATTCCTCTCCTCTGTTGTGCCCTGCGAATCACTCCTTGCCACTGATTACTGAGCAGCGTCAGTTTCAGATTAAACTCATCCCTATTGGAAAAACAAACAAATAATACAAACATGGGCTAAGAACTATACTGCTAATCCATTTCAGTAATAAATGAAAAGCTGAAAATTGATATGTTTTCTGACAGCTATCTATAAAGTTCTGGTAGAAAGGGATGAACTACTCTCTCGCACAGCAGCTAACATTCAACTGGGATTTAAAACTACCATGTAACACGACAACCACCAGAATCAAAAGGCTCCAATTCTCTTCTCAAGAAAATTTTTTTTTAATCCAAACTGATATTTTCTAAAAATTATTGGCAAAATCAATGGAAGTTACTGATCCCCTCTGAAATAAACCTAGCTATGAAAGACACCTATCTCTGACTTCAAAAGTGGGGAACAAATGGCAAGTCCTGATATACCTTACAGTTTGGATAAGGCCTGGCATTTCTGTACCAAAAACATTCCATATGCATTAATGGTATGCATTGATTTTTACTAATTTGATCATTAATATTTAATTTCTGTTGAGCACGCGCTGGTTCTCATTCCATTCCATCTGTGCATCTTTGGTGGTGCAAAGAGGGCAGAAAATGGATATAAAGAGTCATTGGGAGGTTCTTCTGGAATAGTCTCATCCTCAAATGACAAAGCAGATGTAACTGTCTGTACACCACCCATTGCTGGCTCCCTTCTTGTAGGTGGCCTTCTAGAGGCACGTCATGATGGAAGGTGGCAGGGACTATATGCAATGTGATCGAAGGTCACTCTAGCCTGCCTGCAAGAACAGCCTCAGAGCTGCTCTGTTCCCCAAAATGGCAAATTGGAGAAATAAATGGGAATTATTTACACTAAAAAACCCAGTAGTGTGTTGACACAACACTATATTACAAAGACACGGTGGCTGATTTACTTATGTCATCTGCAACTTCCACTTACCCTCTCCCTGTTTAGCTTTTTATGGTGGTACTCTATTTCTTCTTTTCTGTTTGGAAATCACCTAGCACATAACATGTGTTACCACATGTAAATAAATAAATAAATAAATAAATAAATAAATAAAGCATAGGAGTGTCTACCTATCATCCACCTGTCCTTGCTCTAGTAGGCGCTGCCCATCAGTGATGATTGAATGTAAAATCTGCTGGCGACTGAACATCTCTGCTTGGAACAGCTATTATAAAAGAGACAGACAGAAGTCATTTCAAAGCAAAGGTCTCAAAAGGTTTTCACTCCTTCTCCTATCAGTGGTAAAAATTTCACTTCTCATTTAGCCAACTCAAGGCTTAATTCTGCTCCAAGTGAGTTCAATGGGAGTTTTGGTGTGAACTTCAATGAGACTGGGATTAAACCCTCAGTCTTGGAGGTGAGGAGCAGAGGGAGAAATAATTATTATTCCCATCCATTAACTACTTTTGACTATACATAAAAGCTAAACAACTTCAGCAGAACCTAGATTCTAGACACCCGCTAGAGCAGTGTTTCTCAACCACTGTGCCATGGCCGAGAAAAGACTAGGAACCACTATGCTAGAGACAACTGTGATTGACAGCATGTTTTAAACACAGACCGGATGAGGAATTTAGAATCTTGTGGCACAGGAGCACATGTGCACATCTCATTTTCTGAAATGCTTTTAAATATAAATATGCTATAGTTCTTTGCCTTGTGAAGTCAGATATCAGCATGCACAGCTTTTAGAACAAAACCTTGTACAAACTTAATACTGTAAGACAATCTTATATTGCTGATAAACCCTCTTTGACAAAGGGTACATGGTGAGACTCAGAGTGTATTGGCTATTTTATTTATTTTTACACTGATCAAAATTAAAGTTTTGGGTTTTTTAAAGATTTTTAGTAGTAGAAATACTGGGCCAGATCTTCTGATGGAGTGAATCAGCATAGCTCTGCTTAAGTCTTTGGAGTACATCAATGAGAATATGGTCCACTGAATGAGAATTTAAAAATAATACATTTTTTCCAAAGGACTCGCGGGAAAAAGAAGATAGGATAATATTTTTCAAAAGTGCCTAAGGAGCCCAAATCCCATTTCAAAAGCACTTACAAGCCCTAGATCTTAATCAAAGTGAATAGGATTTGGGTTCCCAAATATCTAAATCATTATCATTATTTCCAAATTTTAAAAAGTATTATGTGCCTACATCTCATGGGAGTTAGGTGCCTAAATATCTTCAAAAATACAGACCGTAAGCACTTTTGACATTTTTACCCAAAATATCTTATAACTTCGCAATACCCAAGAATTGGTGCTCTTTGACGTCATTCCAGAATTTTAGGTATGTATGTGGAACAATGTAGGGCTGAGAAGTTCAGCAAGATGCTAGGAAGCCAGTAGCTAACACATTCACAGATCCAAAGGGGTAGCCGTGTTAGTCTATTGCAGAAAAACAACAGAGTCCTGTGGCACTTTTGAAGACTAACAGATTTATTTATTGCATGAGCTTTCATGGGATAAAATCTCACTTCATCAGATGCTTTATCATCATCATCTCAAATCACAGCCCAGGAAGCTAACTGGGTAGGGCAGGAAGACGAGGATGAAGGATGGGAGCAATGGGAGCTAGGGTTTATTGGGACATTAAAAGATTGGGAATTGACACAGCAAACTCTGCAGATGAGGTAATTACTTCAGGGAACAGTAAAATGTCCATAAATTCCACTTCTTAGAACTTGCCTCATGTGCCCTCTGTTGCTCCAACAAACTCTGATAGTTTCCTGAAATCTCTGCAGCCAGTTTCTGCTCTGTCTGAACCAGAAATTCCATCCAAGTCTCACATTTCTCCAAAAAGGTCTGGTGTTGCAGCAAAAAAGACTGCAGCTTACTAAAAGTATAAAAGATTGATTCATTAATGCCTCCAGTTCACACAAAATAAAATTATAGTGCTTCTTCAGGGAGCCATTACAATTCTGGCTGCAACTGTTTTTCCATCACAAACCCACATACTGCCTTATGCTAGAAGACTTTGATGTCCCACCTTCCTTGTTCGTAGCAGTGTTGGAACTAGGGTGTTGCTGCATCCCCTGGCTTGAAATGGATTCCATTATATACAGAGTTTACAGTTTGGTTCAGTGGCTCTCAGCACACCCATTATAAAAATTGTTCCAGCACCCCTGTCTGTTTGCCCATTTGTTTAGTCTACATGTAAACAACAATAGGATAATTTAAAATGTTATCTTATGTTCATGAACAGAGAACCACAATAACTTTTCTTTTAGTAGAATTCCCTTTGCCTCTTTGCTCAGTATATAGAGGCACAAGTTCATTAATACTTCATAACAAAGCCCCAGGTCATGTCTAGAGTTAAAAAGGATTTACTAGCAAAGCTATGCCAATGACCCCACACTAGTGGAAATGTAGCTTATACCAGTAACAAAGGTTCCAGCTCAAAACAACTAACAGAGTAATATTTATCCTTTTAGCTGACCCAACCTGAATCTTTCTGTTGTCTGAGAGGAGCTCATGGACCACTGCCTGTTCAAATTCTGCATCCTTTTGATTTCTTTATCATTCAGGGGTAGCCTGTAACCCAGTTCATTCAGACGGTCCAAATCCGGTGCCATGCTACTGAATTTTAACATCTGGCTCTGTAATGAGTGACAAAAAATAAGCAACTATAAACAGAGAAATTCAGTAATTATCTTATTGAAATCTGAGAATTATGGAAAAGCTCACAACTGACAAATTTGGGATGGTCGGCATTGCCACCTTGTGGTACTTGCTCTCCATTGCCAGGCAACAGATCCTTTCATGATTGTAGATCCAGGTCTCTTTGCTCCCAGTCCAGCAGAATATTTAAGCGTGTGCTTAACTAAGTATGTGGGTGGAAAAACTTGTGTTTAAAGTTAATTAAGCACTATCATAAGTGCTTTGCTGTCTTGGGGTTTGCTAATCTGAGTTGCAAAAGAAGGCATCTCTTCAGAGATTGTGCACTTAGCCTGCAAGAAGAAATATTTTGTGTTGATCAGCACTCCCATCAGTCAAGACATGATGGAGAGATGTTCTGTAGCTATTTCTGGTGGAAGGATAACAGCTGGGCTAAAATGGGAATGGTGGATTTGCTGGGGAGAAGAAGTGCCATCAACTTTTTGACAGAAGTTAAGAGACATGAGAAAATGAGAGAAATTACTTAATTTAGGATATAGAAAATATTATTCCACAAAGCCACCTTGATTTAACTTGCCACTTGGGTGGATGTTAAGATCAATTTAAAATGTGAAATAATTGTTACAGTTGGTAACAGACCAACAGCATGAACGTACACACTCCTCAACTTGGGAAAGTTTGGATCTGGTCCTGAAGTTTGTGTCTCAAGTACACTTCCAATACAGTATTCTGGAAATCTCCTGTATAGTAAGCAGTTTATACATTAAATTTCAAAGTCTGGTCATTCTCATGGGATCAGACTCTACATCATATCACTGATTCAGGGATTACCGGTGCATTTTGCGTCTCTGTTTATATGTTATACTTATGTATTTAAAAATAATACCAGGAGACTCATTTTCTTCCTTATGGTATACAGATATGAGAAGAGACGAGAGATGGTACAAAATATCTAGTCAGCTACCGAAATGTTTGAAGGTTCAGTTTAGATAAGCACCCAAAAGTCTGGATGTCCAAGTCAATCTTATGTCAACCTCTTGTACCTGCAAAGCTTATGTGGAAGTCGCACAAAACAATTTTCTTGCTTCCAGATGGGCCAGTAATAAAAGAGCTTCTTTGTGGTACTTTACCTTTTTCAGCTTTCTGTGTTAGGCTCAGGAATTGCAGAGATTCAGGAATACGAAGAGAACAGAGACAGAAGAAAACACACAAACTTTTTCTGAACTCTAAAGCTATTCATTTCAAGTTTGGAATGATGTTTTGGAACTTACTTTATTCCAACCAGTTTGCCCATCAAGATCCTCCTCACACAGGGGCACAGAGAAGGCAGTTACAGATAGACTGCCAGAATTCACTTTTGGTTTTTTGTCTTTAGTGTGTGTATATATGCGAGTCCTTTACTGATAAAAGGAATCCACATGTGGATTTTGTGCATATGCTACACTATATATGGATCATGCCAACCTTACAATTTAATGTCATATTACCTATATTTGCCACTCACCTTGAGTTCTTCCATCCTGCTTTGGATTGCAGAGAGGTCAGATGAATGACTGGGGTCTTGTCCTTTCAACATTTCTTCAGCTTCCTTTATCCAGGCCTCCAGGCCTTCTAGACTCTGAGCAAATATCTTATAGTCTAAAACTCCAGCCTTCGGCACAAAAGAAAGTCCACAATTTAAAAGCTTAACATGAGATCAAGTTCTTGCTATGCCCCTCACTGCCCTTTCAGTCACTTTGATTCTCAGACTCCTGTAATAGCAATTTTCACTGGTAGCAATAAGCAATGTTACAGCCGATTGCTTCTCCACAGCAGATCCAGTATTTTCGGATTACAGTGATACTGCCCCCACAGTAAAAGCTTTATTTGTTTTGAATGTGTGTTATAATCCTTTTGTAAGGCATGAAAACAAAGGCTGATTGTAACAAAACTTACACCATTTACTCTTTAAAGCATCAATTCAGCAATGTACTTAAGCACACGCTGTAGCCAGCAATATGCAGATGAGCATCTAGTCACTAGATGGTGATAATGGTCCCTTCTGACTTTAAAGTCCCACATGAACACCAGAGTCAATGGGATGTAAGCATACGCTTAAGTGCTTTGATGAATAAAGGACACCAGTAAACCTTTAATATTTCAGGACAGCGGCAAGCAAATCAGTTTTGTTACTAATTCAAAGGGGTTAACTATGGCTCCTTTAAAAAATTAGAACTGGTTTCTAAAGTTTTGGAGATCCATTACTATACAAATAGCTTTGTTGCACCACTAAACTTTGCACAAATGTATTTCTAAACAAAATCTCTCACACAGACTAATTTAAAAAGAAAAATTCAATCCCCACCCCCAAATTCTTAGCTTTATCTTAATTTGAAGGATTCAAGACTGGATGGTAAAACTGTAATTATTTTATTTTAAAAATAGGTAAGGTGTCCTGGGATTATTAAACTTGTCCCCCTATAAAACTGAATTGTATGGTAATACTGTTTATAAAAATGAATAGTAGTCTCAGTTAAATTACAGATTGCTAGAAAAGCCCCCTTATTTTTACTCTCTTTATAAAATAGCATGTATGCTTGTTATTTTATAGGTTTAACAAATGGAACTGGCAGTTTTATGAGCACTTTCTACAGCATTCAGCCATCTGGATACAAGTTACTCCACTGTATTTTCTCATGCATGTGTATTTTTGCTACAGAATTTGTACTGTGCTTCCTTCGTTGTACTTTAATCAGCAGAACTGGACATTTTCCATGCAATTGGCAACTGGTCTATGATCAGTTTCTTCACCATCTCCTGTGCATATTTAAAAATGTTTTTTTCAAAAGCTTTCAAGCATTGGCCTGACTTTTTCCATTGAAGTAAACAGCAAAACTCTGATTTAAATGGGAGAAAAGCTAGATGAATGCATCTAAAAACCCAGCTCTGGTTTCTCTATGTTTACTGACAGGGAGAGACAGCTTGATATTTCCTGGCCCCTTATAGCTAAGTAGTAGCTGTGGATCTGGAGGTTAGTTCTATATGTCTCCTTGACTGTTACCGCCTCAATTACTTTGATTTTCTAGATTCTTATGGTAAGTTTCTGCTCCTTTTGTGCAAGGTTTGTTGTCCCTTTTACAGCACTTGGATCACCTTCCTAGTTTCCTACTATGGGTTTGGGCGTGTTAGTTTAATTCTCCCATCTTTAGCTGTGTACTGCTACATGGATCTCCAGGGAATGTGCCTGAGAAGATAATGCACTTTTCTTTGTGTGTAATTTTCTGTGAACTAGTGCGCATTATGTTGGTTAGAACTGAATGACCAGAACCAATGAATACAAGCAAGCTCTTCAGACCTGAAGTATAGCCTTTTGCCTGTTGAGAGCCTGTTCTAACGATGACAAGTTTTGCGTCAGGGAGAGTTGATCGGATTGAATTGTTGCTGCTGCTGAAGTCTCCACTTGTTGCTTAAGCTGTTCTCCAAGCTTATGGAGAGCCAACAGGGAATCTTGCACTGTCTGCTGGGATTTCAGTAAATCCTGTAGGCACATATAGATATAAACAAAAGCTTAATATCATTCTGTGCTCTTGAGGTTCTTAAAATTTGTCATTAACCCATGGAAAAAAGCTTTATTACATTTAAACTTAGTCGCTACTGATATTCCTCTATGAAAGCCGTTAGTAACTCTTGATTGACCTCTCTATGTATGGAAAAGAACATCTGTTTAAGTACAAAGGACTCAAAAAGTGACCAGTGAACTGTCAGTGTGCAAATTTTGAGCACTGCTCAGAAAAATATGCGGAAAACATCTAAGTGGATCACTTTACGGATCTGTTCGGCTTTGACTGGACACCCTCTCTTTTGCTGGGATAATCTATAAGAAAGATTTTTTTAAACCCATATTTTTCATGCTTAGTCTTCATGGCAAAAGCATGCCATATGAGCACAGGAGGAAACAATCTTTGTTATATGTGGCTGCCAAGCCAAGTGCCTGTCAAACCCAGGAATGCAATTTTAGATAGTTTTTTATCTGTAAATCTTTATAGTTTACACTAAATAGAGTGAAAATGACTGATCTGTGTCACTGAATGACTGGCTCCTGCTCCCCTATGCCAGTACAGGTGCTCATAGTTTGGCCAATTAAGAGGGCCAGTCAGCACTTACGGCTATAAAGAAGAAGAATCGGGGGGGAGGGGGGAAGGAGAAAGAGAATGGGGAGGTTTCTTAGGGCACAATCTAGGTCAGTCAAGAAAAAGGCAGGTGAGAGCTGCTGGACACCAGACAGACTGTGGAAGTTTCCAGAAGGAAACTGTAGGTGGTCTCTGGAGAAAGCTGAAGGCAGGAGAGCAGCAAGAGGGGTTGGCTGGATGGTGTCCCCCAAGCCAGAGCCACAGTCAGAGAGGTGAGGACAGGAGATCAGTGGAGGACCTTATCTTCTGATGACTCTACCCTAGAAAACTGAGTCCAGGGGAACAGTGTGAGGGTTGGGGGAAAATGAGGAATGTTCTTGTGTGGAGGATGATCTGCCAGCAGAATGGTTGTAGGGTTTTCTGCTGGGAAGAATGAGGTTGCACTGTAGCTGATGGGGCTAGGATGGCTGTCTTGGCAGAGGACAGAAGCCTACATATGGCAGAAGACACCAAAGGGTGGTATGTAAGGACTGCCCAGGGAGTGTGGTGGGGGTGCCAGATGGGAAGAGCAGACTTTTAAAGACTGTCTACCAGATGTGGGAGATGGACTATGCTGGTTTGGTAGTAAACCAGTTCTAAGAAGGAATATTATTAAAGCAGAAGAGCCTGAAGTGGAGTTACTGGGGACTCAAAGAGGGAACAGAAACTAGAGTGTTTGCCGTGCCATGGCCTGATGCTGGAGGGTGCTCCAGGCAAGGCTGAACTATGGCAATGTGCCGATCACAGACAGTAGTACAATGGGCATCTGTAACTCCAAAATTAAAATATTTGTCTAAGTCTAAGAGATAAATTGTATCTTTGCCTTGAGATATATGTAACCTGATGAGGGGGCAGGATCGTGAGACTTCAACTGTGCATGGGGTTCCACAATGAAGGAGAGACAGAAAAAGATGTTGAACTTATCTCTTTTGTTCTGCCTGATACATTTGAATAGTAACTGGCTCTGCAATCCTCTCTCAGGTGAGCACTCCTACGGAATTTAATGGGAATATTTGTCCAAGTAAGGCTCACAGGAGTGGGCTCAAAGATAGGCTCACATTGTAATTCAACTGCCTTTATCATCGGGATAGCCATAAACAGAAGTGTTTGAACTAATATTAGGATGAGGAATGAAGAGGGTGTGTGAGAAAAAATTTAAGGAACCCTGGAGGACTCACTCAGTACCCTCAATTCCTGATTCAGGAAGGTGAGAATCTCTTTGGCCTACTCCCATGGTAGGATCTGGTAGGAAAGGCAAAGCCCATGGCTAATACCTGAAGGATTCTTTAAGTGAAAAGAAAATATCATCCCTACATAGACATCTCACATTATCTGGATAATCCCAAATAAACTGTTTAGTATAGGAAGCCCTGTTGTGCTATTAGCCCATGGAATTGTGATAAAGCAGTAAGCTTGCTGAACGTACATTGCAATCCTGAATCCAAGTAGTGACTTCATCATCCGCTATGTCCTTATTAGAGGCTGTCTTCAGCAGCTCGTTGGTTCGGTTTTCATGCTGCTGGACTGCAGAGGAGCACTGGCTGTAACAGTCTGTGTACTTCTGCCAAAGCTGAAGAAGGGCCTTACTGGAGTGTAGCTGCTCTGTAATCTCTTCCAGAAGGTTATTCCACCTGTCAGACAAATCAAATGGCTCTGTCAAAGTATGTGAGTTAATGGAGCGAAATAGAGGAAGGTCTCGAGTAGCAATTATATACTGTTCATAGATATCTGAGGAATTACCCATCTGTTTGCTTTGTTAAGTAGTACTTTGAAAAACAGATGATTAACTCTTATGAATCTTAAATTAGATTAGATCACCATTATATAAACTGATGAAGTATGGCTGTTCAGTACTAAGAGAATATTGTACCACTGTTTTTCTTTTTTAAAAAGTCTGATTTAAAACAGCATGGTCTTTGTCCCTGATAATACCCAGCATTAAATGCTGGATAAAAAGGGTTGAGAAAAACCCCACAGCAGGCAGAAGTAGGACGACGCAGTCTTCTACTAAGCACTAATAGTCACAGATTGGTTAAAGCCCAGAAGTCAGATGGTTAACATTCCTTCTAAAATCTCCTTAAAAAAGAAAAAACAAACAAAAAACCCATTGATTATAACAATTTAGGATATTCTTGTTATCTTTATAAAATGTTCCATCCCTCTTTGAATCTTGCTAAATCCTTGGCTCTAATGACATCCTTTGGGCAAAGAGTTTTACAGTCTAATCATATGGTTGTGTGAAAAAGCAGTTCCTTTATCAGTTTTCAAACTTGCCACCTTTCAGTTCACCAACTCTCTCCTTGTTCTAGAACTATGAGAGAGCAAAAAAAGAAATTGCCAATTTACCTTCCTACTATTATTTAATATTTTCAATATTTTTATTAAATCTGGTCTTATTTACCTTCTCTATAAGTAACAATCCCAATCTTTTCAAACTCTGCTCTTACAATAATTTGCAATATCCCTGATCATTCTTGCCACTCATCTGTGGAGTCTTCTAATTTTGCAGTATCCTCTTTGAGAGGGTGATCAGTACTACCAACAGTCGTTCCACATGAGGATGAGCCATTAGGTTATATAATGGCATAAAGATGACTTGGTATTATTCTGCATCTTGTTCACTATAAATTCTAACAACGTTTGCTTTTCTGACTGAAGCTACACATTGAGCAGAGGCCTTCACTGAGTGGTTTATATGAAGCCCAGGTCCCCTTCCAGAGTTGGTATGTTTAATTTAGAATCTAGACTACAACTGAACACTGCAAGGTGCATGTACGTACAAAAAGTCAAGTTCTTCCCTTCCACTGTACATTATTTTGCATTTACTAACATTCAATTTTATTTGCCACCTTGTTGGCAAATAAACTAACTTGGTTATGTGCACCTGTTTCTTTACTGAAATCTGGCAAGAAATGTGATCTAAGTATTTTTGAACATTTAAAAATTTTTTAAAATACATTTAAATCCCTAAAATATTTTGCACAAAATAAATCAAAGACAATAAAATAAAATGAGTAGATCAGATGATTCCAACATATTTAACTTAGCTTTAGAAAGCAGGTACCTTTCAACCATAACTTTCAATTTAATGAATTTCAACACAAAACCAGACTTGGTACCTCAGATTGACTTCTTTCAGGGTATTGGAAAGTGTTTCAGTGACGGGGGAATGGCACTCTTTTAATAACTGGTTGGTCACTGAGCCAAATTTCTGTAAGCTACTCTCTTGCTTCTCCAACTCATCCTGCAAGCTCTGGAGAGAGTGAGGAAAAAAAAGAATATTTTGATCTATTCCACTCCTGTAGAATAAAAAAGATTTTAATCTCATCATAAAAGTGCACAGATAATTTTTATCCTTATCTTAATTCAAATAATACTTAAATATGTGTTTAGAGCTGGGGTGTCAGACTCATGAACTTAAATGCAAATAACCTTGCAGTAAAATAAGTTGGTATTAAACAAATATTCACATGCAGTGTTTACAAAGAAAAGATTGCATTACATGCTAGTGTACCTGAAATAAAAAAACAAAAAAACTGGTTAGATGCTAGCTATTGAAGAAACAATATTAAAATTGACTATTCTGTTTTCCACAGTTCAAGTAGGATCAGTAGGAGTGTTGCCAGCAGATTGAGGGATGTGCTTATTCCCCTCTATTTGGCACTGGTGAGGCCGCATCTGGAATACTGTGTCCAGTTTTGGGCTCCCCACTACAGAAAGGATGTGGACAAATTAGAAAGAGCCCAGCAGAGGGCAACAAAAATGATTAGGGGGCTGGGGCACATGATGTATGAGGAGAGACTGAAGGAACTAGGCTTATTTAGTCTACAGAAGAGAAGACTGACGGGGGATTTGATAGTAACCTTCAACTACTTGAAGGGGTGCTCCAAAGAGGAGGGAGCTAGGCTGTTCTCGGTGGTAACAGAGGACAGAACGAGGAGCAATGGTTTCAAGTTACAGCTGGGAAGGTTGAGGTTGGATATTAGGAAGAAATTTCTCAGTAGGATGGTGGTGAAGCATTGGAATGGGTTATCTAAGAAGGTGGTGGTGGAATCTCCATCTTTGGAGATATTTAAGGTTAGACAATACCCTAGCTGGGAAGATTTAGCGGGAGTGGTTCTGCTTTTAGCACTGGGTTGGACTAGATGACCTCATGAGGTCCCTTCCAGCCCTATGATTCTAGTGAGAGGACTGCACAAAAGTAAAGTAAAAGTCTAAGTAGTGAAAACTAAACTTCCTTTTGCTTACTAATCTAAGATGTTAGCAATATAAGGAAATATGTTTTCAAAACCCTATTAACCTATTTTCATGTTTTATTTATTTATATTGAGCAGAAGTTTAAGGAAGGGCTTGATTTGAATCAACATCATTAGGAAATCTCCAGCTTTTTAAATTGATGTGATCAGGAGATGCTCTCTTTGTTAAGATGATTGATAATCTTTCATTCCATCCTTGGACTCATGAAAGGCTACCATAATTACTTTCTTAAGGCTAGATCATGAGTTCACAATCTGCCCTAAGCAAGGGACAGTGCAATCTAGGAAAGAACTTGTGACAAAGGAGATATCTACAGGAACTTTTAGTTTATAGCAAGCTGGGATGTAAATCAACTCCCCCTCCCCCCGTGTCTTAGACACACAGTGACCACGTGAACTTTACAGACACTAACAGTTCCTTAAAACAAACAATGAGTCCTGTGGCACTTTTAAAGACGAACAAATTTATTTATTGCATGAGCTTTCGTGGGAGAAAGTCTCTTAAATCTCCTGCTCTGCAGCATGTAGCTGAGGCGTTTTCCTAACCCTAACCCTCTGTAAATTCCCCATCTTCAAAGCATCTGACAAAATGGGATTTTCTCCCATGAAAGCTCATGCAATAAATAAATTTGTTAGTCTTTAAAAGTGCCACAAGACTTCTTGTTTGTTTGGCTGACTTGTTAACAGTTCCTTAGTGTGCTTTGATCTAATCTGTTTGAAATGGGAGTAGAACAAAGTGCACCAAGGAACTGTCAGTGCACAAGAGCAGGGTCCAGACAGACATTTAGTCTGCAGTGATCTAGTGCAGGGTAGATTCATATCCCAGCTTGCTGCCAACCAAATACACATGCTGACAAATCCTAAGGGTATGGCTAACCTGTAATCAGAGTGACTGCTGCACATGTAAGCATAAGTGAGCTAACTCTGATCTGCTAAAAATAGCAGTGAAGCTGTGGTAACACCGGTGATGGCACTGTCTAGCCACCTAAGTATGTACTCAGGGTACTGGTCAGACCTGTACTTGGGTCAACTAGCCTATGTCACCACCTGGGCTACCATGATTACACTGCCATTTTTAGCCAACTCTCTGGATCAAATCCAGCTCAGACGTGCCTACAGCAGCTTCAGATCCTCTCCCAGTCTAACTGCTGCTTCAGAGAGGGTGTAAACTGGACTAGGTCTGTATGCTGCTTGCCATGTGTGTGTGTTGGGGTGAGGGTGGGGCGAGATAAGTGAGCTCTGCCTAGTCACTTTTTCCTGCCCACTCAACTATGGTGGCAAGGGAATGCAGTCCTTCTGCTGAGCCTACTTCCCCTCCTATCTTGTGAGTGGTAGTACAGGTTTGTCAGCTCAAAGTAGTAAGGTGACATTTTAAGTCCACAAGCTGGGCCCCAATTCAGTCCAAACAAAAAATAAACAAATAAACTAATTATTTATTGTTTTACTTGCTGCCTTTTATGAAATGTCAGAGTTGGAAGCAAGGAAAAGAGGCAACACCATTTGTCAGCGAGTGCTCTGTGGATCTCAGTTTGGGAATTGCAAATTGACACTTAATATGCCATTTTCACCTTTTCTTGAATCCCTGCAACCCCATTGACACATGTACATTTATCTATAGATTGCCAATTATTGCAACATTGTCAACTTAAATTTGCCCCCATTCATGATTAAAAAACAAGCTTAAAAAAAAAAAAAAAAAAAAAAAAAGAAGTTCCAAGACACTGAAATGCTTCCACAATTACTTTTAATTCCAAAAACAACTGTTTTAAAACAAGTTCCAGAAAGCTCATATGATAAATAACTTTGTTAGTCTTTAAAGGTGCCACAGGATTCCTTGTTTGTTTTAAAACAAACTTACTTCCGTGCTGGCAGGGTTATCGGCTATCATGTTTTTATTAATTATTATTATTATGAGCTCATGATACCTGATGTTTTTCATGACTACAGCTCTTGGAGTCATCTGAATATGTGAGCATCTCAGCTTTTGTTTTTGAAAAAAGTGCACATTTCTGGCCCTCATGATTGAAAACAAAAACTTGAAAATGTGACCTGAGTGTTCCCTAAAGACTCAGAAATCTGAAGGCAAATAAACAGGACTAATTTTTTTTAAATCTCATGATTTTTAAGCAACTCGATTGGTTTTGAAAGGTTGGGGTTGGAATACTGTACCAAAAGTCATACGTTGCAAAACAGAAACTGAGTAAAAGAGAAAAACTGCTATCTACCTTTTGAGTAACTGTTGTTCTTTGAGATATGTTGCACACATCCATTCCACTTTAGGTGCATATGGGTCTCATGCACAGTTGTTGGAAAACTTTTTCCCTCAGTGGTGCCCATTGGGGCGGCTCAAGTGCCCTGTTTGTGGTGACAGAGGGTGCTTGAGTTGCCCTGCTGGGTATTGCTAAGGGAAAGAATTCTCTGAGAACTGAGCATGAGGTGTACATCAACCAGCATTGACAGGGACATATGAAAGCACTTGAAGAAGAACTTACTGTAAACAAGTAAAACCAATTGTTTTATTTGCACTGTGCTGGAGAAATGCAAAAGTTATCAGAGCATGAATAAAGACAAGTAAACTGGATTTAAAAAATTCTCTTAATATTAATATATTTCTAGCAACTTGAGGTGGTTAGAAAATTTAGAGAAAAACAATATTTGGATTAAAAAAAAGCAATTTCACAAGAAATCCTGTTTTAAAAAAATTCAGTACCAGCTCTGCTAGAAATGTGAATAAGGACATTTGTTATCATAGAATCACAGGAGATTAGAGATGGAAGGGATCTCAGGAGATCATGTAAGTCCAACCCCCTGCTCAAAGCAGGATCAACACCAACTAAATCATCTCAGCCAGGGCCTTGTGTTTTGACTTAGCAGTATATCTAAGGCCCAGTCTACAGTGGGGGCTAAGTCAATAGGAGATATGCAATCTGTGTGCCGCAGAATGTCTATCTCCCATCAACTTAGTTACTTTGACTTACCTCGCTGTATTCACTTGGATGCATTGACCGGCAATGCTCCCCTGTCAGCGCAGCGTTACTCCACTGGGAGGGGTGGAATTACTGCATCGAAGGGAGAGCAGTTCCGGGAGTGACTGAGCGGGTCTACACTGGCCACTCAATCAGTCCCACTGCGTTGATCCATGGGATTTTCAGTATACACAAGCCCTAAGATTCCATATCTTAAGGGCAAGATTCTGCAGTCAACTATATCTGTTTAGCACTGAGAGCAGAATTGGTCTCTATATCTTTTCTTAACATATCATGAGGCTTAGTACTCAGTAGTCACCTGCAGGTTATCAACTTGGACTTTCACTGCTTCCAAGGAACCTGTGAGGAGATGAAAGCGAGACAAAGAATATCTGGCTTCCATCAAGTAACCATTCAGTTCTTCATAAGCCACTTTGTGAATGCTCCAGTGATCAAGCACGGACTGCAACAATATCTTCAGCTGGCCGACCTGGGAGAAGAAAACCAAACAATAACTATGGAATGTGTGAGAGGCATTTGCTATTTGTTTAAAATTATTTCCCTTCATTTGATCTTGAATTAAAAAAAAAAAAAAAAAAAAAAAAGTTAAGCACTCCATGCTCAAGGCTATTTGTTCTACAGTCATGCTTAACAAAAAATTTGCTTGGTCACATAACAATTCTGGCCAAGACTTTTTGAAGTGAACAGTGATTTTGGACGTTTCAATCTTTGGCAGCACAACATACAATACCTTAAAAGGGCCTGTTGCTCCGTACTCGCCCTTTAAACCACATGGTTTATCACTACTGATGGCATACACAGTGACTAGAACTGGGGGGGAAAAACACTTTTCATAGCTGTTGACCAGGTTTTTTTCATGGGCCAGTACAAGCAGGGTGAGGTACTGGAATCTCTCTGAAACTTCTGCCTTCCTCTCTAGAATCTCAGCTTTCATTTTTTTAAAACGCTAAGTTTCTAGTTGTTATGGTTGTGGGGGAAGAAAAAAAAAAATCTTCCAGCTGTCAAATGAGTAACTACTGCAGAATTGTCTACAGTCTGCAGAAAGCCTGGAATGGTATCTCTGAGCATTGTGAGCTGCTCTGTTAAAGTGAGATGGTAACTCAGATGCTGACATTTAAATGATTTTATTCTTCATTAAAGAAAGGAGACCAATCTGCACAATTCACTGTAAATGTTGTCTCGTTGGTGCCAAAGACAAGTTGCGTTTGGAAAGTTCTGCTACTTTTTACCTCCCCATCAAGAAGTCAGTCCCAAGGAGCACAAACAACAGTCACATCCCATGAAGGGGGGGGGGGGGCGGGCAGTCAAAATAAAGGAGCCCAGTGGAGCTCAGGGAGCAGCACTTTTTTTATTTTGATTCTCTGCACAATCCACTGACAGCAGCATCTGATTTTGGCAACTCTCAAATGTCATTTCCAATACCCTCCACAAAAGTAGAGGACCAGTGTTTTTTTCCCCTTAATTTGACCTGTGGCTATAGCTTATTTGTAGGCTTGCCAGCAGCATTGCATACATTGTACTTGGAATGTATGTTCTTTAAAAGATGGTATCTGTAATTAATACAGTGCCTTTCATGTGAGGATCTGGGAACACTGAAAAGTTCAATAAATAAGAACAATACCTTTGTGAAACAGGAGTTTTTATACCCATTTTACATATCTCTAATCATATGAAGGGAAGTAGAGACTGACTGCTCAATCTCTTGGAATATCTACTTTCCTCCCACTCTCTCAAAAGAAATTCACTGGTTACTTTATAGTAAGGGCATTCTGTGCTCACAATGATACAAGATACAGTTTGCCTCTTAATTAACAAAACCACATTCTCTCACCATGTGGTCCAAATTGGCCCAGGAATGATTAAGTTCTTGCAGGGTATTCATGACAACAGCAGAGACTTCTTCTTTCTTATTCCGGACCAAGGAAAGACCACTCTGTTCAATTTTCTCTACTTCTTTTTCCTTTGCTTTAATCAGCTCTTCCAATTCCTGAAAGAAACAAGCATGCATGTATTTTGGTTTAGACTGATAATGCTTCCAGATAGAAAAAAACTCTGAAAATCCCAAACTTCTACAACAATAAGAATGGGAAGAGCACAGTCTAATGCTTATTATTCCCGTAACAATAAAAATACATCAGCAACTTCTGTGGAATATTTTCTATATCCCATATTTACCTGAAAGGAAAAACAAGTCAATTTAAATGCTGAATGTGTATGATTCTATTTACATTACTACAATGCAGAATATCTTGCTACTATTTTAAATGATTTTGGACCCACACGAGAGATAAGATATATGGATATATAGGAAACTGCTCTATTCATGATCAAAAGAGAAACATTTCCTTGTTTCTTAGTTCATTCTAAACATTTACCATACCTTTTAATTAGTCTTTGGTTCTGCTGCATGACCTGCTCTGATTACAGAGACCCCATACTACTCAACTTCTCCGAGGCTTCAGTAGTTTTAACTGGCGTGACAAACTGAAGGATCAAGGATGGACGGGCCTAAATGGCAAATGCTCTCCATGGCGGGCTCCCTGGCTAACCAGTGCACTAGTAAGAGGAAATCCCTACTTGGTGGAGCAATAATTACTCCTCTACATCTAACCTGTTTGAACGTAATGTAAAGGGATCCATGAGATTGAGAGGAATGGCTTGGGCTATGTAGGTCTGCCCTCTGCATTACTTACTGATCCTTGGTATTTGAGGTTGATCTCCCCACCGCTTCTATACCCCAAAAGCTAACTTCTTTCTGAGAGGTGAATTGTAGATGCTCATTAATATTCATCAGAAAGCAAGTGAGGATTAAGGATCAAAACCTAACCAATTTACACCTTGTAAAGCCATAATGTCACTGAGATTGCAAGGGCGTAATTTGGGTCTCAGACATAAGCACATTCTAAATTTTACAGTCCATTGTTTATTTTTAAATATTTCATTCATTCTGTTCCACATTTATTATATTTAACTTTGTTATAATCCTTTCCCTTTCCATTCTTTATTTTCTCAGGTTACGGTATCTGTTATAGCAACCAAAATGTAGAACTACTTTACAGCCTTCAAAGCATTTGGCATATTTTTTCTTTATTGGAGTTAAGTAGTTCTACATATTACCCTTTCACTCTCAAGGACAATAGCATATATGGTAAATTGAGATCCGAAACCGGAACATTTACGTACTCTTCCTACTCCTTAGTTTTAATGGTTTAGATAAAATGGAGCCTGTGTCCAAAAAATCCTGTGTTTTGCTTTCAATGAGGTTTCAGAAAATTAAAAACTTGGATTCCTTAGCCCATTTCTGGAGTGTTACTTTGGAACAAATCTTGCATACCTTTCCCAACATCTGGTACCAAAGCAGCCAATTGTTCACTTTTTGGCAGTGCCAATTAAATCTGACGTTTTTAATCAATCCAATTAATGTTAATATTAAAATGCATTATTTAAGTCTGTATGTGGTTGTTCCAAAAAACAAGAAAATAAAAGTGGAGTGATTTAAACTGGCAAAGCATCAAACACCAGAAATATACAGGGAGCCAAAAACACTTGCAGAAGAAACTGAAATGTCTATCCATTCAATCTGATAATTTAGCTCAAGAGTCATTTTTGTTTCTGATCTCCAATGGAGGAATAAAGGCTCCCATAACTATTTAAGTGATACCAGATCAGTCTCAGCACTGGTTAATACCTAAACTGTAGCTTTTGTGTTAGTTTAACCAAATACCTGACAATGGTTGACAGCCCTGTAAAGTTTTTTTTTTTTTTTTTTTTTTTAAACACTTTGTTTTTCTAATGATCAAAGTCTTGCCATCCACACAGCTGTGAATTTGCTGACATCCCTGACCCAAAGGAACCACAAGTGTAATAAATCGGATCAAGCTTTGGACCACTGCCAAGCAGAGTCTGCCAACTATGTCAAGCTGTACTAATTACACATGGTGGCTTCATTGTATGGATTATTTGCTTTATTATGGTGAAATGATAAATCATTTGTGCTGAAACCACACATTGGATTCAAACTGAAGTTCACGGGAGAGAACTTTAAAATGGTAACTTCTGACACTGCCAAACATACCAGCCCTCTGCATTCACAGAAAGAAGAATGGATTTATTAAATTAGTGAAAGCTGGCCAGATTTCACTATACTTTCTGGGATCTCAGTTTTCATGTTAATTTCTTTTCTAGCCCTTCTGTTTATGAAGATATATCTGATGACAACTAATTTAGGGTCATAATTACCCTATCAATGGAAAGCTTAGGGAGAAAAATTAAAAACACCAATAGTGAAAATTTCCTTATTTCTCTTGACAAACCATAACATTGAGAATTTGAGACTCTCCATTGTCCCATGGGGATGCAAGCTGGCCTAGAACTTTGAATTTTTCACCATTGCACATGGGTAACTGCCCTTTGCTGCTCAGCAGATGAAATCAGTCTGGAAGGCTCTGCTGCACGACATGATGCTGTTGCTCTGCTTAGAAGTCCATATCCAGTCTAATTTCTGCTCCCTGTTGCATGCTCTAGTGGCTCTTACTTCGCTTTCCCGGCTCCAGAAAGGAGCAAGATGTTCTTTCATGTTTAAAATCCCCAATGGCAGGCTGTTCCTGCTGGACTTCAGAGAGCTGACTGTGGTTCCCAGATTCAGTGGCACTTAGCCTTAAAGCAAGATAAGACTGCACAGGCTCAGAGATCTAAAGACAGAGGGGGGTTGAGCATTGCCATGCTTTGCTCTGTCTCCTTCCCTTTCCATCTCATCTATGCTCTGCCTCCTCCTCCCCTTTACAGGAAGGGCAAAGGTGCAGGCAGATGACTCAGGAGGAGCCAATGCCACCAGCTCTCCATCAGCAGAGCTTTCCCCAACACACGGGTGGTTTCCAGTAGCTGACTGACTGCTTGAAGGCCCTTTGGGTTGCCTATATGACACCAAGTGGTCTTAGAAAATCTGGCTTAGGAGAGTTTTTTAAATAATTGGCCTTTTTGGGGGGGGGGTGCATTTTTCATAGAAAGAAGCATATAGGCCAGATCTGTTCTAAAGCATATTTTCCCCAGCATGTCCAAGGAAAGGAGGCATCTAAAAATGGGAAGGTTCTAGAAGGAGATGAAGCAAAATTTTAAAGCGGACATATACAGCGTTCTTAGTGAAATGCAGGAAAGTAGCCTACCAAAAACTAGAATGTATCCCTTTAATTCATAGTCATTCAGCACATCTGGATGCAACCCTGCTTTACCATTGCTATTACAATTATTAAGCTAGTATTCACATAAGTGTGGTGTCTCAGGTTACTGGGACCATTGGGGGGTTGCCATTGTGATAAATGGGAGGATTGTTAAGAGATGGGCAAATCTGTTTGTCTGCTGGCAGTCCTCGCCAGACATGCTAAATAAAGCCAACTAAGGGAACTTTGAAGCCTGTTATGTCCATTGATCATTATTTAATCCTAATACTTGGCAATCTGGTGATGAGACAGGATGATGAGATAACATCTTGTGAACACAGGAAATCCTGAGCTACGTAAGAATTAATTTTCTTAGCATAGGCATGCAGACAGTGAGGTGGGCCTGAAGGGGGATGGGGCTGACTGAAGTTGCAATATGATCTATTTGTTTGGTGAAGCCAAGGGACGGGAGATAAACAACTACAAGAGGGAACCATAGCTCCACTCATTGGTTCAACCATGGCTTCACTCACTAGTTTTCTGGAAGATTATGATCCTGCCACCTCCACTTGGAAAATATATATAGCCTGGTTTCAGAACTTCCTGGTAGCAAATTATATATGTGATGAAAAGAAGGTACCTGTTTTCTTGACCATTATAGGATCTAAGACCTATAGTTTGTTATGTAATTTGCTTTATCCGGAGAAACCCAAGGCAAAATTGTATGATGATCTTGTGGAAATTCTGGGAGCACATTTTCCCCGCAAACCATTGGTAAAAGCAGAGAGATAGTGGGTCTATCACAGGAATCAAGGTGAAGATGAATTAATAGCACGGTTCGTAGCGGATCTAAGGGAGCTGGCGGAACACTGCGATTTCAAGAACGTTAGATGAAATGCTATGTGACAGGCTAGTGTGTGGCCTGCACTATGAGTCAACAACAAAACACCTGCTAACCAAAGCTCAGCTTACCTTGCAGAAGGCCATTGATATTGCAGTCTCTATGGAATGGACCAAGCAGGAGATGCAACTAATCAGGGTGAATGCAGGGATGCATAAGGTATCCGAAGAACCTACCACATAGCCCCAGGGAAGGCAGGAATGTCACCAGTGTGGAAAACTGGGTCATCATGCATCAGAGTGCTGGTGTAAGGAACTACTGTGTTGATGATGTAGCAAGAAAGGACACATCGAATGTGCCTGCAAACAAAAGACGACAGAGCCGAGCAAAAAAGGCAGACTGGAGAACAATGAGCAGGCCATCCACTGGAACAAGAGGGAAATTCTACATGCAGTAGAACAGCCAGAAGGTGATCTTGGGGACACCCATTCTGAAGACGAAGAGTCACTCCATGTTTTGTCTACAACAGCTGGCCCACACAAATTCTGGGTGACACTGCTGTTGGACGGCAAACCTGTACGCATGGAACTCGACACTGGTGCAGTTGTTTAATTAGTTTCCAACATTGTGTATGAGAAGGACTTTAGACATCTGCCACTTAAACGATGAAAGTTGTTTTGAAGACCTCCACAGGAGAGGCTGTACCCTGGTTGGGTTCTATTAATGTGAAAGTAGAGCTCAATGGACACACAGCAAAGCTACCACTGTTTGTGGTGAAAGATCTTGGATTAGGAAGATCCAACTCAATTGGGCAGAAGTGTATCAATTGACTGACAAAGAAATAAACCTGGCAATGATACTAGTGAAACATTCTGCTGTTTTTGGAGAGGACTTAGGCAGCATAAAAGGAATCACTGTGAAGTTAAATATTAAACTTGACTGTCAACCGAAATGTTTGAAGGCCAGATCGGTGCCATTTGCCATCAGATCCAAGGCTGAAGCAGATTTGGAGCAACTTGTCAAGGAGGGAGCCTTAGTGCCAGTTACTCACAGCCAGTGGGTGACACCAATTGTCCCAATAGTGAAGAAAGATGGCTCCATTCGAATTTGTGGAAATTTTAAGGTCACTGTTAACCCAGTGTTGCGTGCAGAACAATACTCCCTTCCCCACATTGAGGACCTCTTTATGGGTTTGGCTGGGGGACAAAAATTCAGCAAGATTGATTTGAGGCAAGAGAATTTACAGATGCATGTCGAAGAAGAATCTCAAGTGTTTTTGACTATTGTGACACATAAGGGGCTGTACAAATACTGTCGCTTGCCTTTTGGGATTACTTCGGCCCCAGCTTTGTTCCAGAGGGCTATGGACCAGATCTTGAGTGGCTTCTCAGGAGTACAGTGCTATCTTGATGACATCCTGGTCACCGGCAAGAATAAAGAGGAGCACCTTATGAACTTAAGAGCTACCCTACAAAGATTGGAGGAATACAGCCTACGCGTTCGCCGAGACAAGTGTGAATTTTTCCAGCCCTCTGTTGAATATTTGGGACATATAAATGTTGCTGCTGGCCTTCATAAGTCTCCAGCCAAGATGAAGGCAATCGTGGATGCGCCACCCCCTCAGAATATAAGATAACGTCGCTCTTTTTTAGGATTACTGAACTATTATGGCAAGTTTATTCCACAGTTAGCAACACTTCTGAAACCCTTACATGAGCTTCTTGGGTCAAACAGGACCTGGAACTGGACTGAAGCTTGTGATGTTGCGTTCAACAAGGCTAAACTTGCACTGAAATTCAAGGGTTCTGACACACTTTGATCTATCCTTACCTCTACAGCTAGCCTGTGATGCCTCACCTTATGGAGTCGGGACCATGCTGTCCCACGTTATGCCTTCAGGAGAAAAAAGGCCCATTGCTTTTGCTTCACGCACCTTGACCAAGGCATTTTCATTTGAGGGGGAGGAATATGTGGTGTCTCAGGTTACTGGGACCACTGGGGGGTTGCCATAGTGATAAATGGGAGGATTGTTAAGTGCTGGGCAAATCTGTTTGTCTGCTGGCAGTCCTTGCCAGACATGCTAAATAAAGCCAACTAAGGGAACTTCGAAGCCTGTTATGTCTATTAATCATTATTTAATCCTAATACTTGACAATAAATGTATGCATTTAGTATGTTCAACACAGTATTACTCCTTTACACATTGCACTTTAGGAGTGAAATCCTGGCTTCACTGAAGTTAAGGGAAGTTTCATCAATGATTTCAATGGAGCAGATTTCACCCCATGTTTGATAGGTGCCATTTCTACATACGGAAAAGAAAACCTGGGGGTTTCAAGAAAATGTTACCTGACAGTCTTTCAAGGCAGTCTGCACTGAAGCTTGATCTCCAATTCTCTGTTGTGTCTTCAGCCTCTTCTCTTGGGTGTCAAACCAAGTTTTCAGAGACTGCACGTTGTTTTCATATTCGGTCCAGGATTCCATTAGGCCTTCCAACAGCTGGATCTGCAAAGAAATACATGTATGTATATCCTAAATGGAACAGCTTCTATGATGAGAAAATTAAATAACTCAGAGGAGATGAATGCTGATCAGTGCTTCCCTCATAACTCAGTGTATTCCTGCATTCAGAATTTAAAACAGAGTATATACGCAAACTCAATTTTATTTCTTCTCTATTGATTAAGGATTAAACAGCAAAGAAACAACTCAGAGAAGTATTTCACTGAGGAATTACTCTAGTGATCTAACTCACTGATATCCAAACATTATGACAACCTGGGAGAAGCTTTTCACATAAAAGTTTACATGTAATGGAATTCTCTTCAGATAACTGTTGATGTAGTGAAACACCATTTACTGTGAAGAAGAATGGAAGTCCAAGATTATTTTAATATAATTTTTTCCTATGCATTTGTGGTCAGCAAGAACCTGCCATTTATTATGATAATGTGCATTTTTTTTAATTAAAAAAAAAAAAAAAAAAAAAAAGATTTGTAGGTTATTTCCCTTTCTATTTTATGTTTGTTGCGTGCTTGGCCCAAAGGGTCCCTGATCTTTTTTGGGACTCTAGGAACTATTCAATTACAAAACAAACAAACAAACAAACAAACAAACAAACAAACAAACATGCAATTATACTTGTGTGTTCTTTGACAGAGTAGCAAAATTTTCTAACTGTTTCACTTCACAAGCAAGAAAAGCCCACTGGTGCCCTATTTTTAACCATAACCTGCCATAGTGACAGATTAAGATTGCATCAATCTTCGGAGCACTCCAGCTAATGGACACTAGAAAAAACAGAAAGCATTTGTTCAATCTTCGTTTCAGTCTGAACACCATGGCCATGAACATGTAGGAGCATTTGAAATAATTAGGAAATGCATTAAGATAAACGTAGGTTCTATGGTTCTATTGAAAAGAAGATCATGTCTCTGAGAACACTGAAGCAATTTTGTCTACACGAGACATTTCGTTTTGCCAAAGGAGCTGTACTCAGGACATGCTAAATTATTTCTAGTATGCAAGCTCCTGGATGAGTTGCATCTATTTTTAAATGAATGCTTGAAAAGCAGCTGGCCTTTCTCTTACCTTTTCAGTTATCAGGCCCTGGAGGATCTGCCAACGTCTGTTCATTGCTCCAAGTTGTTCTGCAAAATCAGTCTTGTCACTGCGCTTACTCTCCACATCCTGACTGCTAATCTGTAGCACAGACTGGTTCACAAAGTCTACTGTCAACTGTTTGCAATTTACTTCAATCTTAAAGCCCTGGCAAAAAAGAGAGGGGAGAAGAGGAGGATCCATCATTATTTTTCATGTTTATTCCTGGAGAGTTAGCATGGAAAATAGAATGTCTGGCCTAGGATGGAATAAGAATCCAAGAAGTAAAGTATTCTGTCAATACACTTCTGAAGAATGAATGTAAAAATATCAGTACCTCTGGAAAGTATATTTTCAAAAAATGGTTACTTACCTATCCTATAAGTGTTGTTCTTCAAGATGTGGATGCAGATTAGTATTCCATTCAGGAGTGCTAGGAGTATTAAAGCTGGAGATTTTACACACATGCCCTATGCCACCTCATACCCCGTCCCGGGAATATGCAAGAGTGGTGCCCCCACCTCCCTGAGCTCCTTTGGATCAGAGAAGACAGCATAAGACTAATGGAAAAGGGCAGAGGGTGGGTTGTGGAATACACCTCTGCATCCACACCTCAAAGAACAATTACAGAACTGGCAAGTAACCTTTTTTCTTCTTCCAGTGGTTGCAAATGTGTATTCCACTCAGGTGTCTCATAAGCAGTACCATAAGTGGGGGTTACTGTGTCTATTTAAATAGCGAATGCAACATGTTTGCATAAGATTTGAATGAAGGTGTGATCACAAGTAAACATATGTACACTGAGGTCCGAATGCTGGCCCTACAAATGTCCAGTATAGAAACATCTTCAGGAAGATGACAGATGTAGCTGGGTCCTTGCTGAAAGTGTAGAGAATCTTTTACAGTGGCTTACATTATCTATATGCTGTTTGTTGTAATACAGGGGATAATCCATCTAGAGGTCATTTGCACCAACACTGCTGGATCTTTCACGTAATCAGCATACAGAACAAAAAGGTGAGGTAGATCAGAATGTGGTTTCTGAATGAAAACAGAGATACACTCTGATTTAAATGAAAAGTTGAAATGATTTCAATTAACAACTTAGGGTGTGGCTGGCAGAACTACCTTGTCTTTGAAAAACAAACGAAGAGTCTGGTGTCAGTTTCAAAGACTAACAAATTTATTTATTGCATGAGCTTTCACGGGAGAAAATCCCACTTCATCAGACACTTGAAGATGGGGAAATTACAGAACGGGAAAAAAATAAATGCAGGAAGTGTAAGTCCTAACAACTGCTTTTATTTGCTATAACAGTCTGATCTGATCCTATGACTTACACTTTCTGCTGAACTAGACTAACATGGCTACCACTTTGGAACTTGTCTTTGAAAAACACTGAATAAGGATCTTCTGGCTTGATTGAGGCCAAAAGTAGCTGGCCAAGGGCCCAATCAGTGGGTTGACAAGAGCTGCTAAAGTAGAAGACCCAAGGAAGTACCATGTCCTTAAACAGGTGGGAAAAGAGATGCCATACCCTTGGACAACTTACTTAGCAGGAGATTTTCTCACAAACCATGAGCTGTCTTCCAAAAGCAGCATGCTGAGGTCAACCACAGAAAATTAGTAATCATGTGGTTGGAGAATACTAAAGCTTCTTGGACTGGACAATGAAGAGCAGAGATCACTATAAGGTATACCCTCAAAACTCAAATAAAGGCCTGGGGAAGCTCAAATGCAGATGATACTCTGCAACAGCTTGGATTCTCACTTCTAAAAGCTGTATTCCACAAATAGCAGACCAGATGGAAAATTGTTTCCACTTAGCCAAGTAAGTCAACTTTGTTGATTGCTTCCTACTATTGAATAAAATTTCTTGAACTGCACACCCTATTCTCACCAAGTCACTCACAAGCCATCTCATGAGATGGAGGCTGCTTGGCTCTAACTGTAGCATTTGACTGCAATGCTGCAACAGTCTGTCTTGGAGAAGAGACTGAAGTGAGAGATTGTGAAAGTCTGAGAATGAGCACTATCTCAGCCAGCCTGCGCTGTGAGTATTAACCAGGCATGATCTTGTTTCAGTTTGTGAATGACCTGTGGAATCAGAGAGATTGGGATATATTAGCCCTAGTCTCCAGTCCAACATGAAGGTATCACAGTTAGCAAATATGGACTATGGTCCACCAGAGGCAAAATAGGTGATATTTCTTGTTACCTTTTGTAGCAAACAGATTGAAGCAACGACCCATGCCCAAAGGATTCACCTCAGCATGCTGGTTTTGAGACACCACATATGGTTGTGAGGAAAATCTTCTGCTGAAGAAGTTGGCCAACTGGTTCTGGATGCCCAGTCAGTGTGCAGATTCAGGAATGATATCCTGAGTTATGTAAAACTCCAAAAGCTCACGACCTCTTGGCAAAGCTGGCTAAAGCAAGCTCCTCCCTGCTTGTTTAAATCATAGAATCTTAGGGCTGGAAGGAACCTCATGAGATCACCTCGTCCAACCCCCTGCTAAAAGCAGGGCCACTCCCACTAAATCATCCCAGCCAGGGTTTTAATCTAACCAGGCCTTAAATGTTTCCAAAGATTGAGATTCCACTACCTCCCTAGGTAATCCATTCCAATGCTTCACCACCTTCCTAGTGAGAAAGTTTTTCCTATTATCCAACCTCGACCTCCCCAGCCGCACCATGAAACCATTGTTTCTTGTTCTGTCCTCTGTTACTAGATATTATAGATATAGATATACTAAATATTACATTGCCATGGCACTGTTGGTCAAAATGTGTAACAGCAAGCCCTTAATACAAGGAAGGAAAGCTCAGTGAATTGTCCAGAGCTTGAGGACATTAATAGAGATTAGACTTGTGCTCCATACAAAGCACTTGTGTCCATAACCCTTGTAGGTGAGCTCTCCAGTCTGTCAGAGAGGAGTCTGTTACAATTGTCACAGCTGGGAGAGGGTAAGAAAAGGCACATCACCCTGTGCCATCATCCACCACTGTAGGGAATGTAACATTGCTGGTGGATCAGCTTGTCCAAATGGTGCTTACTTGATGATACACTAATTTTAGCCATGCCTGAAGTGTGTGTAGACACAGCCTTGCATACATGGGTACAAGAAACCATGCCGTCTAGCAATCTCAAAATGAGTCCAAGCCATGGTGGATTGGTGAGACCAGAGGGGAATGTACAAGTTGTGAATCATTTGAAATCGCTAATGGGGAAGAAAAAGCAGTCCTATTGTTAAGTCAAGTAGAGTCTAAATGGACTTGGGTCTCTTAGTAGGAATAAGTGTTGACATTTCCCTGTTCAGGGTGAGTCCCAGATGACTGAGAAGGCTGAAAGTAAACCTGATGAGGCCATGAACCTAGTCTTGGGATGGCCCTCATATGAGCCAATAGCTGAGGTGAGGGAAGACATGGATTCTGTTCTTTCTTAAGAAGGCTGTGAGCACCACCATGCATTGGGAAGCACACAAGACAATGGTGACATGCCAAAGGAAAGTACTGTGTACCTATAACAGTGGTCCCATCTCACAAAATCTGAGCAATTTCCTGGAACTGGGCAACACTGTCACGTGTCTTGAATATCAAATGGCAGTGAACCATTTGTTACAATGGAAGGAGGGAACAATTGATGCTAGGGTAAACAAACAAATTCTGACTTACTTGATTAACTTTTTAAGAACCTGAAGGTCCACTGCAGGTCTCAGATGTCCCTTGGACTTGGGGAACCAGGAAATGGCAGGAATAGAAACCCCACCCCTGAAATTACAGGGGAAACTTCCTTGATAGTCCCTAGGATGAGTAGAGTCTGAACTTCTTCTAAGATATAGACACACGAGATAGGTCTCTCAAAAGGGACAGGGAAAAAGGTGTGAAGGAAGGATCGAAAGAAACTGGACTGAACATCCCAGTCCCACAATATTTTATGACCCACTTATCTAAGGTTATTGGCTTCCAAGCACGGAGGAAATGAGAATCTTTTCCCAAAAGTGATGAGGGCAGGAGGAGAGGAGTGGGAAGATCACTTCTGGCTTATTGCCGTCCTCAAAGAAGTAGTCAAAAGGGTTTTTTTCTGACAGCTGCAGGGAGAAGGTTAATTAAAATTGGAGTAAGAGGTCCTTCTTTCCTGAGGCTTATGTCTCTTTCTCAAGATTTCTGTCTAAAAGAACAGAAGGGCTGTCCAAAGTACTGATGAGAATATTGCTGTGAAGGTTTATATTGATATCTCTTGATGGCTGGATAGTAGCACGTGAATCTTTAAAAAAAAGAGTGAAAAGCCTTGTCACTCTTGCCCCAAAACAAAGGGCAAGTCCTCAAAAGACTGTTGAATATGTGGTGCTATACCAGAATTACATAACCATGATGCCCTTCTCATTATAATTATGGAGGCCATTATACTGGAGGAAGCATCTGTGACATTGAGAACTGATTGCCATGAGCTTTTTTCAGCCAGCCAATCCTCTGCTATGAAAGCTGTGAACTCCTCTTTTGAATACTTTGGCAATTTATCTGTGCAATTAGACACTGCCTCCCAGTTGAGAAAATCATAATTTGCTAGAGCTCATAGGTTTGCTATTCACACCTGGAGCAAGGCAGTGGAATAAATCTTTCTTCCTAATTAATCTGGGCTTTTAGGTTTTTTCCCCCACCTTTGGAATCAACTTACTTCTCCCTGCTGTGATCTCTCTTTAACAGCCATGCAGCTAGGAAGCTTGGTGCTGGGTGAAAGTAAAAACACTCAAATTCCTGCGAGAGGATGAAGCATCTCCAGTCTTGTCTGTACATTTAGCTGATGGGTTAGAGACACCAGAGTGAGCCATAAACCAGCCATAATCCAGCTTCATTAATCAGGAGGGCTGGGCTACCTTTCCCAGAATGATTGCCTGAAGGATGACCAATAACTCATGCGTATTTTCCTGTACCAGTTCAGCTTGAATACCTAAAGCTATAGCCACTCTTCAACGGGTGCTGCTGTGGGGAAAAAAGGCTCCAGCTCTGGTATGCTTTGCACAAGTACACCTGAGGGAATACATCTGCAGCCCCTTGAAGAACTTGTCACTGACGTGCTTGCAGAGGAAAAAAAAATACAACACTGAAAATAAAATCTTTATGTGCAGATCTATTTATCAGAGTAAGAATATTACCAGTTTAAAATTTGGACAAAAAACTAGAGTTCAGAATCACATTCTAGATAAAAAATTGTCCATTAAATTTCATTTGGATAAGATATTTTTCCTATTTGTCTTAAACCATTGTCTAGCATTATTCTGGGCTAGAAAACAGTCATCATCTCTCCAAGAAGTGGCTGAATTTCAGTGATAGGTGATCTTTTTATGTAAAGAATTCATAAATCAATACACGACATTTGCATAATACTTTATGGTCTTTGGACACAATTCAGTCATAATAAAATTATATTATTTGCACGTTACCTTGCTTTTGTACTGACGTTACAGAATACTGAGCTATAGTTAAAGTCTGGCATTCTCTAAAGCTGACAAAATAAATTTCACATAATTGCCAATTATCCCCACTTAATTACCTTATACTTCTCTAGATAATCCTGAATGGCTTTATGTCCAACTACATTTTTTATATTCTCCTCATCTTCCTGAATGACATTTTCCATCAGAGAAATCCAACTCATAACTTCAGTGATAGCATGGCGAGAAGGAAGCTTGTCCATCTGGAGCTGTAAAGGCAAAGGGTTTCAGTTAAATGACATGCTGTCAAAAGAATAGATAAATCACTTAGAGTATGCTGAATTAACAAAATCATCAGTTTCTGCCTTCCTTATTCTGCATCCTTAAAGCATTTGGTCTGGTCTTCTTGACTGATGAACAGTAAAATATAGGTTCTTTTTGGAAGTGTATTATATCATAGATATAAATTGTACTCAATGTATAATTTGTTCCTATAAGAATATAGCCATATTTTAAGTATTTTTTTTAAACTGTCACTAGCAGTAAACTATAAGCAATGCTGGTTCGACTTCCATTTGTCACTGTTACTTTAGGTTGGCATGTGGATGAGCCTATGCAGCATCTACAACTGAATTTTAACAGCCTGTCAATTCAGAGCCCTAATTCCATTACATACTATACAAGACATGTATGGGTCCCTTAATTGTATCTTATACCCCCTTCCTTATCAGTCAACGGCTGATGAGCAAATCTGTTTCAATTATTTTTCTACTTCTGGGCCCTCCTCCTATTGCACTTGATTTCTGAATGAATTCTGGAGATTGGTTCTTTTCATTTGCTAAGCAATTGGGCTGTTTTACTTAAACAAGACATTTTCAGCTTTTGGTTTAGCATTTTTAACTTCAGTTTTGTTGTTCTTTTCTTTTAAAAGGAAAAGAAAATGTATTCTCCCTGATGGCAGATAATAGCACTATCAGGTTGCTTCTCTATTTCTTAGGACACGAGGAAAGCGTATAATCTGCATTACTAGACATTTCAGAGGACTATGATATGGTACTATTTTGCACGACAAGGCACTTAGTACAGTGGGCACAGTTAGAACTTTTTTTTTTTGGTCTTTTTTTTCCCCAGTGTATACAGTATTCTCAATTCTAGCAATATTCCTCATTTCTACAGTGACAATTATACTTGTTTAAACCTATAATACCTTACCTACCAGTGAAAAATATAAAAGAAAACTTCTCCACTGAGGCCATTATATCATGTGCAATAGTACTGAAGTTAGCAAAGGAAAAGTATTAAAGTAAAACTTCCTACTTCAGACATCCAGTTTTCTGCCCCTGTCCCCCATGAGGTCTGCACCCGTTTTTTCTATACTTATTTTTGTCTTTACAAGAGTTGAACTCTGTGCAGGCAATTTTAGCAAAAACACCAACACCAAAAATTACAGAGCAAGCACATAGCCCTTTACAAATAAACTCCTCCCAACTTGACATTTCTGACCAGGGGCTACTAAAAGGCTAGGCTGCAAGATGCAAAAGTGACTCCCTCCTTTTTTCCAAATGCATATAATAAAATTGTAAGAAAAATGTATTATAAACATACTTCAGGCTTTTCACTTCAGTTTGTACAATAAAATGGAGTACTTAGTGTTTGTGAAAGCAAAGAACTCCCAACACTGACTAGATTTAGACACAGGGTAGATGTTGTGCAAGCTTTCCCACATAACTCTACTATTTCCTATTAGTAAAAGCTTCTATCCCAACTTAAGTGTAGGTAGTGGAGAGGAATGATGGTTTCTTTTGAAGGGATTGCCAATTATGTCAAGAGACATGATCGCTTGTGTGAGAACTCAGACTATGAGGAAAACACATTTTGACTTGAATTTGTCATGATTTGAAACTTACGTGAAAGGCAATGCCATTGAACCATTATGCCACTCAGCTGCACTCTAAATATTTCAAATACAAAAGCTTTTAATTCAGTGACTATTTCCCTGAACATCAGAGGCTGGAGTAGCTATAAAATTCTCCCCTACCTGATGCAGTTTTTCTTGTACTACGGGAATTTGTGTCAGTAATTCTGTCCACTGGCTGTCGATCTGAGACAACCCCGCACGCAATGCTGCTGTATCCACTTTCTTCAGCCGAAGGAGCTGGTTCCCAGTGCTTAACACAGAAGATTTCTGGGATGATTTGGTATCAACCTCTTTTGAAAACTCCTATTGAAGGATCATAATTTCATGGAGAGAAATAAGTGACATTATCCAATTAAAGCCAACTTTTTTCCTCTACTCAGAAAGAAAAAACATCTTTTAAAATATATATTGGCATTGGAGGCCCCTTATAATTTAATCTGGGTGAAAATATAGATGATTTAAACATTTTGTTGTGTTTTTAAAATTAAAAGAAAATCTTTGTACAAGAACAAAACCCAGCAAGGCCAACAATAAGTGCGTGCAATAAATGTTATGAAGTATGAAGGGCATTTTCTAGTAACATTACTCAGATATTCTGGACTAAACAGTGTTTTTTAACATTCAGACTTTTGAGGGTTTTTTAAAAAAAGCAAACAAGTTATTATACAGCTGGTCCACTCGCACAGACAAGGAGAAAATTTTTTTCAGATGTAACACTTTAACGACAAGATATGCATAAACTTTATGAAAATGAGACTGTTTGTTTGCAATCAGATGTGAAAAGGTGCCTAAGATTATTAAGCTGACTTACCAGGAAAGCATTCAGGTGGTCTCTCACCATTTCTAGTTCCTGAGGGACTGTCACTGACTGCTGAGTCCAGAACTCCAGCCGATCCATTGCTGACTGTAACCAATGAATCAACTCAACTGATTCACTCTGATATCTGTGAGGATGTTAATGACAAAAACATAGTCACTGACAAAAACTATCGTTAGTGCAGACTCTCCACAGAAAGTTCTCCATTGGAAGCCTGATTTTACAAAGAACGTCTCCTTCCACTCCTGAAATCCACCAAAAAAGGAAAGCATGCTGTCTTGAAGGCTGGTAGGATAGCACTGGGGCTCCTATTGATGTTTTTAACTATGATGTCCTAAAATTAGAAATGTTAAACACTGCTACAGAAATCTACTTTTTGCCACTTTCTAACAAATGTCTTCCCCCAACCAGATGCAAGAAGAGAGCCCAAACCTACTTTGTCAGATTTCCTGCAGAGATCTGGTAACCAGGACCAATAATTAGTCAGTAAGTCACATTATCAAAGTTATTAATATTTTCCTGCTTTGACAAACTGCATACTGAGGTAAGCTTTCTCTACTCTTTACTAAGCAGCTGATTTTACAAACTGCAACTGGCAAAGTGCCTCCATTAGGAGCACAACATCTTATATGACAGGGTCCTATGATTCCATGTGTCAGCCAGTTAACCCAGTGTCGTCAGACACAGAGCTTGCATGCCTCCATATACAACCTTGTAGATACAGATCATGGCATCAGAGCTCTCAGAAAGCGTAAAGGTCAGTGTAGTGACAAATCTGCACCCCTACTATCAGAAACATGTATTAAATTGTCAGACAATGGTTTTATGGTACACATTTGAGAGTTTTTATGCAAAGAAGAAAATCGGCTGGCACTCTATGGGGGCAGAGAGAAGGTATTTTGGGAAATGCAACTTTAATATCCATTTTCTGGGATTTTTTATAAAATAAGCTTGCAAAGATAACTCTCCTTGATTTTAATGAAATAGAACCAGGTGTTTAATCATCTAATTTCATCTACCTTGTCCAGTGCTTAAGTATAGTCTCCAGTCTGTGGAGTTCCTTGGTCACTTTGCTGGTGTTATTTAACCAGTGCTCTCCTAACTGGTTCAGCTGACTTTCTAGCTCTGAACAGCTGATAGAAAAGAGTAGTCTTTTCCCATCATCCAGCATCTGGTAAAGCTTGGGCTGGTACTCAGTCAGGCTAGATTTCAGGCGCTGTAAAGACAGAAGACAGGAAAGGCAGTTAGATCTGTAGCTTCCTGCTACTCTTTCTCCTCAAGGCCCCATTTTCATTATGCTGTTGTTGTATGGTATGCCAAATTCCCTCCCTGTTTCAAGGGCTCTCTTTTAATTCAAACTCAATCTCAAAAAAGAGAGGTCAAGCAAATGCCTGCTGGACTGCCATGTTCACCATTTACCATGCCGGAGAGCGGCTCTGCTAAAAATGAGATTTGGAACAAGGTGTCTGTATGCCTGAAATTCCAGGGAAGCTGAAGAAGCCTATTGAGAGGAAAGCAGACTCAAACTCAGAGCTAAATCCTGTGACTGCTCAGCATCCTTGACTTCAGCGGAAATTAAAAGAGCTCAGAGTGTTGCACGATTGGTCCCTCAGATACCAACTTCAATGGTTTATATCCTCTGTAGTGATTCTCCACAAACACCATGTCTTGTACCTATTTCCATCATCACAGGGACCTTCAGCTGCACACGAGCACAAAATAAAAATTCCCTCAACCTGTTGCCTTGCCACACGACGTAGTGAAGGAGAAAGGAAGCACAAGGTTAACCGTGCAAAGGTTAAAGAAGAGAGGTCATAGTGTCACAACAGGGAGCTAAGATTGTGTGTTCACTCACAACTGTGCACATATGGGGTGCAGATATAGAAATGAAAAACTGATAAGATAAATGAGCAAGGATAGAGATTAATCTGCCAACAAACAGCTATCAAAACACAGTCACTGCATGTTTGCATAAATGTTCCCTATAACTGCATACATTCAAGGATCAAATACACATTTTGTGCATTTTATTTAAAAAACATGTTGTAATCAACCATGACATGGGGTGTTTCATACTGCAAGTTAATAAGTTAAATTCCACAACTATTCCTATTCTCTCTATCATACTGACAATCCTATCATAGTCAGGTGATGGAATGCCTGTCAGTACTACCCTTGACAAGTCAAAAGAAACATGGAAAACTTTGTTCTTTGAAAAGCTGGAAGTGACATCTTATGGATTTACTCTGAAAAGTGAAGAATCCATTAAAAAAAAATTACATTTCTATTTTCACCCCCTCCCTGCAAAAGCATTTATTCTCAGGGAACAGCCTGAAAAATTCCAAGGCAGCCATGTAGTGTTCATAGTAAACTTCAGACCTTTATAGGATGACATGGAAAATTTGAGAATGTAGTCATTAAAATAACAACACAGAAAAGTACTTGCCCTATTGACAGAATACACACCTATGTTCACACCCTATACACTACTGTAATAATTCTTGCAAAAAGGATGCCTTGTAAGGTACCATTTCAAAACTCAATTTGCTGATTAGTATCATCCTGATAAAATGTGTGGCAACACTGTAGATATCTAAGATTTCCCGATGTGATATTAACAACATTTGTTCCACAGCTCTACCCTAACTGAGGTTAGCAAACAGGTCTGTGCCAAACAAAGGAATGTGTGTTCTGTTTAATTTTCATTTAAGCAGTAAACAGAGTCATCCAACAAGAAGGGAAACAAAGAAAGTTCAAACAGGTGAGAGAAAGCCAGCAGGAGCATCCTTCCATACAGGCTCCCTGTCTCCTAGTCCCCAGCTGGAAAGGTTTTTCAAAAAAGAGATGCTGGCAATATAAAAAGGAGGGACAAACACCCTAAGGCCCCCGCCCCTCTCTTCCTGCCCATTGCATTCACTGCACCTGAAGTGACAAAGGAAACATTCATTGGACTGTGGGGGAAGGGTCATGACCTATAGGGTTTGGTCAGTAAAAGTGATGAAAGCACATGGCGAGATGCTGTCTGAATCTGATATAGTTTGTTCAGTCAGGTGTTAGTAAACATCTTACCTTTATTTTTCTCATAGCCATTTCTGATTTTTATGTTTCATGACTTGTACTCACTTAAAATCCCTTTCTTTGTAGTTAATTAACGTATTTACCCGTTTTATTTAATCTAGTATGTTTAAACTGAAGTGTCTGAATAACTATTTGAGATAGTAAAACAGCATATTATTCCCTTTAAGGAATATAATGCATTTCATTTTTTGTGTTGTACGGAAGACAACTGGGCAGTACAGGACATACATTTCTGGAAGGAGGTCTGGGACAAGGGAGTGGTGTTGGGGTCACTCTGCAGTATAACCAAGGCTGGTGAGTGACAGGGTGAGGCTGGCAGGCTGCAGATACACAGACACTCTGAATATGGCCTGCATGCTGGAAGGCTGTTTGTGACCAGCCCAGGTGGCAGCTACCTCAGCAAGGCTCTGTAAAGGTAGCCAATGTTGCAGGGTAAGGGTGACAGCTGCTCATTAGCCTGGATCATCTTTTGGTATGTCATACTGGGTAGTCTGGATTTGGTTACTCTAAATTATGAAAGAAGTAAGGGGAAAATGACAAAATAAGTTGGCATCAGGTCTATTAACACAAACAGAGCCTTGGATCAGAAAAAAAAACCAACCAAACAACAACTGGAAAGTTCTCAAGCTTTGCTATCAGTCTGCACAAAACCCAGAAACTCGTACCATGTAGGAAATCTATTTCCAATTATACTCATTCAACAGGATTATTCTCAGAATTCAGGGGTGGGAAATTAAGAGGGTCAATCAGCAAGGTTTTGGGTAAGTAGATTGGGGTATGAGCTATAAACGGTTTCACTGGGGAGAAGGAACATCTGGGTCATAAGGTACAGTAAGATTTAGGACGGACAGTTAAATGGATGACTGGAAAAGAGCATGGGCAAGTGGGAGTCTCAAACCATGTTGGAATGGGACTGGTTGCATAATTTGCTGGAGCAATATTTCTGCTTTAAGTTAGTATGCATTTTTTAGAAAGGTTAGTCAATTGATAATTTACACACATTAACAAACTGTGGCTTAATTATTAAAGCTGTGGAAACTTTAGACGCACATATACAAACATCCTTCCAAGCATTCATTTCGCAGACAGTCGAGAACACATGGCAGCATTCTAAGGTAAAAACAAAACCAAAATAAACACACAATATGGGGAAAACCTCTTGGGCACAAAATGCTGATGGAAAGGTCAGAATATGAAAATACAATTGTGGAAGATTATCAAGACCATTCCAAAGCTTTCAAACTACAATGAAGCACTTAATGTTCCAGCTGGTGAACAGAAATGTAGACTAGAAAGAATAATCCATAGTATCCACTAAAACTCAGCAGTGAATGCATCAGAAACCTGGTTGGGACTGGCTCTTCATCTGGGTTGGACAATCCTGCCAGCTAGAAGATAAGCAGGAAAGACAAAAGATAGGCACATTTGTCAAGACAGAATATAGCAGACGACTTTTCTATAAAATGAGACCAAGAATGCAGGACTTAGTAGAAATCTCGGAACTAAACTACTCACTTTTACCATGGTTATGAGATTTAAGATGAATGATCAAAAAGTACAGTGAATCATGTTTGAAAATCCCACGCTGCCACTGACCTGATAAAGCGTGATCCGGTCTGTAAGCCTTTCCTCTGTCTCCTCTACCAAACCAACACTAGGGATACTACTTTCAACAGCCTCCAGCTGTCTGCTGAGCTCCTGATAGTCCTCATCCAGATGTGTCCAGGTCTGCAAGAATAATTTATACATGCACATGGTGAAAACTTGCTTTGGCCTCTAGGTTTTTATTTCCAACTAAATTTAAAAATATTTATCTGCATTCTTCATGTACATTTACCACAGCATTTCTCCAACTCCAAGGGAAATATATATGTAATGTTACCTCTATCACAGATACTCATATCAGTCTTTAGTCATGTGCCCAAATCACAGGCTTGGCTTCTCCTTGGAAGAAGAGACTTTCTTCTCCTTGGCAAGTAAAGTCCATTTTGCTTTGAAAATGTTATACTTCTAACAGTATGGTCTGGCTACTGAACCTAATGTTCCTCTTGCTTCACAATAAATAGGCATCAAAGTCTGCACATAATCCTCCACTCTCACATAGAGAAATATGTGACCAAGGTTCATCAACTCTTCCCTGCCTCTGCAGGTACAGGCGAGATGTATTCCTAGCAGTGCATCAACAAAAAGAAGAAACCCTTACCTCTAGAATGTATTCCAGCTCAACACCTTGCTTATGAGCCTGTTTTAATACAGCAGAGGCTTGTGCCATCTGTTTTGTATGTGATTGGGTTTCCCTCAGTAGGGCAAAAGTGCTTATCTTCCTAAAAAGCGTTTCTGTCAGGATCATGTGAGATTCCAGACCCTGGAAATATTCCTGAAAGGATTCAAGAAAAGAAAAGATCAGGAGTGTACCAGTTAGACTCAAGGTCACCATAAAACAAAAATAACCAAAATCAAATGTAGTCCACTGATATTATTGGAGGCTATTTAAGTATCTGCAGACATACAATTAGCTAACCTTCTCTTACCACCAATAGCCACATAAATCTCATTAACACTGGAGAAAGGAATTAATCTTTAACCTACAAATTCTGTCCTAATTTACACTCTACAACATAATCAGATATCAGAGAAGAATGTAAGAAATTTTGGTGTAACAGAACAGTCATATCTTTCTGTTTATGGAAGCTAGCAGCAAACCAAAAGTATCTAAACAGAATGGCATCAACTAGTGCGGAAATCAATCTATTTTTCTCATTCTGAAGTTTGCAGTGCATGCCTGACAACAGCTTTAAGCTGCTCAATCGGTTGCTTTCAAGCCATAGAATAACAGTGAGTATAATGAAACATCATAGAGATTTCCAAAGGTTCTCCATTTTTGCAAACCAGCATAAATGTAACAAACTGGTTATTCCAAATCAGACTAAACTAGGATGAGTGAGAAAATGGCTACCATGATAAACGGAATTCACTTACAGCAAGAGCACTTGACAAAATAGCCGGGCTAGTCTCTGATGATGGTGCACTCAACACCATCTAGCTGCAATATTTTTAATGCATCTTAAACTAGCAATAAATCACCATTAAAAAGCCTGATACATCTCCTGGTGTGAAGGCTGGCTACAGAATAATCAGAATTTAGTGCAGTGCAAGACGAGGGTTTTATTTAGCTCTCAAATAAACAGATTCTCCCCCTCACCCACCAAATGCATGTATTGTTTTTACCTTGTGTTTGTCTAGTAGCATTTGGACTTCCTCCTTGGAAGCAACAATAATTTTCTTGTCACCTGCCATCTTTTCTTGGCCAGTTTCTATCAGGTCAGCCAAGTCCTGCAAAGCTCGTTCATACTGATTCTTGAGGGCCAGATTCTGGTTCAGTCCACTGCGTCTGGATCCAATGATCATCATCAGTTCATCATACATATCCTTGGGAGACAGAAGCAGCAAAAGTGTTCATTTCATGCATGCTTTACCTGAACAACTATACACATTGCTTATAAGCCAACACACTGCAAATGTGATTGTAATTAGAGCTTGTCTTTACGTACAGAGCTGCAGCTACACCTCAGTGATGCTTCTACACTGACAGAAGAGCTGCTCTCACAGGCATAGTTAATCCACTTTCCCAAGAGGCAGTAGCTATGTCGATGGGAGAAGCTTCCTCATCAACATATCACAATCCACGACAGGGTGAGTAGGAGTTAGGGGGTGTGGATTTTTCACACCCGAGTGACGTATTTATACAGATATAGGTCTGCAGTGTAGACCTGGCCTAAGTATCTGAGCTGGGAACCTGCAAAGGGAGTTAATGGGCATTGCAGACACACTTAACTCACCAGCTAATTAACAGCTCAGTGTTTCAAGAAAAAACTAGATGAAAACTGAGCGCTCGAAATCCTGTGTTTAAAAATGAAGCTAACAGAATTTTAGTGGCCTTGGTTGAGTAGCAAAGCAGCTGCAGAAAGGAGGACGCACCCAGACACATTAGGCCTCATTCTCAATTACAATACGACCCTTTTACACTGCTCTGGCAGTTTAAATGGGCTTTAGGCCAGGTCTACACTCTAGACCAATACTGATATAAATAGAAATACATCTCTCAGGGGGGCGAAAAACCCACACCCCATAGCAAGAGGGTTATACCAACATAACCCCCTGTGTGGACAGCACTATGTTGAAGAAGAAGCTTCTCCTGCTGACATAGCTACCGACTCTCTGGGAGGTGGATTAATTACACCGATGGGAGACGGTCTCCTGTCAGCATAGCCTTATCTTTACTAAAGCGCTACAGAACTGCACATGAAGACAAGTCCTTGAAGGCAGCAGAAAAAACCCTCGAATTTTCCTTACACAGACAGCATTCCTGGCCTCCGTAAAACTGTCATAAAGATCTAAACCAACGCTGCCTGGCAGAGGAGATGCATTTGGATCACGGCTGGAGTGTGCTGTGCTACAACTATTCCCTACCTTGCTAGGGCCACAAAAAGCAACCACCGCTCAACTCATCCTGTCCATCCCTATATGTAAGCTGTCACAGACGGCTAAGGAAAATGAAGATGACTCAAGGAAAACCGCTGTGAGTTGGCAATAAGAGTAACAATGAGTAAGAGCTGGCTTATTGTTTCTCTGGATTAATTAGTTTTTATTATTTTTTTAAAATAAAATTACTTGGTGTCCAACAATTTACAATTATCCCTTTCTACCCCACAATTAGGAGAGGATTTTGAAAGGCAAGAGCTGCAGTCTGAAGCAGTGAGAGGCAAAACGTCTACTTTAAGGCTGTAAAAGTTAAAAGGGACAGGTAGCAAGTATACATGCTGGTAGATGTTCCTATAAAAGAGAAATAACTTGGCAGGGTGACTTTTAGGGGAAAAAGACTGACTTCTCACCTTCCTGAAAGCTAAGGGGTTTTAGTTGATGAGACTGTACAAACAGAAAGGATACTAACATTATAGAAAATGGGTACATCTCTCTTTGAAATAATTAAATTCAGATGGAACATAGAGGTCACAAAGCTCTGGAAAGAAGAGAGGCGATAGTACAGCAAATGTGCGCATGCTTAACTTTATCCACCCAAGTGGCCAATGGGACTACACATAAGATGGAAGATAAGCAAGCAGGGATTTGCAGGATCAAGCTCACAGATGCTAAAATAAAAAGTATCAAATACAAAGACAAGGATGACATGGAGACAATCATAACTCTAGACTATACACAGTGAAGTGCTTTGAGGCATATATTTTCACAAATTGCCTCTGTACAATAAAGATAAGGGCAGTTTACCAACATCGATAGTATCATTAGGTGGTTATTTTATTATCACATAATTTTCTTTGGAAGAGGGGCCATACCTGTAGCTTAGAAAGCTCTTGCATGGAAGGTTGGTCAATCTGTAGTTTGTCCCCACGCTTCTTTAATTTGCTGATTCCAGCATCTAATTCCTTCAAACCATCTTCTGCCTGTAGTATAGCCTGTAACCGGAAACTGCAACATTTAGCTAGAAGGTCCTGTAACAATCTTGTGCCTGCACTACATGATTACTCTTTACTTGAACTGTTTTAGATTTGAAGTGTTAATTTGTCCCTATTATTTTTAATAGTGAGTTTTGTACTCATGGTGATGAATGGAGAGCCTTAGAGACTGAATAACCTGAAGAAATAAGTCATAGGAAGCAGAGAGGGTTGTTCTAGATAATTTTTTGATTAAAGGTTTATTATAGCATGGCTCTTTTATACCACATATACTGGTCTGGTACTTAGTATTTTAATTTTTTAAAACCAAACCTGATTTTAGGCTCAGTACACTGATTAGTAATATAAACACAGATGTGTTTGGTGCTTTAACACAATTTAAAACTAGGCTTTCCTCTACCACTTATCACCACAGTGTTGGAACACATTACAAACAATTAATTTCGCCTTGAAATGGCCCCAAGGCTGAACCACTGAAGAACAGAAGTGCTGTGTCCTTAGTATGAGGTCCAACACTGCTGTCCGGTAAGAAAGTATCATTAGCTCCTTTTATAGACGGTAAAGTGAGGCACAGATTGATCAAGGGTTGGATAGCTTAACTCAGGGGTTCCAAACCTTTCTGGCTCAAGGGCCACAGTTATCATTTTTACAACCATGAGGGGCCACCAGTCTCTGTCAGGAATCAGAAAGAAGATGTCTTCATTGTTCTCCCATCCCTCTGGCTGCAGCAGGGAAACCACACACATCCTGCAGCCCCGTGTGCTCCACCTGGGTCCCTAGACAGTGGCTCCTTTTTGCAGTCAGGGGACAGGAGATCAGTGCTCCCCTCCCTCTGGCTCCAGCAGAGCCACCAGCTCCTAAGGACCCAGGTGGAGCACTTTGTTGTGCTCTCTGCTACAGCCAGTGGGAGAGGAGTGCTGACGTCCCATCACCTTGGCTGCAGCAAAGAGACTGCACTTGTCTTGTAGCCCTGTGGCAACGTGCTCTGCCTAGGTCCTTAGGCAGCAGCTCCCTTCTGCAGCCAGTGGAAACGGAGCAGTAAGCCACTTAGAAAGACCCTGTAGCCACTTTTGGTGCCCGGGCCACAGGTTGGGAACCACTGGCTTAACTTTTCTCTCATTGACATCAGTGGAAGTATTACCGACTTCAGTGGAAGTAATGAGGCCAATGACTTTAGAAAAATCTTACCCCATGTGTCTGCTGAAGATCATATAGAAAGTTTGTGGCAGTTAGGAACAGAATGAAGATCTCCTGAGACCCAGTCACAACCTTCTTTTTTAAGATGCTGAAGTGAGAACTCAATGAATTTTTTCAACACGGGCAGAGCGACTGCCAGAAGGGTGTCTGTTTATCTAGTTTCTCCTATAAATACTCATCACTGGTAGTACTTTAGCAAATCACTTTGCTACTACATCTCTGCTCCCATCTACTTTCCACACACAAAAGCCAGAAAGTAACCTTTGATGCAATTCATTGAAGTCTTTGTTTTCAATACCAAGAACAACAAAAACATGGGACAAAAATATCTAGGTTGAGATTATTCACTGTACATTTCCCACAGGAAGATATTTTTCTCAGTCTGAAAACCAGATTGTGGAGGTCAGGATATGAACATATCTCAGATCACCAAAAAATGCCAATTGTTTTTATCACCAGTGAGACAAACATACTGAAGAGATCTAGGTAAAGGACTTGTCCTTCTAAATGTCTGTACTGAAATGATCATACTTTTGAATGGTCTCTGCGTTTCCATATCAATCTCCTTAGATGCCTTGCTTTTGTGTTTGTGTATTACATATTCTTTTTTTTTGTTTGTTTGTTTTTAAAACAGAAGTACATTCGTGGAAATGCACACATTTTACTTTCTCATACAACGCACAGAGCATAAACATTCTCTCCCCCACAGAGGGATCTTTTCCTATGGAGCAGAAAGTCTTAAGCAGAAATCTTACATAGAAAGTCCCTTCTTGTTCATAATAGATATTTGACAATACCTGTATTTGTTCTGTTTCAGGTTGCTCAGCTGCCTCTGCTAGTTTCTGCAGAACTATGTATTTGTGATCAGCCAATGATGTAAACAGTAGCTTTATGTCATTCTAGAGGATAAGGAAGTTCAAGTGAAGTTTTAAAAGAGAAATTATAGCAAATAATAACTCATAGCAATTATAGAATCATAGATACTAGGGTTTGAAGGGACCTCAGGAGGTCACCTAGTCCAATCCCTTGCTCAAAGCAAGACCAACCCCAACTAATCATCCCAGCCAGAGCTTTATCAAGCTGTGCCTTAATAACCTATAAGAATGGAGATTTCACCACTTCCGTAGGTAACCCATTCCAATATTCACCACCGGCACAGTGAAAAACTGTGCCCTAATAATTAAATATTCATCCCTTTCCAAATGAGGGTATATCACTTGTTGACACAGAACATGGTACGTTACTTGTATGTATTCAAAATGGGAATTATGAACACAAATGCATACAATCAATTGCATATTGAATTAGATATTAGATGTGCAATGTGTTTTCAGTCCAGATGTGATATTACTGACCACTCCAAAAAAAAAAGTGAAATTATTATGGAAATATAATTTTCAGAGGAAAAAAAACAAACTATGTGGGCCCTTTTTTTTTTTTTTTTTTCCAATTCAACACCACAAATTCATACTTTCATTAAGAATGCCTTATTTAACAAAAATGAATAAAATTACAGCTCAAATGTTCTAATAACTCAATTTAGCTATCAAGCTTTTTCTTTTTTTCCCCCTAAGAAAAAATATCTTTTGCCTGTAAACTGAGCAAAGCTAATATGGAAATCAGCAGGACACAACAAACATGGAACCCAGTATTGCCATGTTCAGAACTGTATAGCAGAACTGTATGTTTAATTTGTTTGCTGTTTTTCAGAACTATCTTCAAACAATTCTTCAGGACTTTCTTCTCTATTCACATATTTATTCCAGCCATGCTCACAATCTCAGAAAGAATAAAAAACCATCACTATATTTTCAAGTGCCACAGGACTCTGTTGTTTTTCTGCAATAGACTAACACAGCTACCCCTTTGGAACTTGACTACATTTTCAAAGACACACAGCAAAGGCAGAAAACACTGACCTTTTTATTTTCATATAATTACTTCTTATATGATAGTACCTGTGGTACTGCAACAACATACACCTCTGGTCTCTTTTTCTCTACCCCAGTCTCTACCCCAGGCCTTTTACACAACACTTGTTGCAACTTTGTTTCATTTGTGCCAGAGAAAACCTTCTCTATGAGGTTTGTAGTTTAAAACAAAGGACAGACCACAAGCTGTCTACTTAGTAGGGAGTTCCAAATATATGCAGAATGAGGGTATTAGTTCAAGATGTGACAAGAGAAACTTATGTGACTAAAACTGATGCTGTGTTTGCTTCATTCTTGACTGTTATGAAACCTTATTAAAATACATATTTGTTTTAGGATCCTGATCTAAACAGAGATTGAAGGCATAAGCCCATGTATAAACAATTTTACAGCAGTTGTGAAGTTCTAATTCCTGTAAGGAGCTTACTAAATTGACTGGCAATGTATGCTTTATTTGGCAGGAAAAGGGGAGAAGATGGAGGTAACCACCTAATGTCTGTATCTCACCTTGTCAGCAAAACACTTTGCTGTCTGTACCTTAGAGATCTGAATGCTATAGTTGCTTTTATTTTTTCTTAAGTGTAGTAGTCAAAGACTGCTGTTTCTTTTAATATCACTAACGTGACATTAGATAAAATTCACTGTGGTACATGGGCATATGTACAACTATTCTGCTAACAGTAATGTGAATTGGAATTCTGGCCCAAATTTTTAAAGGGACAAGTGACTTTGGGTGCTTCCATTTTTGGATATCCAACTTGAGACACCTAAAGGGTCCCATCATTCAACAGTGTGGATCTTCACCACTTTCCGACTGTCAGGTGGTTTTTTTGTTTGTTTGTTTTTTCTTTTAAAAGATGTCACAATAAAAAATTAACATTTCTAGTCACTTTTGAAAATCTGTCCTTTTAAGACTCCACTTGTCATGTGGAAATTTTACCCATTTGTTTTATTAATAAATAAATAACATGCCAAAACTTTTAACAGATAATGTGACAAATGGAAGGATCTAAAGAATTCTTTGGGAACAGGCATGATACCTGGAAGGTGAGGATTTGCTGAAGTCTCTCTTTCATCTGATGGCACCTTTGGTTTACTGTTGACTCCAGCAAGTTCAGTCTCCCCAGTAGACAGTCCAATGTGTCCTCTATAACATCTTTGTTATCACTGTTCTCGGGAAATGTTTGAGAAAACAAATTCTTGTTCTTATCCATTTCTTCTGACATCTCTTTGATATCTTTGGCAAGAGACTGGAGTTTGTGGAGAAGAACAAAACACATTTTGAAATTAGACACTAACAAGTAGACAAATCTATTATTTTGCTACAAGTACCACCCTTTACAATGACTCATTCCAAAATTTACACTCATAATTCATTCATATTAGACTTTAAAGCCATGCAGAACCCAGGAAATCTTTTCAACAACAATAAAAGGCCACTGTTCTGAGAAAAAAAAAAAACTTCAAACACAAAGGGGCTGTGCAAGAGAACCTTTAGCTTGAATGAGGGGTGTCCTGTGGCCAAGCTACTGTAGAATGAAGCCTTTCCCTCACCCAAGCAAGGCATGGTTCTTGTGAATTTGCACTATGCAAACATTTAGTGGCTACAACCACCCTTTGCTCTACCTCACTCCAATTTCTATGTACTAATATGGAGATCACACCATGAAAGACTGCCAACTCCTTGAAGGTGGTGGGCTTCTTTACTACTTAAGACTACTCCCTTCAAAGCAGTGGTCTCATTTTGGTAATGGTTTTGAAACTGAGGTTTTATCATCTTTCTACACAAGCTTGTATGTTTACTCTAGTCAAGGAGAGCATGCACAGGGGCATCCAAAAATCTGTGATCTTACTTCTTTTCTGACTAGACAATATTGGGTCAGATTCTGCTTTCTGAAATCAGCAGACACTTTGCACTTGGTGTGATGTAGCTGAAAGCAGAATCTGGCCTACTGCATGCAACTGTGGCTACAAAGGATTGAATAAACCTACACCATCCTTGACAGGTGTTTGTCCAACCTGCTCTTAAAAGTCTCCATTAATGGCAATCCTACAACTTCCCTTGAAAGCCTACTCCAGATCTTAACTATCTTATCGTCAGAAATTTTTTCTTAATATATAACATAAATCTCCTTTGCTACTTCTATTCTTAGTGGACATGGAGAACAATTGATCACAGTCCTCCTTATGACAATTTTTTATATGTTTGAAGGATTATGTCGATTATGTCCCCAGTCAGTCATCTTTTCTCTAAACCAAACATGCTCCCTTCTTAGATTTTTTTAACCTCTCTTCATAGGTTGTTTTCTAAACCTTTTATCATTTGCTTTTTTCACAACTGTACCGCATTGTTCACTTATATTCAACCTGAGATCCTCTATAATCCCCAGATCCTTTTCAGCAGTTTTACCATCCAGTTATTCCCCTATCTGTGCACTTGATGTAGTACTCTGCATTTCTCGTTACTGAATTTCATCTTATTGATTTCAAAACAGTTCTCCAATTTATCAAAATCATTTTGAATTGTAGTCTTGTCCTCTAAACTATTTGCAACATCTCTCATCTTGATGTCATCTGGAAATTTTATAAGTGGACTCTCTACTCCATCCTCCAATTTAATGAAAATATTGAATACCTGACTCAGGACTGACCCCAGCGTGCCCCGCTTGAAATGTCATCCTGGTGTGAGTGCAAAACATTAATAACTATTCTTTGATTATGGTATTTTCAACCATCTGTGCACTTTAGAGTAATTTTATCTAGACCCTATTTCCCTAGTTAGCTTATGAGAATGTCAAAGCCTTCCTAAAATCTAAATATGTCATTGCTACTGCTTTTCCCCCATCCACTAGACCAGTAACTCTGTCAAAAGAGGAAACAAGGTAGGTTTGGTACTATTTGTTCTTGGCAAATCCATGCTGACTATTGCTTATCACCCCATTATCCTAGAGGCTTATAAACAGATTGTTTAATAGTTCGTTTCAGTATCTTTTGAGATATTGAAGTTTGCCTGATTCGTCTATAATTTTCCAGGTCCTTCTTTCCCCCCTTTTTAAAGAAAGGTATTTTCTTTGCCTTTCTCTAGTCCTCAGACTTTGCCCCTCCTCTACGAGTTCTCAAAAGATAACTAATAATGGTTCCAAGATTGCCTGGATTAGCTCCTAAAGTACCTAGGCTAATGTTATCAGGCTCTGCTGACTTGAATACATCTTATCTAAACACTATTTAACTCGTTCTTACCCTATTCTGGCTTACGATGCTCTCCCCTTGTTAGTATTATTTGTGTTAATCATTTGGTTACAATTAACCATTTTAATCAATACTGAAAAAATTGGCATTGATCACTTCAGCCTTTTTTGTGTAATTCATTAACTCTTCTTCCCTGCTAACTAATGTCCCTTCTCTCTTCTTAATCATTTTATTGCACCTACTATATTTCTAGAACATTTTCTTGTTGCCTTTTATGGTCCTTGGAAGTTGCAATTCATTTTGCCCCTATATTCTTGTCCTATTCTTTTGTATTCATCCCTAGCAATGTGTCCTTATTTCCATTTTTTTTTATGATTTCTTTTTGATTTTAGGTCATTAAAGAATTCCTGATACAGCCATGTTAGTCTTTTAGAGTTCTTCCCATCTCTCCTCTGCAATTTGATAGACTACTCTTGTGCCTTTAATATTGTCTCTGAGAAACTTCCAGCTCTCCTGAACTCCTTTTTCCCCGCAGATGTCCTTCCCATGGCACCTTACATACCAAGTCTCTTAAGTTTGTTGAAATGTGCTTTTAACAAATTCACTATCCTTACTATGATGGAGTCTTCACTGGAAGGAAAAACATGTATGTCAGTTGCATTCAGTTGTGAAAAACTATTATTCTAGAGTCTTTTCTCACTAAAATACAAAGCAAAACAGAATTAAGTGGAATATAAAAATATACTTACTTCCTGGTTGTAGAGGCAAGTTTCTGCCTCTTCTGGAAGCAGGGCTGTAGCAACAAACAAGCATTCTTCCACACCATCTAGCCAAGAAGAGGTGGCTGTAACACTACTAAACAACTTCTCTTCCAAGAGCAAGCTTTTCTTCTCCGCACCTCCAGCCTGAGTGAAAGAAGTCGAAGTAAAAGGAGTGTCTTTCAGTTCCTACTGTCTCCAACAGAGAAGCCAAATATACCTTACCAGTGTCCAGTGGTTCTCTAATGTTCAGGAAGGACACGCTCCCTGAAATGTGAGAACCAGCATATTCACCCTACATAGCAGCTTTCCATAGATTTAAAAGAAAACAATGCTACTGTACCTGAGATGAAACATCTTCAAAGGCCTGGTTCAAACCAGCCAATATAGAGACAACTGCTGATTTATCTTGTTCCTGTCCTTCCCCTTTAAACAAAGGTATGCCAGACATCAATCTGTTCAGTCTCTTGTAAAGCTGTTAGGTGAAAAGTATTAGTTAGAATATTTCTGATATACATTGGCTCTCTCAGATAAGCATAAAGATAGCACTAATGGTTGAGGAGTCCCCACCCCATTAAATAAATCACACATACCACTGTTTGTTATCTTACATTACGGCTGCTCATACTGGAGGTGTATATCGTGTGCAGACAGCATCCTTAAGCTCAAGTTAACAATGAGATATGTGTATCTCGAGATACAAAGGTGGTAATGCCATTTATATGTTGGAAAGCTACATTTAATATACTATTCTGGAACAGAGCACTAAGCCAGTGGCTAACAACAAGAAAGAAGGTATAATGTGAGCCAATAGCTGGAAGTTGAAGCTAGACAAATTCAGATTGGAAATAAGGTATACACTTTTAATAGGGAGGGTAATTAACTATTGGAACAAATTACCAGGGTTGTAATCACTGGCTATTTTTACATTAAGACTGGATGGTTTTTTTTTTTTTTTTTTAAAAAGATCTGCTCTAGGAATTAGTTTGGGGGAAGTTCTGTGTAGGAGGTCAGACTAGATGATTACAAATTGGCCCTTCTGGGGCTTGTAATTTATGAACAACAAGACAAATTCTTGCAATATGCTAACACTCCGAAGCAGTCTAGTGCCATGCTTTTTTCTGGACTCCTAATATAAATATCATCACATTAACACTACAACTATATTCTTACATATATACAAAAAGAAAGAGGGTCAGGTGGGGGAGAAGTGTGTATATAAATAATGTTGATGCAAGACCTTTCCTTTCTATAACATCTTTGATCTGTAACATCTTTCCTCTATAGCTCTATCTCTTGGGCTTTCGATAAGTTTTTCACAGTTTTTCTGAAAACACATTTTCTGCCTTGCACACACCTGTGACCCTAACAGCGTCCCTAATGTAAGAGGCTCATTGGCATCTGGTAGTGAGTTTCAGCTGGTCTGACCTGTTTAACGTACCCCAGTTCACTAATGTCGTAAACTGTACCTAGAAGCTGTCACACAAGATATCAAGAGAAAGCTAATAACACACCAATCTTTAATATTATTGCATGGTGTATGTAAGAGGAACACATTCGAAATTACAAACAATGAAAATTATATTATCAAAATATGTCTACCAGAGAGAGCTAATATTATCCCACCATAGGCAAAGAAATGTGTCTTAGACAATGTCAAGATGACAGCGCCAGTGAGAGAGAGAGTGGGAATGCAATGACATAAAAAGGACCATCAAGCTAACAAGCGGAGATAATGACTCAACAGCCAGGAGGAAGAGGAGACTGCAAGAAACAAATCAATTTGCATTTTAGCACCAAGCAGTAGGGGAAAAAAGCAGCATGAAACTTCAGCATCAGCTTTCTCACAGATTGAATGAACTTTACTTTCAGGGGTTACCTTCAGAAGAAACCATTTCAAAGGTTTACTGGACTATAGAGAGCAGAAAATTACAAGTTATCTTTCACACAGGAAGACAAAGCAAATTAGCACTTTGTATTCTGTGAGAGATCCTGACCATGGGGCGGTCCAGCCATTTTGCTGGAAGGCAAAGAAACTACCTTCAATAAAGTCTGTAGCTCATGTTGTTAAGTCTCAGACTCTAGACTGCATTTTCCACTTGTACTTGCTTGCAACCATGTCTAACTCTATGCTTTAAACTTGAACTCACATCTTCCTTTTTTAATAAACTTGTTTTAACCATTGCTGTGTTTAATTTAAACTGAACTTTAGTACCAGTTAATGAGACTGTATCTTTAAAGGGACAAACAAACCTTATTTCTTTGAATGGTCCAGGAGAGGGCTGGACATTGCAGAGCACATAGTTTTGGTAAAGTCCAAGGCTTTGAGCACACTGGGGTCACCCCAACATAAAGGTACCTGAGTGTTACTTTACTAGAGTGGGGCTATTATGTTGTAGGCAGGCCACTGGGTCAAAGGGCTGAATTACGAATGCACAGAACACAGATACACTGGATACTTCATGCTTATCTGTTGGTTGTTGGCATCCAGGCTACGAGCCACCGCTGCAGGGTAAAGGCACCCAGGATTATGGGGTAGCACCCTCTCACTGGCTGCGTCTACACTGGTAAATTAAGTCGACTTAAGATTGCTTAAGTCGACTTAATTTACCCTGCGTCTACACTACAGTTTTCTTGTTGACTTAAGCAGCTTGCTTAAGTCGACTTGAGGAAAATAAAGTCGACTTAATTAAGTCGACTTTATAAAACCCCTTTTCCACTAGACCTAAGGCTTAAGTCGACTCCCTAGAGTCGGCTTAAGCCAGTGTAGCCGTGGGGTAGCCCTAAGTCGACTTAGGGATACCCCAGGGCTACACCAATGCCCTCCCTGCCAAGGGGGGTGGCACAGGGGGAGCCTGGCATCCTTCCCACAGGGCAGGGCAGAGCCCTGCCCACCCTGCCAGGGTCCCTGTCCCCCTTTGCACCTAGGTACAATGGGGCAAAGGCTGAGCCCCCTGGCATTGGGCAAGGAGTGCCCCCTCTGCCCCCGTGGACCTGCCCTAGGTCCCCCTAGCCCCACAAAGTCGACCTAGAGCATCCAGTGTGGATGCTCTAGATCAACTTTGTAAGTTCCCCTTTAAGTCGACTTTAATTTTCAGTGTGGACACACTTAAAGTCGACTTAGTTAAAGTCGACTTAAATACACAAGTGTAGACACAGCCACTGATCTGGAATGTATGTGACAACATCCCCTTTATTTCTGCTAATATTTAACCTTTAACTCTAACTTGACCATTTAATTCTGCAAAACATTTGGAGGGAATGCTTCCTATTCAAAAAGCTATACACTGCAAAGTTGTAGTGTATGGCAGAGTATTATGATTTAGCTCATAAAAATGCAGACATTAGACAGCATTTCTTGTGAGATGAAGTTCTTTGGGACAACATGACAATGTTTTACAGAATAATTAGCATTAGAATTTCAAATGAACTCACTACAGAGCCAGGTGGTACATACTGCAGGTACATCAGCTCTTTTCCATTGCAAATCTGGGTTCACATCCTACCTTATGCCAATGACTCTTAATGCTGGCAGTCTCAAACTTGTTCCCATTAGTGCTAATGACAAAAATCCCCACATATTTCACACTGTAAGGTGTGACTGAAAAAATAAATCAAACCTTTGCCCAAGAGAAGACTAGCACTGAACTAGACGGGGTACTTGCGGGTTGAAGTTGCAGTGCATTGGGCTAAACTGTGTGGTGCACGCTGGCACAGGCCCTGCCCGCACTATACTCAACCCTAGTCAGTGCTATTAGTTCTTCAGTCTCGTGTGAATCACAATTAGAAAAACCCTGTTTAAACAACTCCCATACAATCAGCTGAAATTTAGGTTCCCAAACGAAGTACTGCAAGTGTATTAATTACATGCAGCTCCAATCCCTCATCTAAAACTGCAGTTCAAACAAATTACCATACATTTGAATATTTCATTCATTCAGATTTACCTGTGAGAGCTGAATAACATCAATAATATGGTAAAAGTTCTCCCTCAGATACTGACCTACCTCACCTTTTTATGATGCAAGCTATAGATTTGGTCTGAACAGCAAACAAGCTAAAGAAAATTCTAGATAGGGAGGTAAAGTCATCAGAAAAACAAACAAAACTGTCCAATACTGAAGATAATAAAGACTATTGGTGTCATGAAATGCACAGTTAAGAGGAATCTATTCAGGCTATGGGGCTGCACTCTTACATTGATATTGCATTTTTTTCTTTTGGGACAAACATATACAGACTCAGAAAAGACAAATGCTACTGTATGATTAATTGCCCTATCAAAAGTAATTAGTATTTGATGCTACAACCATAACTGGCATACTTCTCATGGAAGGACTTGGCCAAAGGGAAAGGGGCAGAGGAGAGTATCAAGGGAGAAGGGAAGAATGAAAAGGAAGTTAAAAAGTGTGGAGGAGTGAGAAAAAAGCAACACAAAGAATGTGGCTGGACACTGCACGTTCCTTGTTCTGTGGATGATGGAAGGAAGACAGCTGAGGTTGAAAAGGTTGTGAGGAGAGGAACAAGTGAGCAGAATGTAGAGTCGGTTGAATCTGCTCATTTCCTTTTTTTATAGTTTCATTTTTAGGACATAAAATCTAGCCCCCCCCCCCCCCTTTTTTTTTAAACAAGTGGCCAATGATGATCACCAACTGCATTTATATTATATCATATTTTTAAAATAAAATTTTTAAATAACAAAACCATCTACATTTGCATGCAAGACCCAATTTTAACCTTTGGTAAGGTCAGTGGGAAAGTTTTCACTGGATTTTATGTGAGCTGGGTCAAGCCCATAGCGAGTCTACATGAACATTTCCCCATCACTGTTATTCTCATTCTTTTCTCCTCATTCGGTGTTTGTTATGCACACATCCCACATTTCACTGTAAACTGGGCTGCAAGTTCTTTCAGGCAGAGCCTGTCTCTTGCCATATGTACAGCACCTAGCACCAGAGGGTCTCAATTCTAACTGGGGCTTCTCGGTGCTACTAAAATACAAATGAACTAATAATTATAATTTTTATTATTTCCAGGTATTTGGATAGTGGGCAGATGATTCTGCTTACATCTAAAGAAAAAGTGCCTCTTGAAGGTGATCTGCAATCCATGCCAATTCTGAACTATTTATTTACTTCTTGCAGTAAAACACCATGGGTAATCCAGGCCTCATTAAATTCAATAAAACAAAATGGGACCAGACTCTCACTCAATGAGTTTAAATTCTTAGAAACAAACTCCTCTCTCATTTACTCTAGATTCATCCCAGTACAACACAATTGATTTCAGTTGAGCTGTTACAGAATTATATTGGAATAAATGAGAGCAGAACTTGGTTCATAGTTTCCTAGAGCATTTATGGGTTTACAGAGATATGGAAGCACATGGTTCCAAGTGTTTTGTCTGGGATTAATAATACTTCCAAAATTGGGGGTGGTGGTGTTTATTTTAAAACAAAAAAATCATGTTTCTATTTCTTGGACTATTTTTAAAAACTGCGTTCTACATAAGGCATTTGCCGTGCATGCACTGTACTTTGTGCCCTCAGCTACATGCTTTTCATACAACAGCATACAGAGAAATTAAAAATAGCTACCAGCTGTTCCTCTTCCTGTTCCAAAGCATTCTGGAGCAGTCTCTGTTTGGTGCTAAATTCTTGGTGCAGACTTTCCCATTTCATTTTCATCTGATCTTCAGCTGATGGTTTCTCCCCTTCCAAGCCTAACTCCTGTGATAACACATCTGGCTTCTCACTGTTTCAAAAAAAAAAAAAAGCTCAAATAATAAAATACAGGAATACAGGAAGTTTACTTGTAATTAAAGCTATTTTTTGCAATTTTATACTCATGTAAGTTAAGCTAAAAAGAAATGCATATATAACTCCCAAATTGATTAAAAATTACATTTACCATCCAAATGTAAATTCTCATGCACGCACGCGTTATATACTACTTCTCTTCATGTCAGATCAATTATCTGACCATTGATGAACAAAAGCTCAACTTTCCCCCTTCCTTTATAACCAACTTCAGGGGTAAGGCTGTGAATGTGACTCTTTGTAAAACAACTGTCCCACACTGGATGAACTTCACACTTGGGAGATTTTCAAGTTACTTGCAATTATTATGCTTTCTTCTTATAAACACTAATTCATGAGGAAGACAAACTGTTGAGAGCAACTGGCCTCTTTCCCCTCCTGAGTCATTTCACATGCCCTGGTTTTGATGCAAGTGCCCCAATGTTGAATACAAAAGCTTTTGCTCTGCTATCTTGTGAGCCACCTTTATGCCTTCCTTATTCTGGCATGTTGCAGGAGCCACAGTGTTATTGAGCAGCTCTGCCAGGTGTTCTAATTTATGGCAGCATACCTGCCCCACCATAGACTGCTAATGGTCAGTTCTGCAGCAAATGGAAATCCAGGACTCTCTGCCTTCCCCAGCCCCACCCCACCCCAGGTCTTGCAGGGATCCTCAAGCAGTCTCTCTTTCTTCTTCAGTTGTTGCCAGGGAGAATTCTCCCCCAGCCAGAATGAAGGCCTTGCATAAATGGTTCAGAGTGAGGATGAAAATCTCACTCTTTGGCTCAACCTTCAAGAGACACACCAAGTTCTAACGAAAAAAGTCTTTATTAACTTTATGTATTGAAAATTAAGTTATAGACACTTCAACTGTGAATATGATTACACTTTCAGATAACAATGGGCTAGGACAGTGGTCTTCGACCTTTTTTGGATCAGCGCCCAGTTTTTCAATATTTTCACATTTGCAGTAAGTTTACCACCCACCTGCATAAATTGTTACTTTTTATAACTTGTCATTGTCGTTAAATTAATTGTTACATTGTTGTACTGTTAATCGTTAAATAATTTTCAAATTTAAATTTTAAACTCAGATATTTTAAATAGGATATCAAACAAATTTCATTCAAACAAAATTTATTCATTATTCATTCAAACTTATTCATAAAAATATGAAATTATATTAAAATAATTTGTTTCTTATTTTTCATTTCATTTTTAATGCGACATTTGTGCTTGGTGCCGTTTAACCAGAGATTCAATGTCAGGCTTTAAAGTTGAAAAGGTCAGACAAAGATCTCCTCTTTTTACTGTATCCAAGTGATTTCTTTCATTTGTAAGAAGACAATTGACTGCACTGAAACCCGATTCAACTAGTTACGAAGTTGGGAAAGCTAGTAGGCAGATGAACATGGCCATTATCTCCTTCCTTCATTTTTGTAGCACCCACCCAAAAAAAAATCACAAAACACCCACTAGGGGGCGGTATCGCCCAGGTTGAAGACCACTGGTCTAGGATATAATTATTTATTTATTTCTATTATCATAGAGTCTAAGCTCCTCAGTATGGACCAGGACCTGTTTATGCTAGGGTCTCTACAAACACAGACAAAGCAAAAATTAGACAACAAGGCATGGAAGAAACAGACAAAAAAAAAGGAAGCCTAACTATGAGGCTTAGGGATCCATGCTGAAAACAGAATGCAACAAAGCTCACCTAGGAGAAAGGCCACCAGGAGCAGAGTGCTGGGTTAGGATTTCTTCTCCACGGCTTGCTAATAATCGAAGCAGGTTCTTCTGCTCTGTCAGCTCTTGCTCCAGCTCCTAATGGAGAACAAAGACAGCTATTTTAATAGATTTTTTAAAAAATTTCTCATTGTGAAAATGTGCATTCTGCATATTTTTACCTTTCTTAACCATCAGAATCAGACAACCATCAGAATTAATAATCACGAGTACAGACTTAAAAAATGATATAAATGTCCGTAGGCTTACCATCACTATTATGGTGAGTAATCTAAAAAAAAAAAATGGTATTTATATGACTCAGTTGTTCCAAACTACGACATCATAAGGATGTAGGTATATACTGTCTCTATCGAGATAGCAGTGGAGCACTTCAGATAACTAATGAAATTATCCTTACAACACCTCTTTGAGGTAGATAAGTATTATCCTCAATTTACAGATGAGGAACTGCGGCACACAGAACCTAAGTGACTTGCCCAAGATTACAGAGGAAATAGTAGGCAGAGCCAGAAAAAGAATACAGATCTCCTAAGTCCACATCCATTGCCATAACCAGAAGGTCATCTTTAATTTGGTTGGGCTGGTTCTATCAGACATATGATGCCAAGGCAGGGCGGAGCGGGTTAACTGAACCATTATGGCACACTCCTCAGTAAAGGGGAGTGTAAAAATCACAAAAGCCCCAGTGCAAACTCTAGAAATAACTGCCTCAGGGCCACAGTCTCTTTAGTATTCCTGATATGCAGGATAACACAGCATGCTAGCTCAAAGCTCATAGGCTCCAACTCAGAAAGTATTTAAGCACAATTAATTTCCTGAACAGAGGCCTTAGATCCCGTAGTACTGTATAAAACCCAACAATACAGGTAGTGCAACATGGCTTGCATTCAGTAGCTTGGCTGGGTTGTGAGTAGAGGTGGTGGAAACATGGCCCCACATTCACTATGCACTTGAAGGAACAGATCCTGTGCTTAGAAGAATGCAGGGGCTGTGATTCTGACTGATCCCTGTATATGGTGTATGTGTAGAGGAAAGGCATCTGGTGCCCTCCCCATTCTTTGTAAAGGACCAGCTATGAATTAGATCTTGATACATAAGTTATAAAAGTCAACTCTTCAGCCACCCTAACAGTGTGCAGTTATTTAAGCAGCTAGTTTTATACCAGTTATAACATTTCTATCCTATTCAGATACAAAGATGTACATCCCTATGCTATCTGTACCCATTTGGTGGGCAGAAATGGGTTAAATAAGAGATGTATGGAAATACAGAGCATATACCAAGAGGAATTTTAAAAATTACCTGTTCCCTAAACTACTCAGGCAGTAAATGCCTAAAGTTCTGCAAAGTGACACATCAGTGATGTTAAATGAATCCTAGAGGGTCAGCACATAGGAAGAACAAAGTATTAAATGAACAAGAAGTTTTTCCTCACACGAAATCTTATGCGATAAATAAATCTATTAGTCTTTAAAAGTGCCACAGTGCTCCTTGTTTGTTTTGTTGAACTGGACTAACATGGCTCCCCCTTTGGAACTTGTCAACATACAAAGTACTAACTTTCTGTTGCTGGAGGCTGTTCTGTTGCTGCTGTGAACGGGTTGTTCGTGCTTGTGCCAGCCACTCTTGGACACTGGGACTTTGTGAGGATAGCAAGTCCAATTCACACTCCTCTTTTTCTTGTAAAGCTCCCTGCTTTGATTAAGAAAAAAAGAAACAATCATTTGATATAACAGGCATCTCTTATGATGAGGTTAGAGAGACAAATATTAATGTGGCATAGTGCCTTTCAACTCTTAAGTTCCTGATTTATATATATTTTAGCTTAGTTGTGACTTGAAATTATTACTGTTTATTGACTTGGATCAGGAAAGCCTCAGTTTGGTTGCTAGAGGGCAGGTATCTGTAAAACAAAAACACACACACCCCACTACCACAATTGGCATCTTGTTAGCAGAATCAAAGAGGAACAGGACTTGCATAGATTGGAAGACTGACCTACACTTTCTTTCTTATAGAAGGTCCCTTCAGTTCAGAGGAAAAGCATGTTGACAAGACAGCAATTAGGAAGGTTGCAGTTAGAGCTGAGCAATGATTGATCTTTCAGTTCAACCAGTGAGCCAAAAAATTCAGGGTCAATATTTGGTTCAGCTTCATTCTGAAAATGTTTAGAATTCATCAGCAAACTGAATGAGTCCAGTCAGCTTCAGGAAAGTTAGCATGTGTGTTCCCTTCTAACCTTAGCTAGTGATGAGGGAAATTGTTTGGGATGTGGAATGCCTAACTGTGACTCCTCACTGGAGCAGGGACTTGAACTCAGATATCTCCCCCTGAGCAGCCTGACCTCCTTATTATAATGGGATGAGTTACTTTCAATCTCCCCTACTGAAGAAACTCAACTTTGCATACATACTTGAATGTTCCTGGGAGCAGGGACTTGAACTGAGGCATCCCCTTCTATTGTGTAAAGGGGGTGGCTACACTGGGGAAGACTAATCAATCTCTCCTGTTGAATCTCTTCTATTTTGTACAACTACTTAATTATCCATGGCTCACAGAACAACTCCATAGCCTGGTGATTAAAGCTCTCACCTGGAAGTTGGGAGCAGGGAACTTAAATCCCTCCTCTAAATCTGACTGAAAGAAGATTTGAATCCATATCTCATACCACCAAGTAAATCCCTTAGTCACCATGTTGGAGTACCCCTGTGCATTCTGTAACCAATGTTATATGGATAAATGATCGCTTTCCTTAAGGCTGCTAATCTAGTACCTCTCAAACATCACATTTATTTTTTTAAAAGTTAAGACCTCCATCTTCTTGAAAGATGTAATTCATCTCTTGCCTAAAATGCCAATCAGCTTCATAAATTTCAATTGGCAATAGAGAGATTCAGTTGACTGGTCATCAGGTTACTGATTATTTACAAAACAAGAGAATTCTGGTTGTCATTCTGGCCTACACTAAGCCCCAAAATTAAGTTTTTTTAATTTGAGTCAGTTTATCTGTGGTAGATAAAAGATAAATAGTTGATTTAAGAGTTGACTGACAAACAGAGAGAGAGAAAAAAAGATAGGTCAGACATATTTTAGGCAAACCAATTCCCAGTCACCCTTCTTTATTATATCTAATACATCCTCCTCCTTTTCCTTCATGCTGCTTTTCCTGGTGAGGGTTGCAGCAGCAGCATGTTGAGTTGGGAGGACCACATCACCCTTTCTTCTGCAACAGGGTCCAACTCCTCCTGGTGGGTTCCCAAGTGTTCCCAAGCTAGTTGGGAGATGTAATCCTTTCAGTGCGCCCAGATTCAGTTTCAGGGCCTCCTCCCTGTGTGATGTGCCCAAAGGAAACCTACCAGGAACATCCTTAACCAGTGCCCAAGCCACTGCAGCTCACTAGTGTCTCCTTGAATTTGAAATTCAACTTGGTGGGAAAGCTATTGTTTATTGTAAAAGAATGGAGAAAGACACACTCTTTGTAAATGGTACAAAAAGCTTATCCAGGGCTGGAGATTAATTTGGCTAGATTCTCAGAGTATCCTCTTCTGTAGGAGGAGAGTTCAGATACCAAGGGACAGGTGCTATACAAAACTCAAACAAACAGATTGAAAGCCTTGGATACATGCCCAGTAATGAAATTTTTTTTTTTTTTTTGGTAGTCTATGGGAATAGGAAATAAATAAATATGAGTGTGTTTGTTGGATTTGCAGAGCCAAGAAAAAAACATGTGCTGCAAAGAGTGTGCCCGTATATATATCATCTAGATACTAGAATACACATCTTCTAGCACTAACCGCCTATGCTTAATCGTGCCTGTTTTATTTATTCCCAAACCAAAGAATATAAAAGATAATTAATACACTAATGTTTCAATTTGAATTGTGTTTGACAGAACTTTTTCATGTTCACTGGCCTGTACATACTTGGAAAAAACAAGATTAAAAATGATAATTATTTGTTAATCTAGGTAGGCAATTTCTTTACTACAACATGCTTTTAATGCACAAAGTAAATAAACTTTAAAAATAAACAAACTGTTTGTTGCTAGAGTATTTCAGTTATAATAACTGTATGTTTCACATGTAACTATCCCAGGGTACAAGTTTAGAAAGAAATCTGATCTGCATGTTGACTGTTTCTTTAAAAGATGCAATTTAATACTCTTTGCTTTTAAAGTCTAAGTATTGAATTATACTGTTTACAGAGCTACAAAAAACAAATATAAATAAGAGAACTATGGAAAGAATCTAAGGCACTGAATCTATAAGAAATGAGGGACAAATTCTGCCCCGAGAAGAGCATACACAGCTCCCACAAAGTATATCTGCATCTGCTGAAGTGGGTTGCAGTCCATGAAAGCTTATGCCTGAAGAAATTTGTTAGTCTTTAAGGTGCCACAAGACTCTCGTTTTTGCGCTATACAGACTAACATGGCTACCCGTCTGGAACAGAGCCCACCGATTTCTATGGGAGCCAAATGTAGGCCACTGCTTGATTTTTAAAAAGCTAAGTTAGCCAGCAACATCACATTAGTAACTATACTGAAATTGTGGTTAGTGAACTAACCTTAATTGAACTATATCAAAGTTTGTGAAGAATAAAATAATTATTTTTAGTTTTTTATATCATGAGAAAAAATAACTGCTTCAGTGGGAGTGTTGGGTGTTCAGCCTTTCTGAAAATCAGGTCATTTATTCAGGTGCTGATTTATGAACATAAGAGCCTAAATTTAGACATCACTTTTGAAAATTCTGGCCATTATCTTTATAATTTTCCCTGTCTTTTTTTTCTCTCTGCATCATCACTCCTGGATGCAAGCCCATGATTTAGGGGAGCTCAGAGTGGACTGGGCCTGAAATAGGAAGGGGGAGCAGACCTGTAAAAATTGAATATCTGTGGCTTACAGGTCTCTGCTCCCTTTCTACCCTATATTTGGCTCTCTGATCCACCCATTCAGTCCCTTTTCAATCTTTCCACTGAGCACCTCTTTTTTCCAGTCTCATTTAAGAACTTATCTGAGTCTTTTTTCTTCTTACTCCTAGGATCCCAGGCATCCAAGAATTCCTGCTTGGTGAGAGGGGAAGGAGCTGGAAAACAAGGTTGTGAGGAGGAACAGAAGAATGGAGTTATGGAGAATTGGGAATGGAAGGGGGCTGGGAAGGAACAGAATGAAGCTATGGAATAGACTCAGGGATTGGGAAAAAAGCAGAGAGAGGGGATGACATGGTTTACCAAAAAAGAACAAGAAGTAGGAGAAGGGGCCAGGAAGTGGGGTCAGGGAGAAGCGGAGATATTGAGCAACAGAATGAGGATGGGCTGTCGAAGAAATTGGTTAGCATGCATGCTGTAGATGGTGCTGGTGGAGTGCAAGAGAGTCCTCTACTTCCTAAGAAAGAATAGCACACTGCCTCTATGCTTTCCCTTTGGGACCCTTAGTACTCTATGAATCTTCCCCTCTTCCTAACACTATAGTGCTTCCATTGTAGGAGGAGCATCAGGAAGTTCTTGGATTTCTGAATGGTCTGGATCCCTATGCAAAGAGAAAACAAATGGCAGATCGCCATAGCTGCTGCTTAACACTCTAACCGCTACATCATCTGATTCCATATATTCCTGCAACCAAGAAGTGGAGCAGTCAGAGAAAAACAGAGAAAAAAGTTAGGTCAACATAGCATTTGGGGAGGGAGGACTGAGTCCAATAAAAGACAAAAATATCATTTTTTTGCCCCAAATATGTATAGCGAGAAGGTAGACTCACTAGATAAAATTTTAAAGGGGTAGCTGTGTTAGTCTATTGTAGAAAGACAACAGAGTCCTGTGGCACTTTTAAAGACTAACAGATTTATTTATCGTGTCTGACGAAGTGGGATTTTCTCCCACGAAAGCTCATGCGATAAATAAATCTGTTAGTCTTTAAAAGTGCCACAGGACTCTGTTGCCTAGATAAAATTTTGTATGCCTTGTACAGTATGACTACTAAACTCTACAATGGATAGGTGCAAAAGTTTGGATCCTTCCTAATCTAATGGCATGCATGGTATTTTCACAGGTTCATTTCATTTTTGTCTATAAGTTGAAACATCTGAAGCGCATCTTATGGGGAGTGGGTGCGGAAGTATCCACATGTGGACAGTTCCAAATAATGAAGAAGGAGCCTAAGGGTTGTGCTTGGGGCTGGTTACCCCACCACATAAAAACAAACGACAGGAGCCAGCAAGCTCGAACAAGAAATCCCCTTCATGTGAAGACTAGAACAGGCACTGGTAAAACCCATAAGAAAGCCCACATCCTGAAAATCTCTTGCTCCAGACCAGACCAGTAATGAAAATCAGATTTTGGAATCTGGGAACAATGTCCAAAGCTAGTTAAACTGCTCAAGTAGTTAGAGAAATGGACAGCTAATATCTTGACGTCCTTGGAACCAATGAGTGCAGATGGACAAGTTTGAACAAACTATACTTTAGAAAAGCAAATAAAACTACTTTAGGAATGTGGATCATAGACATGAAGCTGACATAGAAATCCAAATGTTGAATGAAGCAGTACAGGCACTGAATGAGTAGGAACCAGTCAATGAAAGAATTATCAGAGCTCAATTTTAGATTAGAGTTTTCAGGTTAATAGTTACATAGTGCTATGCACCAACTAACAAAAATCCCAGTTGAGGAAAAAAGATGCTTTTTATGATTTATTACAGGATGTGTTAACTAATATCCCAGAACATGATATCATAGTGACTATGGGTGATTTTAATACAAACAGCGGAAGTAATGGTGATAGGTTAGAGGAAGTTATGGGGAAGCGCAGCAGGGGTCTGGACATGAATCAAAATGGTGAACAATTTGTAGAAATTTGCAGTGTGAACTAAGTGATAAAAAATATTTCCATGTAAAGAAATACAGAAGCAACATGGAACTCCCCAGTTGGTATAAAGAATCAGACAGATAACTTCTGCGTTTCAAAAATGTTTCACAGCTCATTGATAGATGTATATGCACACAGGGGAGCAGATGTGGGCAGTGACCATAACTTTGTATCATTAATCTGAAGGATGAAGGTCAAAAAAAGACTATGCATCAACAGTGCAGTATTAAAAAGATGCAAAGACAAGAAGTATTTTTCAGTTTGACCTGAAGCACTGGTTCAGTGTACTAATGGAGTTAATTAAAGAAAACCCATATGGTGATACTCTGTGGGAAGACGTCAGAGTGTGCTACTCAGAAAGTGCCAAGGCAGTTCTAATAACAAAATCTAAAAAGGGAAAAATGGATTAGTGGTGCTACTTGGACTGCAGTGGAAAAGAGAATAAGTGTAAAGCAAAAACTCACGAATGCTAAGGTGTGAAGAAAGAAGCAAGTGGCACCAAAAATACACAAACGCTAGATAGAGAGATTAAAAAGGAGTGCTAGAAGAGATAGAAATGCATATATTGATAGAAAATGTCAAGAGGCTGAAGATGTTATCCAAAGAGATGACCTTAAAACTTCGTGTAAGATAATTACAGGTAAAAGGAAACTTTAGCAGTAGTGGAGGCCCAATTAGAGATGCAAATTTTAAGACACTTCATACAGAAGAAGAAAGGAAATGATGGGCAAAACATTTTCAGACTGTTTTTAAAAGCCCAAGTGAACTACTAGAAAAACCTGATGAAGACCTAGCACTGGAGCTTGATATTGGGAGAAATGGAAAAGCCATCAGTTAACTAAAAAATGGGAAAGCAGATTAGAGGATAATATTATTGGAGTGATGCTTAAAACAAGCAACAAAACAGCCTTCCAAACTTCCCTTGTGTTTTTGGACAGACTAAAGAAGGAAGAAAAGAACTCATCGAAGTGGAAGGGAGCCTTATAGTAAAACTGCTAAAGTGGTGTGATCCTTACTAACTGCAATAACTAGAGAGGAATCATTATTACTCTCAGTGCCTGGAAAAATCCTATGCATTGTCATCTTGGAATGTAACAAGAAGAACTAGACCTTCAACATGGAGAGGAATAAGCAGGTTTTAGTTCATTAATATTATGTGCAGACCACGTTGTTCTCAGATATATTTTAGAATAAAATGTGGAATGACAAGCACCTCTTATGATAAATTTTACAGATTTCTAGAAGGCTTCTGCCAGCATACACAAAGACAGTCTTTGGAAAATTATGGCAGGCTATGGAATACCAGCAAAAATAATTAGAATAATCAAGGCTCTATATGATAATGTTGAATATGTAGTCAGAGACAGTGACAATATCAGTCAACAGTTTGTAGTAACAACTGGACTAAGTATATTATGTCCACACTATTGTTTGCACTAGTCATTGACTACACCATGAGGACAGTAACCACAGAAGGCAATTTGAGGAATTTTATGAACAGATAAGAGAGTATATTGGATAACCTTGTTTCTGCCGAACACAATGTCCTGCTCATTTCAACACACTGCTTAATAGAAGAAAAGACAGATTTTAGAAAAAAACAAAAAAACAGCAAAAAGAGTTGTTTGTTTATCCACATGGGAAAGACAAAACAGATGGCTATCAGTGTCCCAAAAATAACTATTAGAATGCATGAACAAAGAAACACTAGAAGAAGTAAATAATTTTTTCTGTCCAGGGAGTGAACTGCTTAATGATAGTGACTATCTATGATACTGACATCTATGCTAGATGTCAAGTAACAAATATCAAAAGCAGCAAATAACTTTCATACACTTGAAAAAGATTTAGAGAAGTAGCATGATTGGCACTGATAGAAAATTACGTATTTTTTAACACTGGCATCAACACGGGCTCAGCGGGTAGGAATCAATGGCTTGATGTTTGGTTGGCAACCGGTAATGAGTGGAGTGCCCCAGGGGTCGGTCCTGGGGCCGGCTCTATTCAACATCTTCATTAATGATCTTGATGATGGAATAGACCGTGTTTAGTAAGTTTGCAGATGACACCAAGTTGGGGGGAATAGTAGATACTCTGGAGGGCAGGGACAGGATCCAGGGAGACTTGGACAAATTGGAACACTGGGCCGAAAGAAACCTCATGAGGTTCAACAAAGACAAGTGCAAAGTCCTGCACTTAGGACAGAAAAATCCCATGCACTGCTACAGGCTGGGGACCAATCGGCTAAGTAGCAGTGCTGTAGAAAAGGACCTGGGGGTTATGGTGGACAGGAAGATGAATATGAGCCAACAGTGTGCCCTTGTTGTGAAAAAGGCCAATGGCATATTAGGCTGCATCAGTAGGAGTATTGCCAGCTGACCGAGGGATGTGATAATTCCCCTCTATTCGACACTGGTCAGGCCGCATCTGGAATAGTGTGTCCAGTTTTGGGCTCCCACTACAGAAAGGATGTGGACAAATTAGAAAGAGTCCAGCGGAGGGCAATGAAAATGATTAGGGGGCTGGGGTACATGACTTATGAGGAGAGACTGAAGGAACTAGGCTTATTTAGTGTGCAGAAGAAAAGACTGAGGGGAGATTTGATAGCAACCTTCAACTACTTGAGGGGTGCTTCAAAGAAGAGGGAGCTAGGCTGTTCTCGATGGTAACAGAGGACAGAACAAGGAGCAATGGTTTCAAATTACAGCTGGGGAGGTCAAGGTTGGATATTAGGAAAAACTTTCTCACTAGGAGGGTGGTGAAGCATTGGAATGGGCTATCTAGGGAGGTAGTAGAATCTCCATCTTTGGAGATTTTTAAGGCCTGGTTAGACAAAACCTTGGCTGGGGTGATTTAGTGGGAGTGGTCCTGCTTTTTAGCAGGGGGTTGGACTAGATGACCTCGTGAGATCCCTTCCAACCCTATGATTCTATGATCTGTCCTCCTTTATGGAGTACAGTCATGGAAAAGAACAACAGAAATTGATAAGATCAACTCATTTCAGAGTCAATGCCTGTGGATGATCTTCAGAGTCCAATGGAAAGAATTTTTTGCAACATCAGAAATTCTAAATAGAACAAACCAATCTAAAGCATCAAACATGGTATGGTAACATGATGAACATATTTAGAACACACTTTAAGGATGCCATCAACACGACTTCTACGGGAAGTGAGAATATGTATACAACCTGGAAGGAGAAAAAGTGGGAAACCCAGAGAAACATTATGCAGAGCACAGCAAAAAGTATATCCATCAACACGATACACAGAAGCCTAAAAAGGCCAGCACAAAATCTAAATTAGCGGCAGAAACTGAGGAATGCTGGGTCCATCTGAGGGTTTGGAAATATAAAGAAAGAATTTTGTCTGCAAAAATAGTTTGTATTCATCAAAGTAGTTTTAGCTTCTCCATAGTATTAGAAAGAAAACTATTAGGACAGGTGCAGGCATGGAGCAAGACTGCAGCAGTTTTATACACTGGGTCATATTTGTGTGGGGAGGAGGGGAGTGCAGAACCTCAGGGGGCACAACGCTTCCTAGGTCTCCTTGGGACAGAGCAGCATTTACTCTCTGCTATCCAAATCTATTGTATGGGGTGGCCGAGGAGACACCTTTTTCTTAATCAGTTTATACCATTCTTTTAAAAAGTTACATATTGGACAGCTTCCTCTGTCGTCTTATGTTCATGGCCTGCAACTGAAGTCCTAAAAGGTACAACAGCTGCTGACATGGACTCAAAAGCTCCAAGAACATGCTTTAAATAAAACATAAGAGTTGCAATATGTAATATTTTGGGATAAGCAGGTGATTGAAGTCTGGTAATAATTTTAAATTATAACAAAATGATGTTAATATTAGCAAAGTACCATAAATTCTATAAGCAAGTTTAAAATAAAACTGGTTCATATATATTATCATTTTTAAAAACCTGTCACACAAGTCAAGTTTTGATCCCTGTTACTAGCTTTGCATTTTGCCAGTGATATTATATATGAAAATATTATACCTCAGCACGCTGCTGGTAACTTATTTAATTTGCACAATCACGAGGTTCACTATGCAAGAATAATGCTGAAGGGGTATGTGGGGTTTACTGTTCCCTTTCAGAATATACACCGCCTCTATGTCAAAATTCTTAACATATCTAATACGTAATCTGAGCAGCAAAAGCATGGTATTTGCTTTTCTGAAATCTTTTGTTATTTTTTTCTCCATATCGTGGACGCTAGGACTACAAATAGTTCCTAACTTTTCAAGTTAAATGCTCCATAGACTTTAATCTGTATTACAAGCTAGAAATCTTTTAAAGCTTATTGTGTATTTGATTTACACACCAAAAACTAGAGAAGGAATAAAAGAAAAATCACGCAGCAAACAAATTCAAAACCAAAGGCCAGCCAATCATATTTCGTGTTTGGCTTTCTTATGTGCTTTCACTTCTCCTCATGCTAGTTTAGCCAAAAGAAAAAAATAAGAACCATTAAAATGAAACAAAACACCCCTCCCCCACACACAAACACACAAATTATCTATTTGCTGTAGAAACGGTCGTACTGACAGGAAAAATATAAATATATTCAGGTTAAATCTGTCAATCTTTGTTCTTCATTTCTTCAAGAGAGAATCCTTTATCTAATTCCTGTCTGCAATATTTAAAAGTATGTTCTATTATTTTCATGATGATTTATTTCTGGTAGTGCCCACAATGCACTGTATGGAAAAAGGTAAATACAATCCCTGCCCCAAAGAGCAGACAAACCACAACAGACAGAAGACTGGGAACTAGGCTTCAGTACATTTAGGCCAAGCTAATCAAATAATATCTATTATTGCTGGTTAGTAAAGAGACAGATAAAAACAGCTGAATTATGAAGTCAATGATCTCTGTTATACCATGTAAATATTAAGCTACACCTTACTGGAGAAATTCTGTACCACATTTTAGCATCCTGCTGTTTGCTGTTGTAATTCCACTTGCACGTATTAAAATCAAACATTTCTTACCCTCCTCTCCCAATTGCCTGCACACGCTGCCCCGCATCAAGCATTATGAAAAAAAACCACTGGCCTTTTTAAAGCCAGTTACAAAGAGCTGCTTACTTGAATGTTGATTTGTTTGTCATGCAGCACTCTCTGCAGCTCCAGAAGGCTTCCTTTTAAAGTTCTGAGCTTTACGGCCAAGAGCTCTGCCTCATCCTTCGTGTGAGCCTTTCCTTCCATGAGCAGGTTCTCATTGTGCACCGAGAGCTCTGACAAGGCCACCACTTTTTGTTCTATTTCCACCAGCATGTTCTGCAGCAGCAAAAACAAAGAGGCAAATTCATACATTTTCCAGCATCCACCAAACTTTCCGGCCTGCGGCCTGCCTACCTCTTCTTCTCTCAAACTAATGGCAAGTCAAATTTTCCACATTTTGCTCTCCAGTTCCCTCCAGAGTCCTCAGGAATATCCTTGCAACCTTTTGCTTGTCTCAACTTCTTATTTTTGGTTGTAAATTTTAAAAGAAGTTAATTGAAAAGCTGTTTTATTGGAAACGGAAAATGTCCTGCAAAGGAGACACCTTTTTTTGTGTTTCAGTGGCAATTGTGACTAAAATGCCTAAGGGCTACTCCATTCTTTTTGTGCTAGAAAGTGACACTGCTGCATAAGGAAAATAAATAGATCACACACAGCAATGGCTATTCTTTCTTCTTCTTTCTTGTATATTTAATGAGGTCCCTTCCTATGCCTTCTCACCCGCCTTCCCCCACATTGTTGTGTCTGTATCGATAAGCTTCTCTTCTCACGGTTTGCCTTTTCTGATTGGTGCTTCAGTGGCCCTAAGATCCCCGTATAATCCTCTTTAGTCTAGAGAGCGACTTACAGTGACAAATCTGTGGCTTATTTGTTTTCATAATTGATTTTCCTGATATGCAGCTAACCATTGGGGTTGGACTAGATGACCTCCTGAGGTCCCTTCCAATCCTAATCTTCTATGATTACACAGATAAGGAGGCACATTTTGCTACTGCCGAAGTAAAAGATCTTGGATTTTTTACACAGATTTCATCTGGGAACAAATGTGTGTTTCCATTTTCCATTGCACCTGTCAAGTGCTCTAAAGCAGTCGTTCTCAACCAGGAGCTCTGGGGCTATGCAGAGGTCTTCCAGGGGCACATCAATTCATCTAGATATATACCTTGTTTTACAACAGACTGCATAAAAAGGAGCTAGCAAAGTCAGTACAAACTAAAATTGCATATGGACAATGACTTGTTTATACTGCTTTGTATACTATATACTGAAATGTAAGTACAATATTTATATTCCAATTGATTTATTTTATAATTATATCGCAAAAACAAGAAAGTAAGCAATTATTCAGTAATAGTGTTCTGGGACACTTTTGTTTATGTCTGATTTTATAAGCAAGTAGTGAAGTGCAACTTGGGGTACGCAAGACAAATCAGTCTCCTTAAAGGGGTACAGTAGTCTGCAAAGGTTGCGAGTCACTGCTCTAGAGGCTTTGCCCTCTGAAAGAATGTCTGATATATTAGACGGGCAAAATGTGAAAAAAAAATACATCTGTTAAATTCGTTACAAAAAGGATAGTGCTGTGAGCTTTGAAACACAGACAAGTTAAGTATTGCTACTTGAAGAGCAGCACTAATTTTTCCACACCAGATTAGCTATTCTTTTCATTAATCCATTTCCTAGAGTTTACATACCAATGCTAATGATACCACCATTTTTAATTTCAAAGTGTTGGTCTGCAGAAAGGAATAAAACAGTGAAAGATTATAGCAAGATTGGGTAGACTGGAAATCTAACTATGAAGAAGTCTCAAAGATTAGAAACATGATTTGATATTAATCTCTATGGGTGCATCTACACTTGTAAATTAAGTCGACTTAAACTTGCTTAAGTCGACTTAATTTACTCTGCATCTACACTACAGTTTCCTTAAGTCAACTTAAGCAACTGCTTAAGCTGACTTAAGGAAAAATTAAGTCGACTTTGTAAAACCTCCTTTTAAGTCCACTTGCTGCTTAAGTCGACTTTAGAAAGTCGACTTAAGCCAGTGTAGATGTGGAGTAGCCGTAAGTCAATTTAGGGGGCTCCAGGGCTTCCCCACTGCCCTCCCTGCCAGGGTGGCTGGCACAGCCACAGCCTGGCATGCCCCCCCACAGGCTCTGCCCTGCCCACCCTGCCCCTATGCCCTGCGAGGGTCCCTGTCCCCCTTTGCCCCATTGTACCAAGACAATGGGGCAAAGGCTGAGTCCCCTGGCACTTGGCAAGGGGTGCCCTCCTGCCACAGTGGACCTGTCCCAGGTCCACCTAGCCCCTACAAGTGGACCTAGGCATCCAGGGTGGACCCTCTAGGTTGATTTTGTAGGGTCCCCTTTAAGTCGACTTAAAATTTAAGTGTGGATATGCTAAGTCGACTTAGCTAAATCGACTTAAATTAACAAGTGTAGACATAGTGATTTTACATTGATGTAGTAGGCTAACTTCTTGATTCACCCCTATGTAGCTGAGTGCTGAATCAGGTCCTCAGTATATATTCATAAAGAAAGAATAATTAGCATTGAAATCAGAGATCAAACCAGGGCTCAGATCCTTACACCAGGACTATCCCAATAGAATATGTGGCATCCACCAGGAAATCATAATAAAACATTATTTGAAAAAAAGCTTCTCCATTTATCCACATCATGGATTACCCTGAGCAGCTGCAGAGAGAGGAACTATCTATCTGGAAAACTACCTTCATATGACAGGACCTGGGTGGTTCTGAGGCTATAAGGATGCTAAATCTGAGCATCACAGACTGCCCCAGTTTAAATCCAGCCTAAAGCAGAAATCTGAAGTGGAAAAAAAACCAGGCACATTGTTCCAATCTGCCTCTATCAAACTGGAATTTTTACTTTGGGGGGTAATGTAATCTGACCACAGCAAAATATTCAGAAGTATCACAATAGGTCTGTGGGTGGTCTGATTTAATGGTCAGAGCAGGAGTTGAGAGTTAGGACGAATCAGCTGCCAGGAGGTCAGTATCTGAGACAGGCCAGAAGGAAGATTGGGAGTCAGGTAGGCAGGGTTAGAAGGAAATCAGTAAGAGTAGGAGCGGATATTGCAGAGGAAGCAGTCCTAAACAGAAGAAACCCGGTTGTGTGAACTTCCTACTCCTGTCCTCAGTTTAAGTACAAGGAGAGAATCAGTCTATCGTCAGAACCCCGCCAATTCAGGCACAATGTCAGGCTGGAACTTGCTGGCTCCTATGAGACCCGTGGACCAAGGTGTCCCTGATAAGGAGCCAGAACTATTTTTTAAAAGAAAATAAACTACACAGGCAAATGCTCAGTAGGAGGAATGGGTGATTCGAGGTGGAAAAGGAGTTGGGAAGAGCAGTTGGGGAGTGACAGGAAGAGCAGAACACTAGCCAGGGGGATATGGGGTTAAGAGACTGAGGGTGAATAGAGCAAGGGCACCTATCAGCCCCACATTCCCCTCACCAGTGTGACATCCCCCAATAAGAGCCAGGTTCTGGAGGAGTCTGACCTCTATGGGTATCTGAGCCCTAGTTCCTGTCCCCCTAGTCCCTGTCCCCCATGTGTATGTCAAGATGTGGGGGTCTCTATCTATGCCACCCACATGAGCCAAATTCTGTAGAGGTTTGCTTTTTCTGGGAGCATTGGACCTCTCTTTCTACCCTCTTGAATGGACAGGGATCTGGGAGTCTCTGCCTCCCTGCCAAGTCTGAGCCTTGCTCCCTGCCCCGTGTCTATGCCAGGATCTGGGGTACCTCCCCAGCGTGGGCAGGGTTGACCTCCCATCTTTGTGCCCACCATGTAAGCCAGGTTCTTGCCCTTCTGCGGGTGTCTGAGCCACTCTCCTTCTGCCACCTCTCATGTGAGCTGGGATCTGGGGAGTCTTATCCCTTTAAAAAGGATCTGACTCATCTCTCTACCCTTCACCACCATGTAAGCCAGAATTTGGGGAGGTACTATGTGGGAAACTTAGAGCAGACAAGCTTGGGGCATGTACCAAGAACATACTGCTGAATCTGTAAGGAGCTCAGGTATATCTGACAAGTATCAGAAACTCTCCAGCACTGTTTATGTGCAGAGGTGGCCTTTGGCTATTGGGGGCCCCAGGAAAAGTCCCATTGAGGGGCCCCTAATAGGCCCCCATACCTCCCCCCCCGTGGCCCCAGCTTCCCACTGCCAGCCCCAATCCTGGCCCTGGCTTTCCCCCCTGCTGTGGCCCCAATGACTTGCTGTCCCCCCACCTAGCACCCCTGAGCCTCAGCTCCCCACCACCGGCCCCCGGGCCCAACTCCTCCTCTTGCTGCCAACTGAGGTAGACGCGGCTTTTGGGGTAGGCAAAGCAGGTGATGGGGCCCCTTACTGCTGGGGTCCTTCGGCGTGCGCCTGCTTCACCTACCCCCAAAAGCCGCCTCTGTGTATGTGGTATGGGAATGCGTACTGACAGGAATGACATAGTTCACAAGTCTCAAAGCTCTTTTTTCAGGCTGTGCACATCTCCATCTCTTTCACCTGAGAACATCTCATTGAGATGAAGGGGCCACTTCACACCTCTCTGAGTCTGCTATATTGCTGATGGATGGGTAGAGTCCCTCACCGTAGTTAAGGTTAAGACCAATTTTTGGCTTAAATGATGACACTTCTCAATGCTCTAAAAGGCTATGGACTTATAATGATTGCTTTGTCTCATGAGAATTTAGGGTAGGGATCCAAATGGGGGTTCACCTGAGAGAAGGGTTCCTGAGGTACAGACCCAAAAAAACCCCAAACCAAACCAAAGGCATATGATTAAATTAGCAGATTCTAGCAACTTTGATTATTCTACCAACTTTGATGGTTGAAAGCCACCCTGGGCAGAAATCTGGGAAAGAGCTGTAAAATCTGCTTCTGTCCAGTGTTGATGTGGGTTTGTCTGTTTGAGAACTCTCATCTGAGTACAGCAAAATATTCAGAAGGTGCTGAAATTACTTTCAAAATGAAAATAAATTACACATGCATTCAGTGCTCACTGAGAGGGGAGGAGTGATTGGGTTGGGTATAAGGGGACAGTGGGTTCAGTCTGCAGTTAAGGATGGGGACATTATGAGAATGGGTGGTAGATCAGGGGCTCAGATAAAGGGAAAGAAGTTAGCATTTGGGGAAAGAAGATGGAGGATCATGGATAAGATTTCTCAGACCTGCCCTGTTAGCAACTATACACTGCAAACATTTCAAAGCATGACCATCATCCCCATTTCATGGTACAAAATGTACAGGAGGTGTGAGGAGCACCAAGGAATTATTTTGAAGCCAAGTGATCTAGTGGAAAGACTACTGAACTGGGACTATTCCTAGCTCTGTACCTAACCTGCTGGGTGATGCTGGGCAAGCCCTGTCACCTCTGTTACATTGCCTCTCATTAGTAAAATGGGGAAAATAAGTGTATAGTTCTTTGCGAGCTACTGATGAAAAGCACTACATGAAAGCTAGGTCTTTTTTATTACTATCTATCGACTGCAAACCTATGTGAGAACCACAACAGTCTAAATGATCACTACCTCCTACTGACAAATATTTCTCTGTTCAAAAAGCTAGGAAATTAAATGGCAAAAAATTACATTAATGCAGAGTTAAGGTTGCCTGGTGATAGCTCCAGAACGTTGAGTTCAGCAAAAAACAAACTTTGAAAAGCAGGAAATACTGAGTTAAGGTAAACGCCTACCCAACTTCAATTCTGCCCTCTTGAGTGATGTCCCACAACTCCTAACACACACACACACACACACACACACACACACACACACACACACCCTATGCTCAAATACTAAGCTTACTCCTCTGACAGTCCTAGCCTTATAGAGCTCCTTCACACTTGCATAGAGGATACCACCTAAACCTGTACTTTTCCCTTCCCATTATTACATCTAAAAGACAGCTCTCGTCTTCCAACTCACAATCCAGTGCCCTGCTAGTCAACACCTCCACAATTCCGCACTGCAGTAATGCAGATCAGAACCTCAAGGTATACATGCACGCACCTTTCCTTGGATGACACACATGGGGAGGGATTCGGACCTAGATGTCCTCATATCACAATCATAAATTCTTCCAACCTGCTGCAACTTATTTTTCCACCATTAAAACAGGGACACCTAACACAGTGAATGCAGCTGGAGTGTACACAGACAATTCTATCCACCACCTGGAGCAGGCAATAGCCCCCAGGAATTAAGGTTGTGTGGGAGTTTACCTTAACTCAGCACTTCATGGCTCTCAGAAGCTAGAGTTTTGTTGAACTCAAGTGTTCTAGAAGGGCACAAGCTATCAAAAGTTTCAAATATTAAGATTCCATTTCAAGGATCTCTGTAATCAGGATGTCACAGTTTGTAAATATTATGCCTTTTAAAACATGTGTTGACAGTGCTTGATCATACTTTTTGTAGGTGTGTGGAGGGGTGTGGTGGGGCTTCCTAGCTCCTCTCACTCTGGGACCATTGTCTGTCATTTACCCTCTCTTCTTTCCCAGCTGGCAACACTTGAGTGGCAGCTGGAAAAGGGCCAGTCTCTCAGACAACCACTTAATGTTTGGCTTTATTTATTGCCCTATCAGAGGGTTTACCTCCTACCCTTCTTCTTGGGGTGTGCTGCTTTGCTGACATCCAGGACCGCTCCAGGAGCTGTGGGTCCCACAGTTGTGTTTTCCTCAGCTGGACCACATATTACTCTCAGTCTCTTGGCAGAACAGCTTTCTTCCTGTTAACCACCCCTGGCTAAGTTTCCCCTTTAAAGTTCCTCTCACCTGAACAAGCCTTGCAGGTGCACCTTGTTCATACAGCACAGACCCAGAAGAGCAGACAGTATGAATGTGTATGGCGTACACTGCATGCCGTCACATAGCAACAAAGAGTAGGTCTGATTCTGTTTTTCTAATTCCACAGTGATCTTGCTGAAGTCAATGGAACTATTCATGGAGTAAGATATTACTCAGTGTATAGGCTGCAGAACTGAGCCATGATTGCTGTTTTACCTGACAATCAACCAGTTGAGCCTCCATGTCCATGGGTTCCTCAGAAGTAACCACAGTGGTGTCTAAAGTGGCTCTGGTATTAAGTAGCCAATGGTCAAGCTCATCCGCTTCACAGCGATATTTCTGCAGGGCTTGTTCTTGTCGCTGTTCTTCTAGCTGCTCATTGAGTTTTTCCTAGTGGTACAATGTGGGCTGTTATTTGGGATCTTTCTTGTAGAAACACAGTATAAAGCAGAGAAGAGATATCCTACTATACTGACAAGTTAAGGTGTGATAAATCATTTAAGCAGCCAGAACTTTGATGCAATAACTTCTATATACAATAAAATAAAATTACCGTATTATCCCATCTTTAATATTATTTTGTCTTTTTTAAGACTACTGATACATTCTTTGTTTTCTCTCTCTCACACACACAAGTTCTGTACGGTACCTTCTCCAGGCATTATATGCCCATTCTTCTTGCACAGCAACTGGAATATCTTAAAATAAAGCTTCCACCTACAAAAACAGTTCTTTAACACCAGGAAATCTCTAGTATAGAAGGGGCCAGGTTCTCAGCTGAAATGAATTGGTGTAGGTCCACTGAAGTCAATGGAGCTATGCCACTATACACTAGCTGAGACCCAGCCCAACGTTTCCATGACACAGCCTAAGTTCATACCTCCTCCCTATAGGTATGAGCCAAAGCCCACTGAAGTTAATGGGAATCCTCCTACTGAGCTATGGATCAGATCCTTTATGTGCTAGGTTAATACTAGACCCAGCAGATATGAAGGATCAGTGTGGTTTTCTAGGTATTTATCTTGTTCATTTTATCTTAAAGCAGCTTAATTACATAGCAAGACAGTACAAAGAATTCCGCAGCTAGTTCAGTACCTCAGCCAGAGAATACTAAATTTAACACTGTTCAAGTTCTGATTTACTTGCTAGGTACTTTCACATGTGGAGTAACATGGACATCCCACACTCATGGCAGAACAACCTGTATATCACATTGCTTTAAAAAGACTGCTGTATTTATATTCTTCTCTGATATAGGCAGAGGTTACATTCTGCACAAGAGGAATAAATAGAAGACAAGAACAATAATATCTTACATTAGCTAAGCCCACAAAATATTATACTATATCATACTGATGTTCTTCAGTAGGTAAAACCTGGAAATAATGATTGGATTAATAGTGGGGTAAAATTTGCTCTGTTACTCTATAAAATCAGTATAAGATGCCAGGTTACTCTGGTATAACAGAACAATACTGGCCTTACATTTATGTAAAATTAGTCATAAGCACTGTCCTCTTTTTAGTTATTTGCCACCTTCCCCTAAATACAATCAAGCAGACATATAACCCAGTGCTACAGAATGCACGCTATACAGAGTGAAGTTCTCATTCTTGTTCCAGGCACCTAATGTCACATAAAAGGGTCTTAAGAGCCCTGGTTCTGGCAGAGACGATTCTCCCAGAGTAGGTGCTGTGGAGACAACCAACAAGCTGCCTGCTAGGAACTCCTTTGTTAGTCCTGGGCACACAGGACATGTTGGGGTAAAGCTGCAGCACTCAGCACTACTACCCATAGGGGAGCTCCAGGCAAGCCAGATCAAGGCCCGGGGGGCCAAGGCTGCCCACCCTTGTGGGCTCCCCCATTCGCCCCCTACAGGCTGAGGGGTGGGGCCAGGGGCTCTGGGGCCCAGCTGGCGCTGTGGAAGGGGTGGGAGTGGGGCTGGCACTGCTGCTGGAGGCTGGCATGCAGGTTGGGCAGGCAGACTCAAGGTGAGTGGCAGGAGCCAGCCACTCAGGATGGCTGGGCCAGATTTTTGGGAGGCCACAGGACCACCCTTTGGGCTGGGGTCTGGGGCTGCAGACCCTGAAGCCCCTGCCTTAATCTGGCCCTGGCTCCCAGAGCTGCCATACTTGAGACAGGGTCCCTGGGCTAAATTATGCTCGTGGTTCCAGAGCAGACCAGGACTGGGAAGCTACATTAGCCACCTCTCCCTCCCCTTGGGCTGTGAGCTCGGTGCTCTGCCTCTTAGGATACGTTTAGGCTACAATCTGAGGTGCGACTGCAGCATGGGTAGAAACAGCAGCGAAGATGCAGCAAGACGGTCTAGCAACACGATTATGTACCTAGAGTCCAGGGCAGGCTTGTACAGTCCACGCTGAAGCCCAGCCATTGCACTTATGATGCTATTTTTAGACATGCCGGCTCAAGGGAAGCTTGTCTGAGGGTTTCTCTTGTGAGTGTGCTGCAATCACATCTATAACTGTGGTGTAGACAAACCATGAGGCACAGCACAGAACCTAACTTTTGGTATTTACAGTAATCTTACGTGCTCTACTGTAGCCGAATGTATAATGGGACTGCAGGCTCTTACCCGCACAACTCTGTTACATTTCTGAATGTAAGAAGTGTCTATAAGGCCTTAAGCTAATTCTGTTGAAGTCAATAGTCAGGAAAATGGAAGGGCCTATCCTCCAGCTAACTGAAAAAAGCATGTACACAATTTATTGTAAGACTCAACATAAACAGTATATGAATGTCATCTCTTTCAAACTGTTTTGTTCCTCCGCTTTCACTCCAACCTTTCATTTCCAGCTTGGTTAGCTGGACTCTTGTGTAAATATATGTAAATACCTTGCCTTTAAAACAGTCCAGTATGACCTTAGATAATACAACCTCAGTATGTGCAACATTCACTTTTCATAGAATCATAGAATAATAGGGTTGGAAGGGACCTCACGAGGTCATCTAGTCCAACCCCCTGCTAAAAAGCAGAACCACTCCCACTAAATCACCCCAGCCAGGGTTTTGTCTAACCGAGCCTTAAAAAATCTCCAAAGATGGAGATTCTACCACCTCCCTAGATAGCCCATTCCAATGCTTCACCACCCTCCTAGTGAGAAAGTTTTTCCTAATATCCAACCTTGACCTCCCCAGCTGTAATTTGAAACCATTGCTCCTTGTTCTGTCCTCTGTTACCATCGAGAACAGCCTAGCTCCCTCTTCTTTGGAGCACCCCTTCAAGTAGTTGAAGATTGCTACCAAATCTCCCCTCAGTCTTCTCTTCTGTAGACTAAATAAGCCTAGTTCCTTCAGTCTCTCCTCATAAGTCATGTACCCCAGCCCCCTAATCATTTTCATTGCCCTCCGCTGGACTCTTTCTAATTTGTCCACATCCTTTCTGTAGTGGGAGCCCAAAACTGGACACAGAATTCCAGATGCGGCCTGACCAGTGTCGAATAGAGGGGAATTATCACATCCCTCGATCTGCTGGCAATACTCCTACTGATGCAGCCTAATATGCCATTGGCCTTTTTCGCAACAAGGGCACACTGTTGGCTCATATTCATCTTCCCGTCCACCATAACCCCCAGGTCCTTTTCTACAGCGCTGCTACTTAGCCGATCGGTCCCCAGCCTGTAGCAGTGCATGGGATTTTTCTGTCCTAAGTGCAGGACTTTGCACTTGTCTTTGTTGAACCTCATGAGGTTTCTTTCGGCCCAGTGTTCCAATTTGTCCAAGTCTTCCTGGATCCTGTCCCTGCCCTCCAGAGTATCTACCATTCCCCCCAACTTGGTGTCATCCGCAAACTTACTAAGCACGCAGTCTATTCCACCATCAAGATCATTAATGAAGATGTTGAATAGAACCGGCCCCAGGACCGACCTCTGGGGCACTCCACTCGTTACTGGTTGCCAACCAGACATTGAGCCATTGATTCCTACCCGCTGAGCCTGTTGATCTAACCAGTTTTCAATCCACCTTACGGTCCACTCGTCCAACCCATACTTCCTTAACTTGCCGATGAGAATGCTATGGGAAACCGTATCAAAAGCCTTGCTAAAGTCAAGGCTCTTCCCACATCCACAAATCCAGTCATCTCATCATAGAAGGAAATCAGGTTGGTCAGGCACGATTTGCCCTTGGTGAATCCATGTTGACTGTTCCTGATCACCCTATTATCTCCAAGTGTTTCAGGATGGATTCCTTGAGGACCTGCTCCACGATTTTCCCAGGTATTGAGGTGAGGCTGACCGGTCTGTAGTTCCCTGGATCCTCCTTTTTCCCTTTCTTAAAGATAGGTACTATATTTGCCTTTTTCCAATCCTCCAGGACCACCCCCATTCGCCACGAGTTCTCAAAGTTAATGGGCAGCGGCTCTGCAATCACTTCCCCCCGCTCCCTCAGCACCCTCGGATGCAGTTCATCCGGCCCCATGGACTTGTGCACATCCAATTTCATTAAGTGTTCCCTAACCTGACTTTCCATCACCAAGGGCCGCTCTTCTCTCCATTCTGCCTTACCCCGTATAGCAACCTGGAAGTTCACCCTCCCTGTGAACTTGCATGACTGGAGCACTGCCATGGATGGATATAAATTGTTCAGGAAGGACAGGCAGGGAAGAAGGGGGGAGGAGTAGCGCTATATGCAAAAGAGCTGTATGACTGCTCGGAGCTCCACTATGAAAGTGGAAACAAGATGGTTGAAAGTCTGTGGGTTAAGTTTAGGGGAGAATGCAACAAGGGGGATGTCGTGGTGGGTGTCTGCTACAGACCGCCAGACCAGAAAGAGGAGGTGGATGAGGCGTTCTATGGACAACTAACAGAAGTTTCCAGATCGTCGCAGGCCCTGGTTCTTATGGGGGACTTCAATTATCCTTACGTCTGCTGGGAAGATAATACAGCAGTGGCACAGGGAATCCAGGAAGTTTTTGGAGAATATTGAGGACAACTTCCTAGTACAAATGCTGGAGGAACCAACTAGGGGCCTTGCACCTCTACACCTATTGCTCACAAACAGAGAAGAATTGATCAGGGAAGTAGAAGTAAATGGCAACCTGGGCAGCAGCGACCATGAGATGGTAGAGTTCAGGATCCTGATCAATGGGAGGAAGGAAAGAAGCAGAACACACACCCTGGACTTCAGAAAAGCAGATTTTGGCTCCCTTAGGGAGCTGGTGGGCAGGGTCCCATGGGAGGCTGATCTGAAGGGGAAAGGTGTCCAAGACAGCTGGCTGTATTTTAAAGAAACCCTGTCAAAGGCACAGGAAGATAACATTCCAATATGCAGAAAGAACAGCAAATGTGGACGGCGACCAGCGTGGCTTAGCAGGGAACTCTGCGGGGAGCTGAAACATGAAAGGGAAGCTTACAAGAAGTGGAAGCTTGGACAGATGACAAGGGAGGCGTATAAAGATATTGCTCGGGACTGCAGGGATAAAATCAGAAAGGCCAAAGGACAATTGGAGTTGCAGCTAGCAAGAGATGTGAAGGATAACAGAAAGGGGATCTACAAGTATATCAGCAAGAAGAAAAGGATCAGAGGTGGTGTAGGTCCCCTTACTGAATGGGGCAGGCATCCTCGTGGAGGATGATGCGGAAAAGGCTGAAGTACTCAATGCTTTATTTATTTATTTATTTATTTTTAAACTTCACCTGAATTAAGTGTATGGAATATTAAGGGAACACTGCAAATGCTGATGGAATGTTATCTAAGGCTGCAGATTTAAAAAGTTTAAGCTTCACTACCGACCATCAAAACACCATGTTCATTCTGGTTACTTACTCTCTGACATTAGGGAATGAATTACTAAAAAAATTAAACAAGATTTGAGGAGTGGAAGGGGAAAGTAAGAAATGAGAAGAAAACAAAACTGAGGTTGGTCCAATGTTCATTTAATTGGGAGTACTCAAGGATGTAAGTAGCTAAGAATTCCTTAAAGTGAGGGTCTCCTCCGAAAAGTGACTAAGAATGTTACCTTATTACACAACAGCGCTGCTTCCTGTTGGTATTCAAAAAAATACCTACTTTCATAATGATAACAATTACAGTTTGCTACTTTCAATTACAGAGTGACATCTCTCCCCAGTTAACAGTGCAACTCCTTTGAAGACACCACAAAGACAACAGGGTTGAATACATGTAACTAAGGCCAGGCTTTACTGCTGCTGGAGCATGTGAGCTGGAAATAACATTGTTTGGCACGGATATTCTAGAGTCAAATTTCAGAGCCACCAGCTCTGAACTGGAAGTCACTGAGGAATGATGCATTAGCTACCTTGTATTGCATTTTTTACAGAGCAACTTTTCCAGAGTACAATTTTAATGTGTGAGGAGTCAAAGGGGAGGGTGTTTGTGGAAATTCTGCTTCAGTGATCTGGGAAGGTTTATAAAAATGAGAGAAGAGAAAGTGGCTGATACTTCTGTTAATTGACAGAAGGGACAGAAGGAATAAAGTTGGTGCTCTGAATAAAGGATTGCTTAGGAGTACAGGCACAGGAGAACAGCCTGAGATAGAAGGATCTCTGTATTGATTTAATAAGAGGGAAACAAACATCTAGGACTGCGATGATGGTGGGAACCAGGCTGGCACTTTGGGATGAGATGATTGGTGCAAGAATGAAAGAAACTGAAATCAGATTGGGGACAATTTTCTAACACAAAAGGGAAGGATGGACAGAGGATCAATCAGGATGCAAGGTGGGTCGACAGGTAGGCAAGAGGAAAGTAAAAACAATTATCAACATGACAGAAACCCAGAGAAGAGTATAATAGTACAAGCTCTCATGTGTAGCTTTTTACATGCACATTATCATATCTGCCAAGTAGAATGATGCAGCAACTGAAGTCTTTGGAAGGAAAAAAGTCCTTCTGTATTTCTGTACACTAAAAGCAATTTTCAGAATCAATGTGGGGCAAGAAACAAAAAAAAATCTTTTCAAAGTTCTCTCGTACCTCTAGCAGTTGTCGTTTTCCTGAAGCTTTCATTCTAATAGTGGCCATTCTCTCTGCTAGGACAGTGAGTGTGGACTGCAAAGCCAGCTGATCTGCAGCCTCTGTGTCCAATGATTCTGACACCAACTCCTCCGCTAATGATGTTTGAAGCTCACTGATTTCATCTTGTAACATCAGAATCTCATCCATCAAAGCCTATTCAAGGTGGGAGCAAAGAGACAAATTGATTAATTTCTTATTGAGAAAAAAATGTAAAGCAGCATATACTGGTATAAGAAACTAAAATGGAAGTCCTCCAAGCGAACACAAATGTGTTAAGCAGAACTCACTGCAGCACAATTTATCACCTTTAACTCTTCAAGGCCCAGGGGCTAGAAAGACTGGACTTTTCATTTCTGTGCTTATTCAGGGATCATTATATCTACTCATTTAAACTTGGATTTCAGGTTAGAATTATTAGCAATCTGTAGGAAATTTTATAAACAAGTTTGAACTCCACAGCAACATTTAAGGTTGCTCAGGAGGGTGTCTATAGCAGACAGACACTGCAGGCAACTCGGTTGTGAGTTATTTGAAATAGGGCTGTGGAAAAGGATCCAGCTAGAAAACTCAATTCACCGAAAATTATAGTGGGCTTTGGTTTCAAGATAGAACTAAGAACATTTACCCAGATACATGAACATTCAGAAGGCACCTCTGTGCTGCCGAGGGATTTTCTTCTACCATTCCTATCCTAGAACCCAACCTCCAAGCAAATGTTGTCAACCCCTCTGAATGGATGCTTCCGAGTTTTTTCCAGGTAATGCATACATATTAGACCCAGAAGAGGAGTTTGGAGCTAGTTACAGAGCCCAATTCTGTGCTCCTTAACTGTAAAGTGTTCCCAGTGAAGAGAAAGGTGATGTCTCCGATAGCTCAGTACTAATTCACAGATTGCTTTGAACAACAGGCCCAGGAATTGCACTGAAACTGGTTAGACTGAAATAAATGAAGTACTGGGAGCACTCCTCTGCAGCTGCTGTTAAGAAGGCAGACTGCCACATTCTGAACTAACATTTTTTTTAAGTTCAATTTTAATTGTTTGAAGCGAAGAGCACTCAGTGTGCAGTCTGAATGGCTCACTAGGAGGATGTGCTGGGAAAGCTTTCCACTACAAATGCATTATGCCTGAAAGTTCAATTTTCTGTTATTTTCATCAGAGCATGGCCAGAAATATGCAGCCCAGAAGAATGTATGGGGTCAGATTTTTGCAGCCTGGCTTCCTTTTTTGCATCCACATGTGTAGTTTTATCCCACAATTACTTGGCAGTGCAAATCATATAATTTAGATATTTTAGCAATTTGATAAACAGGCCTAGTCAGAGGGATGTCTAGACAGTAAACTGCATGTATAATTACTTTGTGAGCACAAAAAAAGGAGGGGCAGATTAAATATGGGCAGAAAATCAGACTCAAAAAAAAAAAAAAAAAAAAAAAAAAAAAAAAGGATAATTTGGATCCATTTTTAAATATAATGAAGAGGTAGGTGGTACACTGCATTTTTCTCTGGCGACAAGAAGGGGTGGGACAAACACTTCTTCTGTGTCATCATTTCCCCTTCACTCAATTGTAGGTTCAAATATCTCTAGGTGGCATACAGCACCTACTTTTCCCAGAGTATATCTTGAAGCTTTAAGCACCTGAGTATGAATTCAGACAAACTGAGTGAGAAATGAAAATACTGGTATACCCACTGCTCTGACTACAATGGCAGGCACCTATATAGTAAATGTGCATATATTAAGGGGGAAATCCTATTTGGTAGATTTCAACTCTACTATTTTGCTTTCCCTATGCGCTCCTATCACTTGTATCAATGTTGGAAACATCCACCGAGGAAGATCTGCTGCATAGATATCAGAACAAAGTGAAGCCCAGTGATTATTTTTAGCCTCATTTCCTAAGATATCCCACAACTGTGCTTATAACAAGCCAAGATCAGAATGAAACCGATTAAAATGCAGCAAAATAATTAGTCTTCTCTTCTCTTCACTGGCAAATTTAAAGATTGTGAATGGCCAAATGCTGTGCTGAATGATATGCTATGAAGCTCCAGTGAATTCAGAGGCCTTTACATGGGGTACTAACTAGCAGAGAATTTGGCCCATAAGTTTTTGCTGAAAACATTGGCTTGGGTTAAGTGTCTAACTCCTCCCTCTCTTTTTTAGAGAGACCCTTCATAAATCTTGTCCCATCCCCATAACAGTGGGGAGTTCAGAGGAGTGGCAGCCTGCAAGGGAGTTCTTTCCTAATACAGAATGTACGTTTTAAACAAAGTTTCAATCAGCCTACATGTTTTTGTGAGGTGTTCAATAAGTAATAACACAGCCACCTAATTAAACAAGACCCATAGCTAGTTCATTTTATTTACCTGATGTGCAGCCATCTGGCTCTCTGGGCTCTTGCCAGGTTCCAGACTTTCACTCAGCTTCACCTCAACGGTCTCCATTTTTGTGGATATGGACTGGAGTGAGTCTTGGTATTTCTGCTGGCGTTCAAGAGCTTCATAGAGGGTGCGTTGCTTTTCACTGATCTAAAGAAGAAAGACAGCTGGTAGCAGATATTCTGTCTCCTGAAGTAAGTTTTGCTCATTCCTCTTCTCTCCTTTCCCTCCTACATCTATGGTTTTAATGGGACTCTAAGCCAAGAGCTTGGTCTGCAATACCAGTTTTTAAGAATATAAATTATAAAGCAAAATAGTCATACTAAGGATGCTTGTTTGCTTTAGTCATTGTTGGCCAAATTCTAGGTTCTATGCCTAACCCCCCTTATTTTAATAAAAGAGTGAAAACTAAGCACATTTCTCCTGCCACATTCTGGGCTGCATGTACGCATATACGGCATGTGCATAAATTGCTACAGGCATGGGTCCACATTCCACATAATAGCTATTCTGTCTCTAGCAAGAATTAGAATTAATACCATGGAAGTGAACCTTTGGGAAAAGTGTATAGAATGGGCTGGTTTTGTACATTATTGGATAACTGGGCTTCACTGGAGTGCACAAATGTGAGAGCTTGATCCAGTACTTAAGGTATGTATGCATTGTGGTAATAGGTGTGACGGCATATTCATACTAGCTTGAATCCAGCTGGCCTGGCTAAACACAGTAGTGAAGACATGGCAGGGTGGGCTGTACAAGCCTGCTTGCAGGCCTGGGTATAAACTCGTGTTCCTCGCTTGTGTCTGAGTCCATGATTCTGTGAACTCATGGCTATATTTAGCTGCACTAGCTAGATCAAAGCGAGGCTGGGTATGCCAACATGAGCTGCAATCATTCCTCTGAATGCAGTGTAGACAAATTCTCAGAGAAAGGACCCCATGGCTTTCTCTGCCATCCCATACAGTGTGCGTGGATTTTTGTGCAGGGTCATTACAATTCATAGTTGGAATAAAGTCCTTGCGGACTAAGAACAGATGGAAAGAATTTTTTTTTCTTGCTTTGCAACCATAGAACATCACTTTGGACGGCACATGCCCATCTCTACTCAAGCCTCCTTTGGAACTGTATATCTCTAATAAAGAACTACCAAAGGAGAATATGGGCATTAATGACAATTAGTGAGTTTCTGGAGGGAGAGACCATCATTTATGACATCCTCACATTTTTAAGCTTAGAAATGGCTCTATTTCTCAACAGAAGGGCGAGTAAGTGGGCAAAATGGCAGAATATATACCAAGTGCAAGTACACAGACACAAGAGCAAGTAAGTAGGGAAAATGGCAGGGTACAGATAACACTGTACCTGGATTCAGCCGTGTTGGTGTTTGAACCAGTCTCTCTTTAAAACTCCCCTTTGCCATGATGACTACAAGACCCTTGGAAATGGGCCGACAGCTAGTAGGCTGAGATCACTGACTATCACATCAAGCATAATCATCTCATTTCTACTGTATGCTTCCTCTGTCTATCTGCTGTGTTCATCCACAGTCTCTCAGACTTAGAGCATCAGTTCTTTGGGTTGGGGGCTTATCTTTGCATGATATGTATATACGCTGCTTTGCGCAATGGGGCCCTAATTTCTCACTGGGGCATCTACATGCTACTGAAATATAAATACATTACCAAAGGAGGTAATGCAGGGAACAGTGCTTTCCCATGTGTACTCTCTGCATAGCTTTATAGCGTAGATGCTCAGTCAATGGGTTCCCTCTCAGGATAAGCCTCTACTGTTCTGAGACATATTTCCATGTCACTAGCAAATCAGAAATACCTATGCAACTCATGGCTTGCTTAGTACATTCTTAGTCCTTTACCCTCTTTCACCCTGGCAGCAGCCTACCTTCATCCTATATACTCAGCATTGTATAATGCCAGTGGAATTCTCCATTCTTGTCACACGAATGATAGCATTTAGACCAAAAAGCATTGAGTACTGTGTAGAGCTGCACCACCAAGATAAGTGAGCTTTTTGCATTTTATTTCTAACAAACTGACTTGAAACAGACCAGTTTTGATACCTCTACATTAAATGACTTACCACATTCTTTAGCGTTTCCCAAGAACGCTGCAAATCATCGAGTTTGGCACTGGCTGTCTCCAAGTCTGGCTCCGAGAGCTCCTGAGCGGATGATGTACTGGGCTGAACCTTGGCAGCTTCTGTCTGCAACTGTTCAGCAGATAAGGCTTGGTAATAAGCAATGTCCTATGAGCATGAAGACAACATTGCAGTTTCAAATCAAAAGATGATGTAATTGCATTCCCTTAGTTGCTACTCTACAGTATAAATCCATAGACACTCAAGACTATGATTTGACACATTTTTTTCTTTTTTTAAAAACCAACATGCAACCATTGAAATATGGTGCACACTGGTTTAAGTAAAACTACTGACATATGGTTTGGGACTATACCATGATGGAGATTTGGGAGTGAAGATGATGAGTTTTTCTCCTTATTGTGTTTGAACTAAAGGCCAGGATGGCAAATAGAGTGTGAAGGGAAGAGGAAAGGTCAGTGCTGGAGAGGTAGAATTGGTAATCAAAAGCATAGAGATCGCAAAGCTATGAGAGTGGGTGAGATCACTCAGGAATAAGGGATAGAAATAGAAAAGGAGGGGGCAAAGAACATAGACCCAAGGGAGTCCATCAGAAAGAAAGCCGTGAAAGAGGAGGCACCAAGGGGGAAGGATTGGTAGGTAGACAGGAAGAGAATCAGTCAAAGACAGAGTCATAACTCAGGAAAGAGAGAGGTTTGAGGCAGCTGGTACAGTCAACTGTGTCAAAGATAACAGAAGACAAGTATCAAACGTGCAAAGAAATCCGTAATTTCTCATGTAAATGGTTGGGCATTAGGTGCAGAAATCACCTACTCTTTCATAGGAGAAAAGAGACCAATACTTAGCTAGAGAGTAAGATGTACAGCATTTATATTTAAGGTCTGGGAAATGACCATGTTGTGCAAAGGCTAGGTGAAATAGACACAATTTACTAAACTTGGAGACTATAGACATAGTTTCACTCCTGCTCATCAAATGAGGGGAACTACATTGGCTTCTATGGAATCAGGCTAGAACTACTGTCAGGTACTGACAGATTAGGCCCAGACATAGTGTTTGTATTAAAAAGACTGAACAGAATTTAAGAAGAAATGTTCTCATGAGTTTAAAAATAATTTCAGTAAAAAGTCTCTCCTGCAGTAGTTGCAATGCAGACACCTTCACACTGTGTGAGCACATCTTTTCCTAAAATTTTGGAAGCTGAATCTCCCTCATCTCCTCCTCCTGCAGCTTGGGAAAAAGAAACCAATCACACTTCCCTTGCAGCTCTCCTATTAAATATCAATCCACTCTGATTGTATATTTGCCACACCTCCGCACAGGTAGTCCTTTGTGCTCTAAGGGCTATGCACTATACTTTGAGAACTAGCACTCTAGTGCATGGGAAACAGATAGTGAAATTGGCTATGAACAACTGTGAAAATGATAGAACAGCATCTGAACTGAAAGGTATAAAAAAACAAACAAAAACACACACACACCCCCACTCCCTCCCCAAACAATGAGCAGAAGTAGAAGAAATAAAAGTGATCTTATTTATTTATTTTTAGAAGTCTTAGGCTATGTCTACACTGGTAAATTAAGTCGATTTAAGGAGTCTTAAGTCGACTTAAATTAAGCCGCGTCCACACTAGGCTTTCATTAAGTCGACTTAAGAAATTCCTTACGTTGACTTAATGAATGCTTAAGTCGACTTACTAAGAACCGCGGGGTAGGTCGACTTAAGCCTGCTTAGGTCGACCTAACCCTTCTTTTGGTCGACCTAAGCCCAGTGTGGACGTTTAAGTCCACTTTGTTAAGTCGACCTAAAGACAATTAGATCGGCTTAACAAAGTAGACTTAGCACTTTGTTAAGTCAACCTAACTTTTTGTAGTATTGACAGAGCCTCTAATAACCTAGAGCATTACCCATAATTAGAAGAGATCTAAACCTATATTCCCTAATCAGACAAACTTCCCATTGAATTCTCTGGGAGTTTTGACTGAGTTTGGATTAAAGGGCTACAGGATATGGCCCATAACTTTTAATCTGGCATCTCCCATAAAACAGTTAAGGGCTGATTTTGATCTTATTTATTATATACCAGTTCAACAATGGTGTAATTTACTGATTACTTTATTTATATCAACTTCAATGGGGTTACTCCTGATATATATCTGTATAACCTGAACCAGGGTTCAGGTCTCTTATTTCACATCATATCTTTTTTGTATGGCAAGTTCTCAGGCCATGTACACACGATCACTTTATCGCGTATTAACAGTCATTACCGCGCAATAACAGCAACAGCGTACACACGTGCAATAGGGCTCTTGCGCGTCAACAGCCCAGTTGTAGCGCAATACAAAAACCACCTCGACGAGGGTGGTAGCAGTTAACGCGGAACAGCTGTTGTGCCTTTCCACTCGTGTGTACACTTACCACGCAATGATTGGCCTCCGGAAGTGTCCCAGCATCCCAGAGTTGTCCTCTCTGGTCTTCCCCCCAACCGCTATGTGGCCGTGATGAAACAGTCCCTGCCCTGTTTCAATTCCCGGGATTTTCGAATTTCTCCTCTGCTTCACTTCCTGTTCTCTTCCTTGTGGAGTGGAGTGCAGCTCCGATCTTCACTAGCAATGGAAGCCCATCATGGAAGACGTGCACCCATTTGGAGCACGGCAGAGGTGCTGGACCTGATCAGCATCTGAGGAGAGTCTGCTGTGCAGGTGCAGCTACGCAGCAGCAGGCGAAATTTCAATACATATGGCATAATTTCTCAGGCCATGTCAGAGAGAGGCTATGATAGAGACACTGTGCAGTGCAGATCAAAGGTGAAGGAGCTAAGAATAACCTATCATCGAGCAAAGGAGGCAAACCGCCGTTCAGGATCAGCGCCTGCTACATGCAGGTACTACAAGGAGATCGAAGCCATCCTCAGTGGGGACCCCACAACCAGTGCAAAGAGTCCTGTGGACACATCGGCCACCCCATATCCACTGAATGCCAGAGCCGAGCAGGATGAGGACGTGATCGATGAGGAGGAGGAGATGGAGGATGACCTGGAGGAGAGTGCAACAGCGTGTAGCTAGGAGCTCTTCTGCACCCCCGCTGAGACGTCCACCCAAAGCATGAATTTCAGCGTGTCCTCTGAGGCGGCAGAGGGGGGTTCCGGTAAGTTTCTCTTCCGTGCAGCTATGGCTCCTGCTAAAAAATCATTGTCCGGGGCGGGGGTGCTTGCTGTCTCGGTCCCCGCTATGCACGCTCTTTACTATGCCATTCATTAGAAGTGCATCAACACAAGCAGTGATTGTCAAAAATCATCTGTATTTAGGTCACTGAAGGTTTCCTCGATGTACCGCCAGAGCCTCCTACTCAGATTAGATGGGATAGCGTATGCGTCTACGCTCCCGTATAAAGGTACTCGGCCTCGCCAGCTGCAAAGCACAGCACTGGGAACCATGGCAGCACACAAGGCAGCAGCATACAGTCCCGGCTGGCATCCGGTGGCATGTAGAATATGTATTCTAGCTGGCAGGGGCACTCTGAGGAGAGAGATATCGGGTTCCATCTGTGTGCCCTGTGCAGAATGTTAGCCCCCAGTAAGGTTTCTATTAGGACGTACCTTGTCCACTTCAGCAAAGCATAGGATGTTGACTGCCCTGTCCCTTCCAGTGGAATGTGCTACTGGAAGGTTACATTGGTTATCTAGGCTATTATTCTTTTTTTATTAGATTCGACCTTCACAAGGCCTGTGTCTACCCCAACTGACTGCATGAGAAACATTCGGCGGCGTGCTCGAAGAAACAGGGAGGATATGTTTCAGGAGCTGATAAAAACAACAGAGGCATCCGCGAGGGAGAATCGAGCCTGGAGAGAGGAATCCCAACAGAGGAGGCAGAAACACAGGGACGAACTGATAAGCATCACGAAGGAGCAAACAGAACTGCTCAAGAGCATGATTGCTCTGCAGACCCAGGCGATTAACGTACGGGCTCCACTCCAGACACTTCAGCCGTGTCTTCCTCCCACACCCCGTAGTCCTTCAAAGCATTTCTTTGAAGGCCACTCGTCCCCCTGGTATACTGCAACATCCAGTCAGTCACAGAGCTACTTTTTAGAGACCCGCAGCTACACCCACCTGTAACCCCTCCAAAACCCCCCAATCACTCTCCCTTTTATCTTTTAATAAAAACAGTAACAAAAAAATTGAAGAGTGGCTTTATTTGTACACAGTGAAAATCTCATAAGGTGCACTTGATGTGTCCTTGAAGTGAACTACGGGAGGGCATCATTGAAATGCTCCCTGAGTGCCTCCCTTATGCAAGCAGCTCCTCGTTGGGCCCCCCTAATACTCCTAGTGGCTGGCTGTTCGTATGCTGCCTTGAGGCGCTGTGCCTCCATAGCCCACCCCGGGGAAAACTTTTCTCCCCTATTTTCACAAATGTTATGAAGGACACAGCACGCCGCAATTACAGCAGGGATGTTATCCTCGTCCAAGTCCAGCCTCCCATACAAACAGTGCCAGTGCCCTTTTAAGCAACCGAAGGCACACTCCACAGTCATTCTGCAGCGGCTCAATCGGTAATTGAACCGCTCCTTGCTGCGATCCAGGTTCCCGGTGTACGGCTTCATGAGCCATGGCATCAGTGGGTATACTGGGTCTCCAAGGATGACTATGGGCATCTCCACATCCCTCACAGTAATTTTTTGATCTGGGAAGAAGGTATCCCCTTGCAGCTTCCGGTACAGTCCAGTGTTTCTGAAAATGCGGGCATCATGCACCTTTCCCGACCACCCAGCATTGATGTCCGTAAAACGCCTCTTGTGATCCACGAGTGCTTGCAGCACCATGCAGAAGTATCCCTTCCTGTTTATGTACTCAGTCGCGAGATGGTCTGGAGCCAAAATTGGGATGTGTGCGCCATCTATGGCTCCCCCGCAGTTAGGGAATCCCATGGCAGCAAAGCCATTCACAATCTCACGAACATTGCCCAACGTCACCGTCCTCCGTAGCAGAACGCGATTGATGGCTCGGCACACTTGAGAGGGCTAATCCGACAGTGGACCTCCCGACTCCAAACTGGTTTGCAACCGACCAGTAGCAGTCAGGAGTCGCCATATTCCAGACAGCAATAGCAACACACTTCTCCACGGTTAGGGCTGACCTCATGTTGGTGTCTTTACATCGCAGGGCAGGGGCCAACTCTGAACACAGTTCCAGAAAGGTTGCTTTCCGCATTCGAAAGTTCTGTACCCACTGCTCGTCATCCCACAGCTGCATAACAATGTGATCCCACCACTCTGTGCTCGTCTCTTGCGACCAGAAACGGCGTTGCACCGTGTGCAGATGATCGGTGAAGGAGCTGAGCAATGCGGTGCTGTTGCTCTGCAGGGCATTGATCAGCCCCTGCTCCTCAGCATCCTCGTCTGATTCGGAGCTCATTGCGTACTGAGCAACCAGCCGAGATGTATTTAGAATGCTGAAGGCGACAGTGGAGATCAGAGCAGGATCCATGCTGCCGCTGTTGTGATTGCTCGCAAGTGGTGTGTCACTGCACTGTTGAAAATAGGCGCGAGTTGCTATTGGCAACGAGGAAGACGCAAGGGGAACACAGTGCACCACGGGAAAATGAGAGTTTACCCATGGCGCTTTGTGTTCCTTTCCTTCATCCCATGATTCCAAGCGCCGATTGATGGAAAATTGAACTGTAGGATAGGTGCCCAGAATTCATTGCGCTACACCGCGATATTGCAAAGAACTCTGTTGCGTTGCAAGGAGCGACGTCTGAACGTGCTCTCCCGCAATAAAGGTCACGTGTTTTTTATAGCGCAATTGCCATGTTGCGCTTTAATCTGATCGTGAGTACATAGCCTCAGTCCTTCAGTGCTCCAGACTGATAGACTCCTCAGGGAGCCCCCCCCCCTGAATTCAATGGGACTTCATTCAGATGCAAAGATCTGCCCCTGCAGAGCTCCTGGTGGGATCAAAGTCTTAGATTTCAAAGCAGTAACTTAATAAATAAGCTTGAGAAGTAATTTAAAACCAAACATGGAGCCATGTTGTGTCCTCTATTTTTAATCAATTGGGGAATTCAGTGGGAAATTTGCTTTAATACAGACAAAACATAGCCAAGGTAATATGTACTTTTCATTGTGTTATACTTAATGATGATAATTGTGTTAATTAAGTGATAAAACTATTTCTTATTTTTGAATGTGCATAAGCATGAGAATAGTATAGACAGGTCTGCATTTAGAACGGAGGCCCTGAAACTATGTGTTGTATCTCAGGAAGGCAACAGCTTCTTGCTGCCAAAGGACATTTGTATTTATTTATACATGGGGCATAAATGAATTTGATTTATTCCATTTTTGAAAATACAGTTTTGTGTAATGGAATATTGTAGAAGAGTTTAAAATTTCTTCCTTCTTTACCACATAATAATTTGGAATACCTTCCCATCAGTTACTAGTAAATATATCACTTGTCCACATATTACAAACCTCAAGCTGAAACTTGGCATGCAAGATTTTCACCTGGGAACAATTTATTTTTGAATCTAAAACAAATGGTTTAGCGTTTTCCTGAGTTACTAATGAACAAATGAAGAAATAAGTAAAAATAGCCCTTTGTGGTTTCCTAAGTTTGGAATTGATTTTATTATTTATTTAAAATTGAACATTTCCCAAATTTTGGCTTCTTATATGGACAAATGGCTATAGGAGTTTTGAAGATACAAAACTCATTTGTTACATTTGGTAAACAGCCGCCTTTCTACACTTTCTAACATAAATTCATCATGCTTTAGTGGTAGCTACAATGATGCAATGGAACATAAATGGCCATTGGAGACTACATACTCTATAGCTGGAAGTGCTCCTAGGTACTCAGCGACTAGCTGAAAAAAGTCTTTTGTTTCAGCTGGGCCTTGATTCTGCAGTCCTCAATGTGGCAGGACTGGGCCATTAGAGCATAAATTTTGGGGGCATGAATTTCCTCAATTTCATTTATCATTTAAAAATATTAGACATTTTCTTCCAAAAAGGTTTTGAGGTGTGGATTGACTATGAAGAAATTTGCTGCTAATATATTACACTCGGTAGTCTAAATTTACTCACTATTGTGGTCAGATTATTCTTGAGGGAATTCTGCACCAAAAAATTAAAAAATGTCTGCACCAAAATATTAAAATCTGCATACATTTTAAAATTCTATTTTAAATTCATTTGATTGGTCAAAATATCACCCTGCAATCACCATTTTCAATTACTTTGGCTATTTATTTAAAAATATCTGTCAGCAATATGTCTGTAACAAAATAAAAAAGATTCAGGAAGTGTTTTTTTTAAAACAGATTACTTCCTGGGCATATTAGTACATCTATATGGCTCCACAGTGAGCAAGAGGAACAGAGTCTTGCATGTAAACCCAGTCCTGATCCCCGATCCAGCTGTGGAACAAGCAGGATCCAAATGAGAGGGTGAGAGTTCTGTGTGGGGCAATCTGGATGTAGGCAGCTCAGTAGGGAGTCTTGGTGTGCCCAGGAGGAATTGATAAGGGTGTGTGTGCAGTGGGAATGGGACTTTGGGGGAAGGGGGTTGTCCAGGTGAAGGTGGTTCAGACTCAGTATAGGAGGATGGGTTTGGGGAGGGAATGGGTCTTAGCAGGACCTAGATGCAGGAGAGTAGAGAAGGGAGCAGGACTTGGTTTGTGGTGGTCTGGGTGCACCTGGTTAGGGCTCAGGGGGGGTACAGGTTTGACTGTGGGAGGTTCAGCAGGGGGTGGTCTGGGTGTGAGAGTGGTCCAGATGCACGAGGTTGGGGCTAGCCAGCAGGGATCTGGATATGTTGGGGGATTCCGATGCATGAGATTTGGACAAATGGGGGGGGGGGAGGGGGGAAGCAACTCCCTGTACAGTGAATGACTTCTTCCTGTGCAGCTAAGGACTGATGGGGACAGGAAGCAGGGTGGAGCTTCCTGCAACTGGGGGAGATTCCCTGGGACAGGTCTGACCAGGCTCTGGTTCCATGAGCAACCCATTCAGGGGAAAAGGAAATTTGATTCCCCCTCCCCCACTGAGCCCAGCTGGAACTGGCAGCGGGAGCCTGGCACACATAGTAGGAGCCACAAGCAGGGAGTCCCCAGCCCTGTTCCTCCCTGTCTCCAGGCATAATGCAATAGCAGGCAAGAGGGACAGAGAGAGCCCAGCCCTTATCCCTAAGACAGTAATTTACGTTTCTCCCATTGCTCCTGAGGACTAAACCAGATTTGTCCCCCTCCACTGCCCAGGAAGAGTGTGTGAATATTTTTTTCTACAGAGAATGAGTAAAATTTGCATGGACATTAGTTCTGTGTTTGCATAGTTGTGCAGAATTCCTCCAGGAGGACCAGATATGTGCCTCTGAAACATTCTAGTAAACAGTCTGGAAAAAACTAGATTGTTCAAATGTTTGCAGAAAGTTTTCATACTACAGGGCATAAGCATAACTGAGCCAAAGTCACTCAAAAATAACTGAAGTCCTGACTTTGCAGCCATGCTCATTTTGGGTAATACCTTCCTTCACAAGTAGTCATTATGTCTTCTCTCCTGCCAGGGAGATGAGATTTGTCTGGGCTCCATTACTATAGCCTCACAATCTCTCAATATATTGATCCTCACAATGCCCTGTGACATAGGGAAGTACTATCCCCATTTAACAGATGAGGAACAAAGTTACTACCTGACTTGCCCAGCATCGGGGGAGCAGGACCTTTAAGCAGATCTCCTAAATCCCAGGCTAATGGCCTAATCACTGGGCCCTCCTTGTCTGCATGGCTCTGATGATGACTCCAGAATGAGGATTTACCATTAAAGATAAGAAAGGAGAGGGGGGAAAAATGCATGGGGTTTGTACTGTTACAACTGAAACAGAATTTGGCCCAAAGTATAGAATGAACACAATCTCCCACAAAATAGATCACAACTGAATACCTGAACCAATGAAAAACAAAACTATGTCACCATTTAGATAATGACCCAAGACAGACTGACACACATGATGTAATGGTGTTTCATCACATAATGTAAAAAATTGTGCTCCTTCAGGATGCAGGATGTCATCTTTTGTACTATTTTGAAAGCAAAACTCTGCTATAAATGCAACAGAGATATCAATGAATTAGAAATCCTGTGTAATGCTTATTCAAAATTTGTTTAAAAAGTAACTAACTTATTGAGTCAGCTTTTGCCAATGACAAAGGGTACCACATTGATATGCTTTAAGCTTCTCGTACTGTATTTGTATCTTTTATGTATTAGGAGTCAGGTCCTGATTATGCTTGATGATGGTTCTCAAGTCACAGGATGGGACTGTGAAATTGTCTGCCCAACATTTAAAGAAAATCAGCCCAAATTTTCTGAAGAAGGTATTCTCCACAAAGTACAGAGAATGAGACCATGCATCTTTCCAGAGATTACAGCTGAACAAATACCAAGTGGCAGGTACCTGGTTAACAGAAGCATCTGTATTAGCCACAGGTGAAGGAGAGCGACAGGCAGGTGGAGAAGAAAGTTCACTGTTGGTTCCCTCCTCCCCAGACTCCTCAGTGACAGGTGAGAGTAGCGTGTGACAGCGACCAGCAGTCATCTGTCACAGAAAATGCAACCCCAAAGGACAGGAAGAAGATCAGTCAACCACCACAGTAGACATTTGTATTAGATGTAGATGAAAACAAGAAAATTAACACAATGATGGAATTACCAAGACACAATTTAAGGACTGCTGCTTTCTCCAGGTCTCATAGAGTTGCTATTTTAACAGTTCAGGAAAGCGATAGAAAAGCAGCGATATTTACTGCTGATATTTTGGCCATCTTCTGTACTGCTAGGCAATTCTAAAAGTTTCTATAGTCAACATATCAAAAATAAGTAAGAGGGAGGCCAAAAGTCATCTGATACAGCATTAGAGAAGTTACCGAAAGTCACAGAATAATGTGCAGATAGTCCGAACTACTGCCCTCATTATTTTTCTTTTCAGGCCTAGTTAAATTAAATGCTTCAGAACAAAACTGGAGCCAGATTTTTATGTAAAAAAGCAACACATTATAGTAGTGACATCTCAGTTTTGCTTTTCTAAGCTTTTAACATAAGGACAAATCCTGAAATCTTCACTCCATTTTTTCCTCAGCCCTTCCTCAGACAGAACTCCCACTTACATCAGTGGATGCTACATTTGCAAACAGACTGAGCAAAATCAAGTCAGAATTCCAGCATGCATGTATTTATTCAACCTGTATATATGCTAGGATATAGCCATAATGATGTCAATTATTACAGAGTAGTTCATCAGAAATGCTTTTCAAAAGAATCTGGGGTATTTAAAAAAAAAAAAAAAAAAGCTTGCTGTAGACTGTGTAGAGTACAATTAATACCCTCCCTCCCTTTTTTTCCCCCGTTATTCCATTCAGTGCTTTTTCAGTCTTTGTTGTGGTATATTGAGAAAGCAATTCAGCACTCATGCTGAAAGATAAAAGTGTGCTTTAAATATTATTTTCCTTTTAACAGTCTGATTTCTGTTCTCCTCAAACAACTTCATTCCTTAACTGTTGGCTTAGGAGGCTGATGTGATACAAATACACCACTAAGAACTTGTAGTTCATTCTAATCTGCAACACCCAAAACATGACAGTAAAGCAAAGCACACGATGTGCATTGTGGCAATTGGCTGTGCTGTAATGATAGAACAGTACAAAAGAGAGCAGCACCTAATGAACAGTAGTAATGAGATACTGATTCAGTTCTTACCATAACCACAGAGGGATGAGCAGAGTGTGTTGGGAGGAGTTCTGAGTCCAGTTCCTCCATTCCTTCTGAAAGCCCTTCCACTTCCGTCACCGTCAACAGCATAGTGGCATGTTTAGCCTTCATTGTTAGCATTTTGCACTTGGAATTCAAAGAGGCTATTTGCTCGTGGTATCCTTTAATCTTCTGCGCCAGTTCCTAAGGAAACATTTTTATTCAGTGGATCACTTGCAGGGTATAAAGGCCACAAAACTAACTAGCAGGAATTCAGCTTCCGTTAAGTAGGCAGTATACCTCTCAGAGGCCAGCCAATAAAAATCAGAGCTATGCGTCTCAAGCCCCGACATCAGCAACAGCATAAGTTGAAAGGCAGGATGTTGATTGTTGAAGAGAACAAGTCAGGCAGCATCTCACAGCACAGCTAAACCACAAAGGAGCAAGCTATGCAGTGAAACCGGAAAAGCTCTGTGAAAGCCACATCTTTATGCAAAACCGACAAAAGTATGTCACACTCACATATTCCTAATCTGCAGCAAATTCTATATGCTTTATCTTAAAACAGAGGAAAGGGGAAGCACTCTTTTTTTTCTCCTGCTCTGAAAACAAGAGGAAAATCTCCAGATGGTGCATACCATGGAAATGAGGTCATGTGATGACTGGAACTGTAAAAAAAATGCAACATTCAGCTCTCACCAGTCTGAACACAATGAGCAGCAGAAAGAACACAGTGGGTTGGCGTTTGGATTACTCCTATTTATAACACATGGTTTGCATGGAGGTTGGAGTGGATATACCGGTAGTTATCTTCTATGTGTAGTTTCACAGATTTTTTCCTTAAAAGTTTTTGTTTTGCTTATGTCTTCAGAGTCAAAATCCTAACTGGACAGTTATGTCCCCACATTAACACGAGTTGGGAGAATTTGGCTGAAGACATGATTGACCAAAAGCCATTGTGCTGTGCAGTAGTTGGTGTTAAATCAACCCAATTCCCAGCATTATGAAAATACACCAACACATCTGACTGAATAAATAAATAAATAAATCCATTAGGCTTTAAAAGTGCCACCAGACTCCTTGGTGGTTTTGCTGACCTAGATTAACACTGCTACCCCTTTAGAACCTCTGACTTGAGATGCCTCTTCATGGAAACTCAGACAATCTGACTGTGCCCTAGGCAAACCTTCACAGTGCCATCAGAACCAGAGGTTCTCAGCTGGGGGGATGGTAGATGGAGGCATTGGCCTTTTGGGGAGAGTGCAGTGAATATTCTGATGGTTTGGTAGGTAGTAGGGGGAAGGTGTCAGTTCCAGGTCACAGCATCTCTCACTGAGGTCTAGCCCCAGCTGCCCCTCCATAAGAGCAGGCTGAATGGGCCAAAATTGAGGGAGTGGAATTGCGATCTGGCACGTAGGGTCATAGTGCCACTCAGGTTTGACCCAGCTGTTCCTGCCACCCTACACAGAATCTGTCACTGCCACTTGCCTATGACTAGAGAAGGCTTTGTCTCCCAGGAGACAGAAATAATGTCTCTAGCAGAAATGTGAACTTTCCCACTGATTTTTTTTTTTTTTTAAATGTGAATTTTGTGCTCTGAAAATTGAAGAAGTGACAACACTAAACATTCTCCCGTTTAGCAGGAACAATCCTAGGAGTCAAAGAATCATTCAGCTTATAGGCCCATTTGGTTGTGTGCCCTTCTGCTGTCATTGTAGAGCAGCATATTGAGTTACAATTTGCAGAGTTACTGCTGCTACACCAGCAGCCATTTTGTTTATTCTTTCAAATAGTTGTATGTATTTTACTTTGACATCTATTTAGATTATTCTTCCAATACTGGCTCCCATTCAAAACAGCAGGAGAAATGTCTATTTATTTATGAAGTATGAGTGTTAGTACCTTTAATATTTCAGAACTAGCAAGTGCAGAGGAAATCTACTCCCTTTACTACTTCTGTTGCCCAAGAGAGCCTTTCTTTCAACAACAAAAAAACCAAACCAAAACAGAGTCCTGGGGCACTTTTAAAGACTAACAGATTTATTTATTGCATGAGCTTTCGTGGGAGAAAATGATGAAGTGGGATTTTCTCCCACGAAAGCTCATGCGATAAATAAATCTATTAGTCTTTAAAAGTGCCACAGGACTCTATTTGTTTTTCTGCAATAGACTAACACAGCTACCCCTTTAGAACTTTCTTTCAACACTATTCGTTCCTGTCACAAAGGCTATGTCTTCACTTGTAAGTTAGTTTGAATTAAGCTTCCTTAATTTGAACTAACTTAAGCCTTGGCCACACTAGGCTTTCATTAGATCGAATCAAAGGCTTCCTTAATTCGAACTAATAAATTTGATTGCTTAGTTCGAACTAACCCTTAATTCAAAATAGTTAGTTTGAATTAAGTCAATGTGACCATATTAGTTTGAACTAACTGCTTAGTTCGAACTAATCGGCATATTGACCTTCATGCAACTGACTATTTGAACTAAGCAAGTGCCCTTGCAGGAGGTCAGACTAGATGATCGTATTGGTCCCTTCTGACCTTAAAGTCTATGGCTAGTTCAAACTAGCATTCTAGTGGGGCCATGCTAGTTCGAATTAAGTTAATTAGAACTAACTAAAATTAGTTAGTTCAAGTTAACTAATTCGAACTAGCTTTTGTAATTGTAGACATAGTCAAAGAGCCTAATGGGTAAAATATTTAATAATTAACATATATTGAAAAAATGAAATGGATAAGTTATTGCAGCCCCCAGGTAGCTGTAACTTTTGACTCTGCAGGTTATGTAAACTTTCATTAAACTAGTTATTCAACATCTTGATGGAAAATTTCCAGACCAGTGGGATACGGCATTATAAACTGACACATCCTTTAACTTCGGGTGAGCACCTTTCCAATCTGAACTAGGCTTTGGCTAAGTCTACATTGATGGTAGGAAATTTGCCACTGTCAGTTCAATCTTCTGGGTTCGACTGAGTGGTCAGTCAAGACCTGCTCAATTGCTCTCGAGTTCAATTTAGCGACTTCAGCCCCAGAGGAAGAGTAGCACTGAGTCAAAGAGACAGCAGGTAATTCAATTTTTCAGTCAATGTGCTGCAATGTAGATCCAAGTTCTTTTTATGTGTGTAATTTAACAAAATACATGCTGTGCCTGGTCCATGTGCCAGAGGATTCCCAACTCTGGCTTTTTGGTAGGACAACTGCTGGCATCATGACATTTATACAAGGAACATCCTGCCATAAAGTTCTTTCACCACATTGCAATACAACGCAACACTGTAACAGAACATGATCAGGTTGTTTTGTAGTCTCAACATTATGATTGCGTGGACTTCTAATAATTGCATAGACACCTAATATCCTGCAAAGCTATTGTATGGCCATCAAAATCACAGTGCTTCCAGAAACATTATGATGGGTGGCTGTTCCATGACATGAAAGTCCAGGGAAAAAGACTTCTGTAAATACGTATCTTACATTGAATAATACCTTGTGTTACTTATGTGTAAGGCTACTTCAAGACTTCTGTAATGCAGGGGACACTGGCTTTCTTATTTCCTTTGTATTTTAAACATAGTTACTGTGTACCTTGTTAACCTTCACATATCTGGACTACAAATGTGTGTGCTGGTAAACTGTATTTTTCTCTTCATTTATGCATGCAATTTGTATCTTGACGTACCTGATTACAACTAAAATGTGTAACTATATAGGGACACTAAATCTTGTTTACTGCATTATATACCCTGCTGCAAAACACAAAACCATGAACCCAGAAATGTGGTGTCATCTGTCTCTCTTTAAATGCATTCCTTTGAGATGTTTCAAACATGATAATCCAGAATGAAGTGCCATTTTATTCTCTTTCCCCATCATGTGAATATCATGCTCTCCACCACCACTGCCACCCAACTGTGGACAAGTGGGCTTTGGGCAGGGAATGGACTACACCACCTCTAACTTAGAGCATCTTGCAGGTCTGTACCCTTTGACAGCTAGTGGATTAAATAAAAGGACTGGAACGGCATCTATTGTTTCTCCATGTTCCTCTGAGAGGATTCCTAGGTGCTCTACCCATACATGTGTGAGTCCAGTAAACCACTGATGTTTTCAGATCTGTCTGTGGAGACATTAGGAACACTCTTCACCAAAACAACATGTTTTTATCAAACAGCTTCTTTTGCATTTTGCTAAATAGCTTCTATGACAATTGTGCCAGAAAATGAACTAAGCAATATAGGAGGAGTACGTCAGGGATAAACAACAGACTGTGAAAGGCAAATTAAACCATTTCTTCTAAAACTAGAAACATAATGCCCTCTAGTGTCAAAAACTATGCAAAGGAGAGCCACCACATATGTGGCCATCCATATGGCATACTACAATGTGAAGATCTGGGATTTCAAAATCATTTGTGGGGGAATGGAGCCTACACATAGATTGTCCTGCCCTCATACCATGTCCCAAGATCCAAGGGGTTTGAGGTCTGGATCAGCAACTCATTCCTGAGAATCAAAACTCTGCTTCCCTGACAGAATGACTTAAAAAGGACCCTTTCCAGAGTTTTCCTCCTCTAGCATTGCCTTCTGAGGTCTTTACCTCTAGAGGTGTGATCCACTCCCTTGTTTTTATGCTGTTTCTTCTCAGGCATAGCTCTCATGGATGAGAAAGAGCTGAGTGAGAACAACAGGACTGGACCTAAGATCACTAAATGATCAGCACTGTCAGCATATGATGCAAAGAGCTCCCATTGACATATTCTGGAACTCCATACATGAAACAGCTGCATTAACAGCCCTGTATTTTTTAGTCTTTGATAATTACTTTTTGGTTTAATAGGTAACCATGCTCTCAAGACTTTGGGAGACCTGCTCAGCAAATAAAAAGAAACTTGGAACCATAGTTTTAACAGGAATTTGCTATATGTAGGTATGAATGAGATATAAATCATCCCTGCTAAGCCAGCCTTTGTGAACCTCTAAACAACTGCTCTGTGACCTCAAGAGAATTGAAGCTAACTGAGAGATCTCTCAAACTGATTAACTCAGAGCCTGTGCAGTTGCATCTCTGCTGCATTACCTCATGGCGTGAAATCTGAGCCTGCAGCTCCTGGATGTTACTGGTTGCAACAGGTTTGTCTTGGATCTCACGGTGAGCACTCTCTATCATTTGCTGTAAATGCTTCATCTCTTGTTCATATTGCTCATACTGTACTACCGCTTCCTAGAGAGAGAAGATACCATAAATGTACACATTCCTTTTCTCTAAATGCTTTCATATCAGATTCTCTTATTTTAAAAGTCACATTTTTATGAAATACTTAAGACTACTGTAAACCAATACATTGGGACCTCAAGGTAAACTTGCTTCCTTCCTGTCAGCACTAGATTTTAGTTGATGGGTTTGTTCATAAAACACAAGACAGAATGTATCTGTATTATGCATTTTATCTGAAGATAGCTATTTTGGATTTGCAGCACTAAGAGTAGTAAAAATTTGATTTTGGCTGTAAAGTGAGTAGATAATACTAGTTATATAGAGAGCCAATATGCTAAGTAAGAATGGGCCACATAACCCCACATAAATGTTGTAGTTAACAGGAGAGTTGATAGTCTAGGGGTTAAATCAGGACTGCTGTCTTGATTCTCTGTTCTGCCACTGGTAAAGTGTGATCCAGAGTGTTACTTAATCTCTTTGTGTCCCAGTTCACCCATCAATAAAACGGCTGTGATACTATTTACTTACCTCACAAGGCTGCTATGAGACAATTAAATGTTTGTAAAACCAACAAAAAACTCTGGCACCACATAAATCAAAATGGTGTTTTATTATGGATACTGCAAAGCTGATCAGCTATATTTATAATCCAGGCTAATTTAATTTGAAAACATAAACTTCACTCAATAAGACATACTGAAGGGCCATGCCAATAAACATTTTGAAATAATGGTACATGTCTAGAAAAAAATATTACCAAATACATTGTAGAGCTCACTGCATTATAAATATTTTGGTGAGGTATTTCTATAGTAATTAGGCTAGATTTTTTTTTCCTGGAATGTAATTCATATGGAGGGTTACTGAATAATACTTTTACAATGTTACTATGTAAATAACTGCTGCAGAGAACTTAGAACTGAGAAAAAAATTAGAAGTCACTTGTCCGTCTCCTTTCAAATGATGAATTACACTGTCCAATATATTTTCTAGTCTGTATTTAAATTATTCAAAAGATGTCACCATCTTCCACATTTGTATTATCATGCAAAAATGACAGGATGAGATTTTGAAAGATGACTAGTGGATTTAGTCAGATGATTTATTTATTCCACTGTGAATAATCCCCTAGTTCACTTTGAAAAACCTCAGCATTTCACTTCTTAAAACATAAGCTACAATGCCAAAGTGTAATGATGGGATGGAGCTCACCATTAGCAACAGCTGAAATAAAGCAGGAGAGTGCTCAGTGAGAAGTTACTTCACTGAGGAATGTTATGAGTTGAAAGGAAGCAAATAATTTAATAGTCTTTAAGAAACTGAGCTGTTAAGGTGGGCTATGAAAAGACAATATCCCAAAACAAAAAAGTTAAAAATATGATCAAGACGACTTTAAAAAAGAGTAAATGTCAGTCATAGACCTCAAGGGTTTACTACTAGGCACCTCACCAATCAATGCTATTGTTACCAACTCTCTCAGTTTTGTCAGAAATTTTGTGACATTTGTTGTTGTTGGCTTTTTAAAAAAAAATTATTTAAAGGGCCAGCTCTTGAGTGAAGAAACTGTATGAGAATCTTCAGTTTCATTTTCACTAAAAAACGTTTCTGGCTTTCTTGTCTGGGGAGAAAAATCTAGAAACATGACCCAAGTGAATGTTAAAGGCTCTGAAACTGGAAAGCAAATAAAAAGAACCCTGAATTAATAACTGGGGAGGAGGGGGACAAACTCATGATATGTAAATAATCTCATGATCTTTTGGGTACTGACTCATGATATTTGAATGCTTAGAGCTGGCAAAACTGTATGGCCCAAACAATAAATAATAATAATAATAATATCAGGAAGAGACTACTACAGATCGCATCAGATTCTTATCCACCATACAGCAAAGAAACCATTAACTACATTTGAAATTTTAAATTCAAGTATATGGGTCAGACAATCAGATTAGGCCATAACCATGAATGGAAAATGAAGGAGATGAACAAAATGCATTTGAGATTTTTGGAAATAAAAGCAATAGTCTGATAGTTTGTGCAATAATGCCTTGCAAGAACATGGAATGAAAAGGTGGATAATATTATTTAACAATTATTACGGAGTAAATGCTAATTGAGTAGAGAAGTTTTATTTCCTTACTTCCTTAGGAATTGATTCAGACTGAGAACACTATCTAATAGTATGTGTAAAATTTCAATAAACATGGAGTTCAAAATCATTAAGTGGTGGCCATGTTACACCTCCAGGCATCCACTGGGTTAAAAAATGGAATGCATGAATTATTTTTGTGCCAATATAAACCCTTCTATTGGTCTCACAATCTCTTACCCCCCCCACCCCCCACCTCCATGCGCAGCTCAGTTTGCACTTGCCTGCATTATATTGCACTGCTGGATAGCCATGTGCTGCAGATGGCTGGCTTCCTCCTGAAGTCTGAGAGCAGTGTGACACATCTGCAGACTGGTGACCACCTCTTCAGGCACCCTCAAGGCACTCTGACAGGCCTGCATGGCATGGACCTTTGGCTTCAGTGATTCCATTTCGGACAGCATATGCTAGAAATAAAATTGGTGTCACACCAAGTCATTCTCCCAGGAATTCCAAAAGACAAGCCACACAGCCAGTTCATGAGTTCAGCCAGCAAAATAAAAGATAAATAAGGCTACCCACAGTTTAATGAAGCATAACCAGGGCGGATTTGCTTGTTCATTTTATGGTAAATATTATTTTATATTCTTAATCAAAGTCTATTTCAGTTATCACATAGGAACAAAAAAAAAAATTAATTAAATTACTTAACGAGTCCCTTTGAAACAAAGCAATGTTTATCCCTGTTTATGTGTCTATGATTAGACAAAGTTATTCTTTCAATTGTTTTGGCAAATACATATAAAAATGCTTAAAAACCAAACAAACAATTTCTGAGCAGCAAGCATTTGTTTAACCTTATTTTCATTCACATTTTAAAAGTAAAACCAAACTGGGCACCCTGCTGAGAGACAGGCGCACACAAAAACTGCAACTTGTGCTCATCATTTTCCTTGGAAAATTTAGTCTGTGGCTGAAAACGATGTGTAAAATTAAAGCAACCAACCAAACGGAACAAAATGCAGCTACATAAATATCCTTTTCCTTCAATAAGCACCATCTGGTCTCCTTTGTTTATCGAGCCTCTCTCCAAGCATTTCTTCTTACCACAATGCATGCGCCTAACTTTCGCTCATATGCATGAGAACGGTGGAGGGACAACTGCAGAGGAACAGACGAGGTCCCCTTTTTTTATTGTCTTTGTGGCGTTTCCGTTCTCAATACAACATAATGCACGAGTGAAGACATGCTTATTAACACATCCAGCATGGCATTTTTAATTCAACAGGCTGACTCCTCAGTATCAAATATTTGACAGCATAAATGCTGGAATTAGACGTGCTGGAGGTAGCCGTACACTCACAATTGAAGTGGAGTCCACTATATACAGGATTTACAGTTTGGATCTAAGCAACCCCATTGTACGGATTGTTCCAACATCCCTGTTTGATAGTATGGGGTATAGATACTCATGCCCTTTCCCCTCTATTGTGCTACCAGGGTTACTCCATCAGAGCTGTAGCAATGGGCCAAGGGAAGATCTTGGTATCCGGGGCCCCTAAAGTGTTGTGGGTGATTTTTCCTTGTATGAATGAGGGTGGGTGAGCTAAAAAGAGTGGTAGTGCAGTCTATTTCTTCCCCAAATGCCTTTGCTTTGAATCTTCACCTGATAGGCCTCATATGCTCTGTAACAGACAGTTTCTTTTTGGAACTGACAGTCAGGACACTCTGTGGGCTGCATGCCAAGGCAGTCTCCCTCAAAGAGCCCATCCTTCCCACTTCTGGTGTGGGGGCTCCACTGGGGAGCACCATAGCTGCTCTGCAGCTGTCCATAAGAAGTGGAGGGTTTCTGCTCATGCAGCTCTAGCCACCTTCACACCATGCACCCTGGCAGGGGCAGGATTTGAGCTAACAAGAATAATCTGGTAAGTGCTTCGTATTTTATTGTCATCACCCTTCTTCTACTTTCCAGGTGGATGATGGGATGGCTCACAGCGATATATAATTCACTGGTATGCAGAACGTTGATTAACAAGAGTAAGGAATTTAAATCCACATGCAAAGCTTGGAATGTTTACCCATATCTTTGTCTGTAGATTTTAATCTTCCCCAAGAACACAAACAAAATGCCATTCTACCAGTGGTTTAATCAGGGAGAACTAGTTGATGTCCATCTAGTGCTGAGAACATGAGGGCAGTTAACAATGTACTTCCGTATTAGTTTGGAGTAGGAAATTGTAATGAAGTACTCAGAGGCACTGTTCTGGTTAAGCTGATCAGTGGCAGGGAAAGACGGTTGCTTACCTGTAACTGTCGTTCTTCGAGATGTGTGCTCATGTCCATTCCCACTGTAGGTGTACATGTCCCCACGTGCACAGCCACCGGAAAAATCTTCCCTAGCAATCCCAGTCTGGCGTCCAGCGCCCCCTAGAGTGCCCTGCCTCTCCTGGGTATATCAGGGGATGCTGGGACCCAGCCCCCCAGTCCCTTCTTTCCGCTAACTCCGAAGCGGGGACGGCGGGCGGGTATGTAATGGACATGAGCACACATCTCGAAGAACGACAGTTACAGGTAAGCAACCGTCTTTCTTCTTCGAGTGCTGCTCATGTGCATTCCCAATGTAGGTGAGTCACAAGCCGTACCTGGATGGTGGGAGGAGTTACTTGGTTACCGTCTGCAACACCGCTCTCCCGAAGGCAGCGTCGTCTCTGGCGCGCTGAACAATTGCGTAGTGGGAGGCGAAGGTGTGGACGGAGGACCAGGTTGCCGCTCTACATATATCTGGAACGGGTAAGTTAGCGAGGAACGCTGCTGACGAGGCCTGCGCCCTCGTGGAATGGGCTGTTACCACAGCAGGCAGAGTGGTCCTGGCCTGGTTGTAGCACAGTTTTATGCAGTCTTTCACCCAAGCCGAAATACACTGGGTGGAGATTGGGAGGCCTTTCATTCGCTCTGCGACCACGACGAAGAGTTGCGGGGACTTCCTGAAGGGTTTTGTACGGTCGATGTAAAACGCCAGCGCTCTCCGGACGTCAAGCGTATGCCACCTGCGTTCCTGCTCGGAGCGGTGTGGCTTGGGGCAGAAAACCGGTAAGAATATGTCCTGGCTACAGTGGAAGTCCGAGACGACCTTGGGAAGGAAGGCAGGATGTGGTCTAAGTTGGACTCTTTCCTTAGAGAAGACTGTATACGGGGGTTCTGAAGTTAAGGCCCTTAGTTCGGAAACCCTTCGTGCAGAGGTTATCGCCACTAGGAACACCACCTTATAGGACAGGATCAAGAGGGGGCAGGTGGCTAGCGGCTCGAAGGGGGGTCCTGTGAGTCGATTGAGGACCAAGTTGAGGTCCCGGGGGGGATTGGAGCCCGCATTTGGGGGTAGAGTCGTTCCATCCCTTTTAGGAACCGCGAAACCATGGGGTGGGAGAACACCGTCCCGCTTTCAAAGGGTGTGTGGAAAGCTGAAATGGCCGCAAGGTGCACCCTGATGGAGGATAGGGAGAGGCCTGTATCCTTCAGGGTCAGTAGGTAGTCTAGGATCCTCTGAACTGGGGCCTGGGCGAGTGAGAGGTGCATAGAGCGGGCCCATGTAGAGAATCGTGACCATTTGGAGCGGTAGGAGCTTTGAGTGGATGGTTTCCTGCTACCCAGGAGCACCCGCTTGACGGCCGCCAAGCAGGATTGCTCCTCCGGATTCAGCCATGCAGTCTCCAGGCCGTGAGGTGAAGTTTGGCGACATCCGGGTGGAGAACCTGCCCCGCATCCTGGGAGAGGAGGTCTGGGAACACCGGGAGTTCCCAGGGGGTTGCTATGGAGAGATCCAGGAGCGTTGTGTACCAGTGCTGGCGAGGCCAGGCTGGGGCGATAAGGATGATGTTCGATTTGTCTCTCTTGATTTTTAGGATCACCTTGCCGAGCAAGGGAATCGGGGGAAAGGCGTATAGGAGGCCGCCTGACCAGTTCGTGAGGAAGGCGTCCACTGTGGTCCCCGTGTCTGTGCTCTGTAGGGAGCAGAACTGCGCGCATTTCGTGTTCTGTTGTGTGGCAAAGAGGTCCACTTGGGGATAACCCCAGCGTTGGAAGATCGTGGAAGCAACCTCGGGGTGAAGGGACCACTCGTGGCGAGGTAAGAATACTCTGCTTAAGCGGTCTGCCTCTGCGTTCTTTATCCCGGGTAGGTGAGCTGCTGTAAGACGCATATGGTGAGCAATAGCGAGTTCCCAGAGCGTAGTGGCCTCCCTGCATAGGGCTGGGGATCTGACTCCGCCCTGTTTGTTCACATAGTGCATTGCAGCAGAGTTGTCTGTTAGAATTCTGATCGTTTTTCCACCCAGAAGGTGGCGGAACACCTTGCACGCGAGGTGTATGGCCCGTAGCTCCTTGACATTGATGTGCAAGTTCTTTTCCTGTCGTGACCATAACCCCTGCGTTCTTGCGCCCGAGCTTATATGGGCTCCCCATCCCAGGTCCGAGGCGTCCGAGATCATGGTTATGGAGGGTGGCTCCTCCACGAATGGAACCCCTTTTAGGATCTCCTTTGGATCCTTCCACCAGCGGATCTGAGAGAGCACTGTATGCGGAATGGTGAGTACCTTGTCCAGGGAATGGCGGGCTGGGCGGTACACTTTCGCCAGCCAAGATTGGAGCGGTCTGAGCCTCAGACGCGCTAAGGGGACTACCGCGGTACAAGCAGACATGTGGCCCAGCACCTGAAGGCAGTACCTGGACGTCGTGGTGGGACAGCGCTCTAGGGCTGTTATCCGGGCTGCCAGCGACCTGAACCGTTCATCTGGCAGGAAGGCTCTGGCCCGGAGGGAATCGATTTTTGCCCCTATAAAGTTTATGACCTGTACGGGAGTCAGGGTGGACTTTTGTTCGTTTACGCAGAGGCCCAGTCTGTGGCACGTGTCCAGTACTAGCGTTACCGCCAACCTGACTTGCCTCTGGGACTTTCCTCTGATTAGCCAATTGTCCAGGTATGGGAAGATGTCTACCCGATTGCGGCAGAGATACGCCGCCACCACCGCCATGCACTTCGTGAACACGCGGGGAGCCAATGAAAGGCCAAAGGGCAGGGCGGTGAATTCAAAATGTTCTCCTGCCAGGGTGAAGCAGAGAAACCGTCTGTGGGCCGGAAGGATGGATATATGAAAGTAGGCGTCTTTCAGATCGAGGGTGGCAAACCAGTCTCCGGCGTCGAGTGTGGGGATGATGGCGGCCAAAGACACCATCCTGAACCTTTGTTTCACGACAAATTTGTTCAGTTTTCGCAGGTCCAGGATAGGTCTGAAGGTGCCGTTTGGTTTTGGGATCAGGAAGTAGTTGGAGTAGAAGCCCTTGTTCCATTCCTGAGATGGAACCCGTGCAACCACCCCCAGCGAAAGGAGCGATTGCACTTCCTCGCAGAGGGCCGCTTCTTGTGCGGGAGTCCTGGAGGCGAACGGGGCTGGTGGACGGTGGGGGGGGTTTGATGAGAACTGGATAGAATAACCCCTGGCAATGGTCTTTAAAACCCATCTGTCCGAAGTTATCCTGGACCATACGTGGGCAAAGGGAAGTAGGCGGTTGCGGAACGGGAGGGGCGAGGATGGAGGTGAGGCTGGTTGGTCGCCCTCGGGGAAACCCTCAAAACGGTCTCCTACCCGCCGGCGGGCGTCTTGGGCGGGTTTGCTGGAAGGGCGTGGGTGCTGATCTATTGTTTTGTCTGCGCCGCCCAGAATTCCCACTCCTGTCCCTTTGCCTATAGGGCGTGAATCTCTGGAACTGGGCCCTATATGGTTGCTGAGGCCCTCCGGTCGAGGCTCTAAAGGGGCGCCTGGAGGAGGCCGAATTATGTAGGCCCAGGGATCTCAGGGTAGCTCGTGAGTCCTTTAGGCCATGGAGCTTGTCATCTGTCTTTTCAGAGAACAGATCGGAGCCCTCGAATGGGAGGTCTTGAATATTTTGGTGAACCTCCTGAGATAGGCCGGAGGAGAGTAGCCAGGCCGTGTGCCTCATGCAGACTGTGGAGGCGATGGATCTCCCTGCGGTGTCAGCGGAGTCGTATGAGGTTTGGAGGAGGGCCTTAGCCACCGCCAAGCCCTCGTCCAGAATAGTAAGGAAATCCTGCAGCTGGTCCTGAGACAGGGAATTGCCGAAGCGATGCAGTGATCTCCACAGGTTATAATTGTATCTGCCCAGGAAGGCCTGGTGGTTGGCGATACGGAGGTGTAGCATCGCAGTGGAATAAAACCTTCTCCCCAGGTTATCCAGTCTCCTGTGGTCTTTGTTTTTGGGCGCCGAGCCCGGCTGGCCCTGTCTGTCCTTTTGGTTTGCCGCGTCGACAACCAAGGAGTTTGGGTTTGGGTGTCCAAAGAGAAAGTCAAACCCCTTAGCAGGCACGAAGTATCTTTTTTCCGCTGACCTGGAAGTTGGGGGCACGGAGGCCGGCGTTTGCCACAGCGCTTTGATAATTTTCAGGACACCATCGTGAACGGGCAGTGCCACTCTGGGCGGTGCACCTGGCTCCAGCACATCAAAAAGGCCGTCAGCCGTCTCGGTGAGCTCCTGAGCTTGCATGTTTAAGTTTGAGGCCACTCTCCTTAACAACTCCCGGTATGCCTTAAAGTCGTCAGGAGCATGAGAGGTCCCCTGATTTGATGTTTCAGCTTTGGGCTCAGGCGTGCCGCGTGGGGAGTATGGTGCCCCGCGATGTTGTGTGAGGGACCCGGCCCTCAAGGAGTCTGAGTACTCCAAGGCGGGGGGCGGGAGCCGGCGGTCCGCAACAGCGGTGTCCGCAGTAGCCACGTACGGCACGTTGTATGGCCACGGGGCCTGAGCCACCATCCATGGGCCTGGCCGGTCCCAAGCTGGGTCCTGGGATTTTTTGGGTCTTTTAGAGTGGTGCGGCTCTGAGGAGGAAGACCAGGAGCGTTCCCTTCTCCTGCGGGCAGTTCTCCTCTGGGATGAGGACCCCTTCCGCCTGCCATAAAGTTTTTGGCGCCTGTCCCGACGTTTGCGAGAGGGGTAGCGGTCCCGGGTCGAATCGCCTTCCCCGGAGGAAGAAGAAGAGGTTGTCCGGTCCCCAGACCCCGATGGAGCGGAGCGAGGGGTGTTCCTCCGTGTTCTCCTCCGTTTTGGCGACCGGGTTCTGCGACCCCTTGGTGGGGGCGAACTCATCGGTGCCGGGGGGAGGGGGGAGTTCCGTGGGGGCTGGGCTGTGGTTTGCTGGCCCAGGCCCCCTGCCGTACCGGGGACTCCAGTCCCTCGATTGCGCCCGGTGCCGCGGTGCCGCTGCTGCGGGGGCGGGGAGAGATCGGCCCCGGGGTTGTGACCCTGAGAGGCGCTCCGCGCCCGGGAGGAGCTGGACTCCGTGCGGGCTGCGGAGCCGCGGCGGCGGTGGCTGCGGTGTCGGCGGCGTTTCTGCTGCGAAGGTCCTGCGGGGGAGGGGCTCTCTCTCCGGCGCCGGGTGGAGTGGAGGGGGCCGCTCCGGGGCCGGAGGGGTCCCTGGGAGGACGCCCGGCTGGTGTTGCGCCGGTGCCGGTGTCCTGCGTCCCTCGGTGCAGCCGGCGCCGCAGTCTCCGACCCTGCGGCGGGCTGGGTGCTGAACCCCCGGTCCCTTGGGGGGGTCGGAAGGTCCATTAGGGACCTGGCGGCCAAGTATGCCTCCGGCATGGAGGGTACTTGCCGCGGGAGGGAGCTCCTTGCATCCCTGGGCGAGCCTTGAGCCATAGGCAGGCGAGGCTGTCCCTTTAAACTTTGCTCCCCCTGGAGCTGCTGGGTGGAGCTCGACCCCGGTGCCGCCGTGGCCCCGGGGGAGCTGCTACACCGTTCTTCCCGGGGCAGACTTTGCCTTCCGGGGGAGGTTGAAGTCCGGGGAGTTGCCACCGCCGGAGCTGGGGACGAGCTGGTGGCTGGAGCCGGCAGCAGAGCCGCCTCCAGCAGCAGGGCTTTTAGCCTGTTCTCCCTGTCCTTCAGGGTTCGGGGTTTAAAGCCCCTGCAGATGGGACATTTGTCCCTGCGGTGCGTTTCCCCCAGACACTTCAGACAGTTGTCGTGGGGGTCACTCAGGGGAAACGCCTTACCACAGCCCAAGCAGGGCTTAAATCCTGGGGACCTTGGCATAAATGCAGAAAGGTCCTGGAGAAGAGATGTCCTTGCAACAAAGTAACAGGGAATTGCTAACTACACTAACTAGAAAACTAACTAACTGATAGGGAAGAGGCTTGCCTGAGCAAGCAGGAGTCCTAGATGGCTGCCACGAGGCGGAAAGAAGAAGACAGGGGGGCTGGGTCCCAGCGTCCCCTGATATACCCAGGAGAGGCAGGGCACTCTAGGGGGCGCTGGACGCCAGACTGGGATTGCTAGGGAAGATTTTTCCGGTGGCTGTGCACGTGGGGACACGTACACCTACAGTGGGAATGGACATGAGCAGCACTCGAAGAAGAACAAAAAGTAACCACAAGCAAATCTCTATGAACAGGCCATATGCAATACAGAAAATGGATATATGGAGGCAGAGATGCTCAGTAGATAGAGTAATGTACTGGTATTCAGGGACCTGGATTCTATTCCTGGCTTGGCCCCAGGCCTTCTGAATGGATGGGCTTGTCAGTCCACCCCTCTGTGTCTATTTCCCCATTTGTAAAATGCAGATAATTATGCTGACCTCCTTTGTAAAGCACTTGGAGAGCTACTGACAGAAAAGACTATTTAAGGGCTATTATTGTTATTATTATGGGCTAGATAGTTACTTTAGGCACAGCCCTGAGTTAGGTGGGAGTATATAAGCTACACCATCCAAGGAATAGCCCATGAAGTATTCTACCTTGGAGATATCCTTCTAGGCAACCATTTCTCCTCCACTTTCTCAGTCCCTATGTATAATTTGGATCTGGTTTCCAGTACCATGATTCATGGTAAGTAGTACCTTACTCCATGATTACAGCTGCTCAGTTTGATTCAATATTATCTTTGTGGCTTAACCTTTTTACCTGTCGGCGAGAAAGTTGTTCTTTAAGACTCAAACGCCCAAGGTCTGGAGAGGTCAGGGTAACTTGGGCCTGTTCCAAAGCAGCCTGTAATGCTTTCACCTCAGCTTCAAATTTTTTCATATCCTACAAAAATAAAATTGAGGGACAAAGAAGAAATGAATGTCACAGATGTATATGGCATTATAGTACCTACTATGTAATCCACACTTAACACCATTCTCCCTCCCATATAAACTATAATTTTAAGCTACTGGGAAACATTTGTAGTCTTATTGCACTCTGGGATAGGTTGGAAAATGAGTGCTCCAAGAGACAGATACCACTGACACTCATCTCAAATTCAAACTGGACTTGATGAAAGTGATGCCATTCATATCTGCTTTGTTTAAGCATTCAAATCAGTATTGGATTTGTACCATGAAAAATAAAATCAGCCTTGACTTTATGAGCAATTGCGATTTGACAAGTTTTGTTCCTCAGATTATATTTAGAAGTTCTTTATCACCCTACGGTACTTGGGTGTTACAGAACACCTGCTGCACTGCAATCTATGGTTGCAGTGCTCAGATCACATGGTGGATCAAGGACCACATTTCAGCTTCATCTAGAAAAAGCCAGGAAATTCAGAGCTATCTGCCATATCTTTATCCAAATTTACGTAACATTTCCATATTTATCGATTTGTATCTTTTCTGTACTAGCAGCCTGCATCAGAAGAAACACCGTAATTACAATGGAAAACAGTCTCCAGCACCAGGAAAACTACAAGACTATAGAGCATCTTGTTATTTAATTATTGGCTTTAAAAATAAATATCTGAGCCACTTTCTGGCATTAAAAGTGGTAGTATTTTTTTAAGATTTCAAATGGGTGTGCCCAAGAAGACTGCACGTGCCTAGCTTTACCTAAGAATGCAAATATCTCATGTCCATGCGTTAGGTAGCGTTAACTCATTATGCACAGACACTGAGGAATTCACGTATTAAAGTGCTCTCACTCTTTTGGATGCACCCATTTGAAAGTGTGGGTCTTATTCGCCACAGTTTCGCCACAATCCAACTTCCAGTCAAGTCAGCAAAAAGACTCCTATGGACTTCAATGGGAGCTGGATGGGACCCCTTAGAAGGAAGTTATTGGCAATGACAAAAGATTGGTTCCATTTCTTTTTCTATAATAAATGCTTTTATAAACCACAGATGACATGTTTTGCTCCCGCTCCTACACACACGATGACATGAACTGTTAAAATGCGTCAGTCAGTTAGCTATGAAGGGCACTTCAGATACCTTGGCTGCATCCTGGAGATTTTGCATCCGCAGTTTGATAATTTGCTGCAACTCTTCCGTCTGCCGCCCCAGTTCCAACACTTGCCGAGACATTCCTTCAGTACAGTACACGCTTGTAAGATATTCTATCTTCTCATTCATGGCCCCGAGATCGCTATGAATCTCTCCAGACTCCTCAAGCATGGTCTGGATGGAAGAACCATATCAACCAGAATTAAGCGTCACCTCTTCAGTATTGATTCAACAAAACAGTTAGGCATGTGTTTAACTTTTAGCACTGCACTAAAAAACCTACTGATTATTAAGCATGCATGAAGTTCAATGGACTTCAACTGGATCTGTGTAAATGCTGAATGTTGAGCACGAGCTTAAGTGCTTTAGTTTATGAGCCATAAAATATTAGCATAAGAGATATAATTTCAGAAGCTATGCTTCTCCACAGATCAGTTTTTAAGAATATCTTATTGTTAGAAACGCTAAGTATAGCCCTGATTCAGCCTGGACATCTGCTGAGCCCAAGCAGCAGCAGATAGAAGGTAGGCATACTCAGGGTATACAGGAACATGTGCTGAATCAGCATATCTCCTTAGTAGCCTGTAGCAGCAGGGTGGGAAATTGTCAGGGATGGCAGAAAAAACAGCTTTCTCAGGGTAAACTCCTTTGAAGCAAGGCAGCCTCACTAATGCAGGGAAGTTTAATTTATACCTCCCTGCTCCAGTGATAACTACACACATGGGGCCAGATTCACCAATACATTATTTTCTGTTGGTCTTATGGGGGTCAGATGATAGCACCTGATGCTCTGGGTCTGATTCATTTTCTATTATCATGATGGATTGGGATGGTCTGATTCTAGTCATCAAACAACACTCCACTAAATCCCATACACACACACGCCACAGTTACCCACACCATACAACCAACACTGTTCTGGGGATATAAAAACATTTGGATAAGGGAGCACATGGAATATTCAGGGAGCAACAAGCGAAGTGGCTACATTTCCCTAAGGATAGTTCAGATATGGAACAGTTTTGGTTCAGTTGGGGTAGGGTAAATGAGGTTGCTGAAGCAGCTTAACAGTTATATTTTTAAAAATTGCACCAATGTCACATCCACAAAATATGTAGCGGAATGTACATTTGTCTGCAGAGTCACTGCATGGCACAGATTTACTGCAACTCATCAATCTGTAAAGAATTTTGGAACACTTAATATGGAAGTTGCCATACAAGACCAAAAAGTCTCTTATTTTATTTTAATTTAGTTTAGTCTAGAAAAATGTCTTAGTGCATGTGTTGCCAAATATATCTAAAACGTTGCTCAGTGTAAATAGAATTTATAATGTACTGTTGTATGTGCTGTAACTCCTACCAAACAGGAATCAGTGTTACCTGTTTCATAGGGGTACTGCCTGCAGTGAGCCAGTTTCTATGCATGTCACATTATCCACTTAAAATCAAATCCTGTAAAACTAGTTAGTTAATAGGCAAATATATCAAAGTAAAGATGAGGCTGGAATCATACAGGGACCTATTGTATTGAGCAATAAATATACTGTTCTTCCAAGATCTGTAAAAAAAAATATCACCTCTCCTGACCATTGCACAGTCACAAAAGCCCAGTGTTTTATTTTTGCTATTGAAATGGTGTGACCATAGTTGCTTCTCAAAACCAGTTGGCAGAGCGCCCACACTGTAACTGGTATCAGGACCAACTCAATGTTGTCAAAGTACACACCTAGAAGGTGTCATGTAATGCATCATATGTAAACTAGTGATGCACTGGTCCCCAAAAATCACTGTGTGATGTATGTATGGGTTGTGGACAAAGAGAGGTATGCGCTGGAAATATGTTCTTAAAATGTGTTTGGAAGGCAGTCCATACACCAAACTGGCTTTGTCAATGTGGATTTATCTGTCTGACCAGCATGGTTACAGGCAGAAGACAATGAAAGTATATTTACATATAAGGTAAACAAAGCCATCAAGCTAACAAGCAGTGGAAGAGACAATTCAGTAAGCATGCCAGGGGACACAAGTCTACACTCCATGAAAACTTCCTGGCTCTTGAGGCCAAAGCAACTGAGTAAGGGAAATATAGGAGGAGCAAAAAAGACATTTCAGTTATCCATCACTTAGAGAATATAGGGTACAGCACACTCTGAGCCTGTGAAAGTTGGATCCCGAGCCTGGGGTGTTAGAGATGCTGGTAACTGAATGTAAAGAAAGAAAAATGTTTAGGAAGAGACAGTAACTTACTAAAATTAAGTTTTAGCCACTAAAAAGCATATATTGTTGTGTTTACAGCAAGACTAGTCTCTTTTTCTCTTGCTTAGTCTGACAAATTACTGTTCTTTCTTAGTAAACCTATGCTTAGTTTTACTATAAACCATTTCAGTGCTAGTATAATGAAACTGAAGTGAGTCCTACCTAACCTAACAGGCTGGTGTGCACTCTCTGTCTCTTTGCAGGCAGCAAATAATTTCTGGGAGTGTCCAGTGAGAGGGACTGAACACTGCAGAAAGCTGTCCCTGAGGGAATGTGGGAACTGGGGTTTAGAGGCAAGGTTCAGATTAGAAGAGTCTCAGGGATTTGTTGGCGAAATAGACAGACTGGTGTGGCAGAGCTGGTATACAGTCTAATCTCTCACTTCCTGAGGCAGAGGAGTAACCTAGTGGTTTAGGTTCTGGATGTACTGAACACAATGTCACAAATGGGCATTAAATTTCTCCTTGGAAATTTGTAGCTCAGATAATCACCTGATAGGCCATAAATTGGTCTCGAAGCTGGGAGGCAGAATTCCATGTGATGCTAGAATGCACTAGGATCTTAGCTTTCTCAATCCATTTCAGTATGAACTCCAGCATCTCATTGTATTCTTCTAAGTGTGAAGCAGCCTGAAAGTAAAACAATCCATTTAAAAAAACTGAAAATCAGTCCTACACAGTAGGACCCTGAACATTTTTTTAAAAGGTGGCAAAAGCAGATTAATTTACCTCTGTTATTGTGGGGAGGGTATTTTCAAATCACTATTATTATTAACTTTATTATTATTGAATTTAGTAAAACATATTCAACTTTATGAAGAAAAAGACAAATATAACTATTTTAGAAAGTTCTTCCTAAAGAACACCACACATGTGCGTTTTTTCTCCTCTAAGCACATCTGGAATTTCACCAAGGTAACTGCTTTTCCCATGATGAATGACCCCTTGACTGACCAGCCTCCAAATGAAATTATATTCTGTAATTAACTCATCTACACCTCATTGACTCAGAAATTTTGGAGGATACTTATGATCCTGTCTTCTGATGGGTGCCACCTCAACTATTAATCTATTCTCAACACAAAAAACCCCAACCCTCCCCATTGCCCCCCCCTTTTTTTTAAAGCAAAGGTAGAACTTTGTGACAAACCAAGTGCTGGATTGTTGATTAACAAAACCCAGGTGGATAACTTTTTTAAAAAAATGTAGGTCTTTCCTGTTTTTGTTTGCTCTTCCTTTCTTCTCACATGTAATTACCAAAAATGCTTAGAACACATTGAATTTAAGAGTTTAAAGTAGGAAACAATCCTATTAGCAAGTGTGCTTCAAGACTAAGAAGTCATTGCAGACACAGAACTGTCATTTCGCTCAGTTTTTTCCTGAGACTACGGATCCAAGCTTTCAGAGAAATCGTCAAGAATTGAAACCGCAGTCTCTTGCCTGCAGTGGTGAGGAAAATTGTTTTTGCAGCTAATATATATTGGACTTGTGGTTTGGGCTTTCGTTTTATAAAAGTGTAATAATTACAGCCTGTCTGTTGTTAACGACCAATGTCGTGCCAATTCCTGAACACACAAATATCAGATCCCAGTTAAACAAGGAGTCCTGTGGCACTTTTAAAGACTAACAAATTTATTTATCACATGAGCTTTTGTGGGAGAAAATCCCACTTCGTCAGATGCTTAGAAGATAGGTAATTTACCCACGGAAGCTCGTGCAATAAATAAATGTGTTAGCCTTTAAATGTGCCACAGTACTCCTTGTTTGTTTTGCTGAAGTAGACTAACAAGGCTACCTCTCTGAAATAGATCCCAGTTAGTCAGGTAACACACAGGTGCTGAATCAGCATCTCTCCGAGTCAGAACTATTCTGCTCTCCTGAGTTGGCCACACTGCAGACTTATGGCTGCCAGAGGCCCATTCTCAAGGAGCGAGTCCAGCCCTGAATATGCACATATTGTTTTTAGCAACTTTTATTTTTGTTATAGTTACATAATCAGAAATTGCCATTTTCTTGACACTTCTAAAGAGGATATAAATGAAACAACACTATACCTGATTAAGTTTGGATGCTCTGTATTCAGCCTGCCGAATTGTCTGTTGGTGTAGCCCAGTCAGTTTCCCTATTCTGTCAGTCAGCTGTTTAGCTAGTTGGTTGTTCTGCTCTGCAAAATCTTGTACAGATGCATCTAGTTCCACCAGTTTTACATTGCAGCTGTCCAATTTCTCTCCTAGGATCTAGAACAGGGAGAGGACATATAAATTACAAAATCAGCGAGTGGGGAACTGGTTTTTAACAGCCCTGCTTGTGATTTTGACACTTTACAAAGTTCCATCATTTGTTCCACTTCCATTTTGTCTGATCAGTAATGTTTCTTTAAACAGAAAGACGATACTGTAAGATGTGTGATCATCTCTTCAATGACCGTCATTGCTGTTTCTTCCCCACGTGCCTGTAGAAGATGGATAACAGTTTCCCTCCACCACCAGAAGACTGAATTACTATTACATCAGCTGATTTTGTCCTTAAATTGAAGGATCAACAAATTGTTGCCATGCTGCATGCACCAAGTACCTAAAAGGTTGTTCCGAGGAGGAAGGAGAAAAATTACTCTCCTTAACCACCAATGAGAGGACAAGAAGCAATGGGATTAAATTATGGTAAGGGAGGTTTAGGTTGGACATTAGGAAACAATTCCTAACTCTCAGGGTGATTAACCACTGGAATAAGTTGCCTAGGGAGGTTGTGGAATCTCCATCATTGGAAGTTTTTAAGAGCAGGTTAGACAAACTCTTGTCAGGGATGGCTTAAGAGGGTACTTGGTCCTGCCATGAGTGCAGGAGACTGGATTCAATGACCTCTCATGGTTCCTTCCAGTTTCTACGATTCTATGTTTGTGTTGTCAATCACGAATGCTTTTTTTTTTGTAAAGAAACCTTTTCTGAAAAATTCATAAAATATCACTAAATATCAATAGGTCCAGATTATTTCATTTTTTCTATTACAATAATCAGTTTCTGCAGTGCATTAGACAATTTGATCTTGTCATAGAAGTAGTTTGGACAACATTTCAGTAGAAAACATACATTTCATCAGGAGAATCTCCGAGGTAGAAATAGATTCACTGAATGTAATGGTGAGGTACGATAATAAAGTCCTTACTGGAGTTTGGGAAGTATCTATTACTCACAACAGGAAAAGCCACAACTAAATTGTGCAGGTCAACTTAAATAAGTTCCCATAAAACTTTCTAACATATCACACCATGAAGTATTTGCACTGTGTGGGAATAGTTAAAAAATGAGAAATGTTGTGTTTTATGTATCTTGCCATGTGGGAAGACAGGCACCCCAATTATCTATGATTCTCAATGTTAAAAAATTGTGAAGACACGAAATATTAACTATTACATTTTAGAAAATTTATGTTAAAAAAGAGATTTCATAAAGAACTTCTCTTTACACAGTGACATCTGACATCTTGTGTCATGCTGGAGATCACTTGTTTCCAGTGGTACAAAGTTCAGGCATCGTTTAGAGCTATGACACAAGCCACAACAAAAACTCAAAGTGTGGTCCAGGACTCTACATTATTCATGCTGCATCTCAGAGTAGTTTTATAATGGATTCCATGTTGAATTGTTTTTCTTTGATGGAGTGCAGGGAGGAAAGGAAACATTTCTCTGGCAAGGTCATCTTTATTTTTAATAGGATCTTTTTCAAAACTACTCAGAGGTATGGACTATCCTGGCAGAGATGGATTCGAGTTCAAATGGGGTGATAAAGATCCATGGTAAATTAACTTCATTAAATGAATATCAACACCACAAAAGCGATGGGGGAGGAGCCGCGGTACCGCAGGGCCGGGAGCCCTGCATGCTGCTGTAAATAGGCACGCATGTCAACTTTGGCACGCGTGCCGGGGGCTGCCAACCCCTGGCCTATGCTGATTGAAGGGTCACTCCACTAGTCAATCTGTCAGCCACTTTACTGCACACCATGACCTTCTGCTAGCACCTGCTTCTCCACTAGGACCCCTATGGGCTGGTCTCTTGTGATTCAACACAGCTCTCTGATTCGCAGCACTCAGTGGGTGGATCTCAGTAATGAAGCTGGGCAGGAATGCTGTCCCACAATGATTTCAACTCTAGTGAGCACTTTACAAGAGACTCCTAATGGAATCTTAACTAGCTCTGTCTTTGAACAGTGAGAGGGGCAGGTTAAACCATGCCTGGGCTCTTAGGAGTGTGGGTTCTGCCTAGGCAGAAATATCTGTCTACACTCCCATCAACCTTCACAGGGCTCTGGCACTCGAGCTTCTTGCTCAGCCAGTTCAGTTCAGATGATAGTGACCTTTCAATCAGAACAGGCTAACCACAGTTCTACTGCCCTTTGCTCATACAATAAAGGGAACCTCATTTTGTTATCCCTGCATTTAACACTAAAGAGATTTGTAATCAAACCCAGCCAAAAGGGATCATTTGGGCAAAGCAGCCCCATCATTCTGAGCACCTAAGCACGTTAGCAGTGCTCAAACAAATGTCAGTTTTACTCCTGAGTGAGTTCTTCGCCACTGCTCTTGTGTGCAGAATTCACATCCAGCCCAGATTTCTTTGCTCCCCTGCAGAGAACAAGGAGGAAGCAAATGGAAGCCACCACAGCTGTCATGTGCTCCTCCTCAGCAGTGCTGGTGCACCATTTTGGGTGCCTGGAGCAGCTCGTGGAGAAATCAATCACCAAGAGGGAAAGGGGCTGGGGATGCTTCAGCCAGTGGCTCCTACCCTGTGCTGGGCTCAACTGCTAGTCCTGGCAGGAATGTGGAGGGTGGGGCTTCTGGTTGTTCTGCTCTGCAAAATTTCATTGGGGGGGGAGGGAGTTGCTCCCCCATTTGCCTAGCCTTCATACCCAGATCCCCCCCACCAAGTCTCATGCTGCTCACCCAGATTCTTATTCGAGTCCCCTACACCCAAACCCACCAAACCTCAGCTCCTGCATCCAGAAACACCTGCCGGCCCCCGCCCCACTGCCCCCAGCCTTTGCACGGCAGAGTCCCCCACATTCACACCCCCCACCACCCAGAGTATCTCCTGGTGAGTCCCGCACACTAACCACCCACCCCGCTGAGCCCCACCTTTGGCTCCCAGATCACCCTGCTGAGCACCCCACACTCCGAACACCCCACCGAATCCCTGCACCCAAACCCTATCTTGCTGAGTGTCAGCTCCTGCGTCCAGAGCTCCCTGTACCCAGACCTCCCCACCAAGCCTCAACTCCCATTACAAAACTCTCCCAGTTGAGCTCCAGCAACCTTTACCTTGATCCCCTGCAGAGCCCCATTCCCACTGCACCCAGAACCCCCATGCATCCAGACCCTCATCCAGCTGCCCTCACTTAGACTGCTGCACAGAAAACCTGTCATCCCACACTTGGATCCCCCCACACAGAGCACCTCCACACTTGGATCCTGCCGGACTGAGCCTCCCTTGCCCCACCCCTGCATTGTGGGCCAGAGTTGGGTAAGCATGTGAGAGAGAGTCCCTTTCGCTTACTATCTTGGTGCACTGGGCATGGATAGGGCAAGGGTCCTGGTGTATATCTGGGGCAGGCTCATCCCTTACTCTGTGTCAAGGTCAGGTAAAGTGTCACCACCAAGTCCATGTGCTGGGGGAAAAAGGGAGGGCTGCAGGTTGATCTCCCATCTCTGTGCAGCCAGTGGGGTGTGTGCCTCCCTGCCATGTTGCAGCCTCCACATTTATTTCTTGACAAATAAAATATGCAGAATTTTAAAATATTGGGTGCAGAATTCCCTCAGGAGTATAATTTAGAAAATTCCACAGTATAAGCTCATAAGAAACCTTTTTTCTTACCTTTTGGTCTATTTTAGCTTGTGCTATATTACTCGTCTTCTCCTTCAGGCTGGACAGGATTGCATTTAGTTCTTTTGCTATTCCCTGGATTTTCTGACCCAACTCTTGGTTTAACATTTTGCTCTGCTGGACTTCCTTCTCTTTGGCTTGAATCTACCAAAAAACAAAAGGAGCTAAGAAGCAAACCAACTAATCATATACTTTTCTTAGGAAGAACTAAGGAGGTACAATTTATAGAATTTTAGTAGAACCACACTTGGAACATCACAACATTGCATTCAGTTACTGTCCTTTTGAAGACTATCAATGTTTATACAGTGCCTTCTTCCAGTGGGTTTTACCTGATCATGGATGGTTACCAAGGCCAGCCCCACTTCTGCTAACTGAAGCGAGAGTTCAGAAGGTAAAATGGTGTAAAGTCCCAGATACTTATTCTGCTGCTGTTCAGCCATTTTCTCAACAGCCTGGCGGTGAGTAATGACTTCACTGCAGAGAGCCTAGAGGACAGAAAAAAAGATTCAATTCAGGAGCACTGAATAAGAAAAACTAATAACTTTGAGAAAAAATATTTCTTAAAACTGAATAGAATTAATTTGCAGGTATCAAGAATAAGGGCATGAGAATGTTTGCAACAAATCCCAGAACATATGAAACCCCTGGCTTTTGAGTTCCACTAAAAACCTGAATGCCTACTAAAGTACACCAAAGAATTTGAAAGTTGCAGCAAAAATATTGCAGAAGTTTTGTTTCATAACATGATTTTAATACAAAAAACAAAAGAAGACCAAAAAACCTCCAGCAGTTTATACTGACATTGAGATTTTGGGTTCATTCAAACAAAATGTAAATCAATACTCAGCTTTCTGAATTCACAAAGATAAAATGGTGCTGAGAAATACTTTATTACATTGTATCCATTCACATTCTAGAGTTCACTTGTATTTGAGAAGACTGAAGAACACTAACTCCTATCCTATGTATCAAGGGAGCAGGGCTAGATCAACGCAGGGGCTATAGGGACTGAAGACCCAAGCCTCAAACTAAAGGGGGGCCCAGGCTCCTGCCCCTATGGCCCCTGCATGATACAGTGCCAGCAAGGCCTGGGGGGTGGAGGGGACAGGGCCCTGAGGCCAGAGGCCAGGCTCCACAGCGCTCTTGCTTCACCCCTGGGCCTGCTGGTCTGCCCCCAGGGGCAAGGCAGGCTGGCACATGTTCTCTCCCTCTAGGGGTGGGGCCGGCTGGCACACAGTGAGGCCTCTGGCATGGCCTTTCAGGCCCGTGGCCCTGCAGACACGCCAGCCAGTCAGCCCCACCCTCAGGAGCAGACCAGCCAGACTGGGGCCTGTGGAGAGCAGCGCCTGGCCCTAAGATCTCCCCAGGGAGAGCCTGCCCACAGGCCACCATGGAGGAGGATTGGGGCCCCACGATGGGGGTGGGGCCCTGATGGTGGGCAGCCCAGGGCCCTTTAACTCAGCCCTGCTAGGGAACAAGAATTTATCATAGCTTTTTTGCAGCTTCATGACAATAATCTGCACACCGTTTATGAAGCTGATGAGTTGTCTTATAAGTTTGTCAGATGGTTATTGCAAAGATTTTATTTATATATTTTAATTCATAAAAATGTAATCTGATTTAGTGCTCAAAAATAGAAAACACGGAAGATGTTTCACAAGGGACATGAAAACATTACAATTTTGATATACCTGCAACTCCTCAAGCTGAGCATCTATTTCCATGGTTGGATTTAGCAAATATTCTCTGGTTTCCTGAATCCAAGACTTCACTTTATTAATTTCTATTTCCACCTCCTCACGCTCCTTGAGTTCTTGTTTCACCAGTTTTCCACTTTTCTTCACTTTTTGTTGCATGCTTCAAAATATATATATATAAAAAACTATTTGTGAAGAACTACAGCTTGCTAAAGATTTCATTGTCTTTTATCAACATCTTTTACTGAATGATACAAAGAACAAATAAACGAGACTTGCACAACATCATACATTTACAGGTGATAATAAAGAAGTGGTATTTTAACAAAACATGAATACCTCTAATTTTCAGATGTTAAACTTTGCAGATCACCCATTTACTTAGTAGTCTTGACTGCATGTATGCAGTATTGCTGTAGCTGTATCAGTGCCAGGATATTATAGAGACACAGTAGATGAGGTAATATCTTTTATTAAACCAGCTTAAAAACATAAGAATGGACATTATGAGTCAGAGCAATGGTCCATCTAGTCCTGTATCTCATCTTCCAACAGTGATCAATACCAGATGCTTCAGAGGGAATGAAAAGAAGAGATAATCATCAAGTGGTCCATTCCGTTGGCCATTCCCAGCCTCTAGCAAACAGCAATCCCTCTCTAATAGCTTTTGTTGGACCAATCCTCTATGAACTTGCCTTTTTTTTTTTTTTTTTTTTTTTTTATAAAAACCCCTGTTACAGTCTTGACCTCACAACATCCTCTAGCAAGAAGTTCCACATGTTGATTCTGCATTATGCAAAGAAATACTTCCTTTTGCTTGTTTTAAACCTGCTGCCTATCAATTTGATTTGGTAACTGCTAGTTTGTGTGTTATGAGAAGGATTAAACAACACTTCCTTATTTACTTTCTCCACACCAGTCATGATTTTACAGACCTCTATCATATCCCCCCAGTCATTTCTTTTACAAACTGAAAAGTAACTGTCTTATTAATCTCTCTTCATATGGAAGTTTTTCCATGCCTTTAATAGTTTTAATTGCCCGTTTCTAATTCCAATGCATCTTTTCTGAGATGGGGTAACCAAAACTACACACAGTGTTCAAGATCTGGGCATCCCATGGATTTGTAAAGAGGCAATACATTATTTTCTGTTTTATTATCTATCCCCTTCCTAATATTCCCAACATTGTTAGCTTTTTTGACTGCTGCTCTATACTGAGTGGACTTTTTCAGAGAATTAGCCACAGTGACTCCAAGATCTCTTTCTTGAATGGCAACAGCTAACTTAGACTCCATCATTTTATATGTATAATTGGGATGATGTTTTCCAATGTGCCTTACTTTGCATTTATCAACACTGAATTTCTTTTGCCATTCTGTTGCCTGGTCACTCAGTTTTGTGAGATCCCTTTGTAACACTTTGCAGTCTGATTTGGACTTAACCATCTTGAGTAGTTTTGTATAATCTACAAATTTTGCCACCTCACTGTTTAATCTCTTTCCAGATCATTTATGAAAATGTTGAACAGTACAGGTCCCAGTACAGACCCCTTGGGGACACCACTGTTTACCTCTCTTCATTCAGAAAACTGGTCATTTATTTCCCCCCCCCCCCCCATCATTTAACCACTTATTGATCCAGGAAAGGACCTTCCCTCTTATCCCATGACCATTTATTTTGCTTAAAGGCCTTTAGTGAGGAACCCTGTCAAAGGCTTCCTGAAAATCTTAGTATACCATATCCACTGATCACCATTGTCAACATGCTTGTTGAGCCCCTTAAAGAATTTTAGTAGATTGGTGCAGAACGATTTCCTTTTACAAAAAGCATGTCGACTCTTCCTCAACAAATCATATTAATCTATTACCTGTGACAGTCAGAGTAACTTTTGTTGGAGAAAGACACAAGCTTTGGAGCTTACACAGAGCTCTTCTTCAGGTCTGAGAAATATACTATGAGTGTTACAGATAAATATAAGGTGGAATAGAACTATCTATTCCACCTTTTATTTAGGTGTGACATTCGGAGTAGGTTCCCCAGACTTGAAGAAGAGCTCTCTGCCAGGGCAAAAGCTTGTCTCTTTCACTAACAGAAGTTGGCCCAATAAAAGATATTACCTCGTCCACCTGTATCTCTTGACTGTATGTCAGTGCAACACCCATGGAGGGACTGGTATTGATAGAGCAGCTGTTATAAGAACAGCCCAACCATCTGTGTCTGTTACTTGATCAAGCTACCCTGACTTTAAATATGTTTTCCATACTTCCATTGAGGATCTGAGTCAGAAACTGAAGTTTTTTCAGCTGTCTATTGGTATGTTGCCAGCAGTACACTAATGTAAAAAGAACAACTTTTCTAGTTAATATCTTTTATTTAAATACTCTTTTCTCCTTACTTGTGGCACCGCTCTTGCATTGCTTTGATTTCTTGCATGAACGGTAGCTCCTCCTGGGAAGAAGGCTCCATTTCCACATCCTGGAGCATGCTCAGTGTGTGATGCTTGAACAGACCCAAAGATGACAGCTGCTGTTCCAACTCAAGAATGAAAGTGCTGTGGTAATCCAGAAGATCCAGAAGTTCTGTCTTTGATGCCTTCTCAACTGAGCTCTCTGGTAAGCGATCTTGTAGCTGATCTATCATTAAGGTGGCTTTTTGGATCTAATGAAAGTGATACAAGTTTTCACAACAAAAGTAAAACAAAAGGTTGATACAATGGAAAGGAAAAGATCTAAATCTGGTGCTGTATCACTAGAATCAGTAACGCATGATGATGATAAGGGCATAGATGGTCTGGAGCTATGCTTTGCTAGGGTCATTAAATCTGAGCATCACACCAGGCATTTCAAATCCAAGTTCAAATCCAATCTAGAAGAAATTTGAAGAAAATAAAAAGAAGGCATATTGTTCCATTTGCCACTATCAAAGTGGGATTATTTTATTTGTATAGGCGGATACAGCTTACTCAGGAAAGACAGGCAGGGGGGGAAAAAAAGAGAGGAGGTGTTGCCTTGTATAACAAAGGTGCATACATTTGCACTGAAATTGAGATAGAAGGAGGCAGATCTGCTGAAAGTGTCTGGGTCAGGATAAAAGGGGCAAACTCATGGTAGGTGTCTGGTATAGACCACTAACCAAGAAGAAGAGGTGGAGAAGGCTTTTTAAAACAACAGATAAAACCATCTGAAATGCAGGAGAAGGTAGTGAAAGGGGACTTCAAATACCCAAAACTGGGGAAATAATGCAGCAGAACAAAGATTGTCTAAGAAGTTCTTAGATTGCACTGGAGACAAAAATTTTTTTGTTACAGAAGGTGGAGAAAGGGACTATGGAGAAGCTGTTGATTCTGATGAACAGGAAGAAACTCGTTGAGAATTTGAAGGTTGAAGGCAACTTGTATGAAAGTGATCATGAAATGATGAGTTCATGATTTTAAGGAATGGTAGGAGGGAAAAAAGCAGAATAAAAATAATGAACTTCAGGCAGACTTTAGCAACACAGAAAATTAGTAGATAGATTCCACCAGAAGCAAGTCTAAAGGAGAAAGACGTAGCTGTTTTTAAAGAGACATCATGAATGGTACAAAAGCAACCTATCCTAATGCATAGGAAAGATAGGAAGTACAGCAAGAGTCCACCATGACTTAACTGGGAGATCTTGATGGACCCATTACTCACTGAGGTGGTAGACCCATTACTCAAGGAAAGACAAAAACAGAAAATGCAGCAATGGCCGAAGATTTAAATGTCTTTTTTGTTGCAGCTTTCAGCAAAAATATTAGCAATGATTGGATGACTAACAGTGAGCATCAGTTTAAATGGGGTAGGATCAGAGGCTCAAATAGAAGAATTACTTACACAAGCAAGATGACTTCAAGTGGCCAGGGCCCAATGAAATAAATTCTAGAGCATTTAAGGAATAGATTGAAGAGATTTCTGAGCCATTAGCAATTATCTTTGAGAACTTGGGAGGACAGAAGAGAATGCAGAGGCCTGGAAAAGGGCAATTCTAGCACCTATTCATAACAAGGAACATAAGGACAACCCAGGGAATTATAGACGAGTCAGATGGAAAAATAATGGAGCAAATATACCATTGATTTGTAAGTATCAAGAAGAAAATAAGGTGATAAACATTGAACATGGATTTGTTAACAAATCATGTCAAACCAACCTAATATCCTTCTTTGACAGGGTAACAAACCTTGTGGATGAGGGGGAAGCAGTAGATGTGATGAATCTTGACTTTAAGTATGACTTTGGTAGTCTCACACGACCTTCTAATCAACAAGCTAGATAAATATATCCTAGATGAACCTACTATAAGACAGCTGCACAATTGGTTGGAAAAAGTGTACTTGGAGTAAACAGCAATTGTTCACAAGGTGGAAGAGCATATCAAGTTGAATCCCACAGGATTCTGTTCTGGGTCTGGTTCTACTCAATATCTTCATAAATGATTTGGATAATGACATAAAGAGCAAACTTATAAAGTTTGCAAATGACACCAAGCTGGGAGGGATTGCAAGAGCTTCAGAGAACAGAATTAGAATTCAAAATGATCTTGTCAAACTAGAGAAATGGTCTGAAGCAAGTAAGATGCACTTCAATAAGGACAAATGCAAAGTATTACACTTAGGAAGGAATAATCAATTGCACAAGTACAACCCGGGAAATCACTGGCTAGTTGGAAGTACCGGCAGAAAAAGATCAGGGAGTTAAAGTGGATCACAAGCTAAGTACGAGTCAACAAGTTAATACTGTAAACAAACATCATTCTTGTATGTATGAAGCAGGAGTGCTAGAAGCAAAACAAAAGTAGTAACTTCCACTGACTCAGCACTGATGAGGCCTCAGCAGGAGCATTGTGTCCAGTTCTGAGCACCACATTTTGGGAAAGACGTGGACAAACTGCAGAAAGTCCACAGGATAGCAACAAAAATTATTAAAGCTCTAGAAAACTTGACCTACAAAGAAAGATTGGAAAAAATGGGTTTGTTTGATCTGGAAAACAGAAGACTGAAGGGAGGCATGGCAAGAGTCTATAATAGCCTTTTTCATAATTGAAAAGAGCAGAGAGATAAATATGTTCTCCTTAATCACAGAGGACAGGAAATAATGGACTTAAAATCTAACCTAAATATTTCTTGCTACAATTTAAGAAAAACTTCATAACTGTCAACTGTCAGGATAGTTAAGCACTGGAACCAATTACCCAAGAAAGTTGGGGAATCTCCATCATTGGTGAATTTTAAGAAAAGATTAGACAAACACCTGTCAGGGATGATTTAGGTAATACTTAGTCCAGTCTCAGTGCAGAGGACTGGACTAAATGTTGTCTAGAGTTCACTTCCAGGCCTACATTTCAATGATTTTGTGATATTAGGCTGACCCATCAGTGTATATGGGAAATCTCATTTGGATTCTGAGATTGTGCTTCCACCATGGCAGTTGGTAGTGAAAGCGAGGATGGGAAGGGAATGCCTTGAATTGCACTGAATGTTGAGTGACCCACTTCTTGCTGAGACAGGAATTGTACCCCATTCTCTTTATAGTGAAGGAGGAGTCAACCTAGAGTTGGCCCTTTGGGAAGGCAAAGGAAAAAAAATGAATAAGAGAACTACCAAAAATATAAAAAACCAAAACAGGATTGAATTTACTGTACATTCCTTTGTCCTTGCATGATAGGAAATGCAATATGATCTGGAGCAGTGGTTCTCAACCTTTTTTCTATCGTGACACACCTGACAGATGATGTTCCCCTACGTGAGACACTACAATCTGCTGGTGGCAATGGCGCTTGAGCTGGGAGCACTTGAGAGGCTGCTGCGCTCTGGAGGATGCAGCACTCCGGGACCTGGGTGGGGGCAGAGTCAAGCCAGTGCCGGCTGGTGCTCTGGCTCAATGGGGCTGGGTTTATTTTTTGGGGGCAGGTGGTGCCCCCACCCAGCTCAGGATCTCTGGGTTCAGCCCCTCAGTCCCTTTATTCCCCTGACCCTGGATGCTGCCTTTGTTGTGCAGCAGGAGTGGGCTGTTGAGGGCAGCAGAGAGCAGTGGGCGGCAGGAGCCCCAAGCTGAGCTGCCAGTTTTTTGTGACACCTCCCGCTCTTTGTAATACACTTTTGTGTCCCGACAGTGCTTGAGAACCGCTGGTCTGGAGGAATATGTGCAGGCATAGGGGGCAGGATTTCTGATCTTGGCTTTGTCAATTACTTGCTGTTTGGCCTTCGGCAAGTAACTCGGCTTCTTAGTCTCGTATGTAAAAGGGGGGGATTAGATTAATGACATATCTCCCTCACAGGGCTGAAGGCTGAATTAGTCAGTGTCAGTACAGTGCTCGGAATCTGTAACATGCTCTATATTATAAGGAATAAAAAACAAGCACACAGGAAATAAAAAGGGGTTAACAAGATCTTGTACCTTATCATTAAAACCTTTCCACTTCTGCACTGCATCTTCCAATATCTTCTCCTGCTCGTGGGCCACACTCCGGAGCCGTGCCCAGCGCTGCCAGACAGTTGTCATTGATCTGCTGATGGTTGCCTTGCTAGCATCATTTCCTATTTTTTCCAGCAAAGAGGCTTTTTCCTCCAGAGCTGTCAACTTCCCGTGGAAGGCATTTACCATAGATACCAGGGACTAAAAAAGCAAAACAAATTGCAGCGTTTCCTTATAGCAATGCCTGATAGTACCAGGGTAAAAAAAAAAAAAAAACTACAACATTTCCCTTGTTGAGTTTATAGTACAGCTACAGGCTGAATGACACTCTTGGGGAATTTGTTTTCAAAACTTTTTTGCCATTATTTTTTACATGCATGACAATTTAAAACTGTATTAATTGTCAATATTTACATAAGATTTATGTTCAGTAACTTCAAATTGAAGTTTGCTTAATGCTTAGCCCTCCTAATCTAATCAGTTTTGTATATTTTAAAGCACATTTAATGTATATAAATGCCTTCTGTCTATGCTTCATCCTGTAAAGGCATTTTATAAGGGATCCCACCAAACATGGTGTAGAATGCAGAATTTGTACAAGTCTCAATGAATCCGGAGCCCATGAGCCAGATGTGTAAAGTTTTGCATTCTGGCAGAAGTCTGAGTGGAAGCTGTGTGTGCACACAAATGAGTTTAAAAAGATTAGAGTCCTGAATCTTCACTCTGGATGAACTTCACTGGACATAAATGGACACTGGTAGCCTCAAGAAGCCAATTTCAGCTCCTCAATTTAGGGCCACCTGGTCCCAACAGAAGTCTAAGCAGCAGGAAGCCAACCCTAATTTCAGTCCCCCATCTCCAAGCTACTGGGATGATGTGGTCAGCTGGCAAAGGAGGTAGATAAGTCAGCTCTACATCACTGGAAATTCTCCACTTGGAATCTACAGCTGGTCTGCACTGCTAGCTTTATGCAATCTAGAGACTCTGACTGAAGAGTAGTCCTCTACAACAAGGAAAAGTGTGTAGCTCAATGTGCACCTGCTCACTTAGGCTATATCTATACTGCGAGCTAGAGGTGCAAATGCCTTGCTTGTGTCCATGTACTCACACCACCTCTCACTGAGTTAACACAAGCACAAATAGCAGCATATCTGCAGTAGCACAGATAGTTACAACGGAGACACGGTTGAGCCAGGCTGAGCACAATCCTGTCTGAAACCAGTGGCACAGCTCAGCCATGCATCTGTTGCCACTATCCATGCTACTGCAGCAACACTGCTATTTATACTCACAGTAGCATGAGTATGTGTACATGAGCAGGGAAATCACGTTCCTTAGATCAATGTGGATATAGCCTGACACTCCAGAATGCCAAGTCAACAAGGGGTGGGTGTGATCAAATGAAAACCTATAGTCACACCTTACACACCACTGAAATAATCTTTATACAAAATTTGTGAGGCATCCTTTGAAAACTAATAACTTGCTGGTCAATAATATCATGGTGAAATAATTATAGCAACACGATATATAAAGTTATGGACATAAAGTGAAATTATGATTGATATGTGTTTATTGGGCAAGTCTGGAAATTGGTTAAATCTGTTCCTCAAACACAAAGGACAAGTTAATACCTCTATGCAGGTGTCCTCAATCTCTTGTCAAGTGCCCATTTTTGGCAACGAAAGGAGGCAGGAACAGATGGTTTTGCATTTTAGTAAGCAACCACATGGGACCTCTTTCACCATCAGGCTCTATGTTTCTATCCTCACAGCACCCTCAGAAAAATGTACCGTATTTTTCGGACCATAAGACGCACTTTTTTTCCCCCAAAAGTGGGGGAAAAATGAGAGTGCGTCTTATAGTCCGAATGCTGTCCAGCAAGCAGTGTTCCCGCCAGTGGGCGTTGCTGGATAGCAAAAAGATCCAGGGCTGTGGCCCTCCAGCCCACTCCCTGCTAGCCCCCACCCCCTGGCCAACCCAACACACACTCAAACAAACCCACACCCCTGCCGGACGGGGCAGGCTCGGCTGGGGTTGGCCCTCCTGTGACGCTGTCAGGATTTAACGAACTATTTATGATATTATTTTGTATTAATATGTGACGCTGTCAGGGTTTAAGGAACCATTTATGATATTATTTTGTATTAATATTTTATGATTGTTATAATCCATAGGAACTATGCCATGTTTGATGTCAATAGAAAGGTAATAATTTGTGGGGAATGATTATATAGTTTATGTGTAGGATTTGTATTCATATTAGAAGTTAGGAATATGATTGTTATATTTTAACTTGTGTAAGGCTGGGAAAATTCCCCAGACTGAATGTCTACCTGGCCATTGTCTCCTTAATGGCCCATTAAGGAAGCTCCCCAGTATAATGGGCCGAAGAAGAAAACCTGTTGAGCCACTAGGATTAAACATGTCTCTGGAACTATTCCTCTGAGACTGAACAAAGGATTGAGGCCCACCCTGGTACTGGGTGTTTACCAGAGGAAGAAGCCTGCATTCGCTTTGACCCTTTAACATCTCTCATATTTGCTTCTTTCCTTCTCTCTTTCTTTTTCTCTTCCCTTCCTTTTCTCTTCTTCGCCTTCCTTTCTCTTTCCTTTCTCTTCTTTGCCTTCCTTTCTCTTCCCTTCCTTTTCTCTTCTATTTAGTTTACTGGTACTATTTGGTTCAGAATATTTTTTTCTTGTTTTCCTGCTCTAAAAACTGGGTGCGTCTTATGGTCAGGTGCGTCTTATGGTCCGAAAAATACGGTATTTCAAAGGGTGACTGGAATATAGAAGTGAAGGGCAAAAACAATCCAGGTTATCTATCTTTCTCTCCCTCCACCTCTGTCTGTTTCATCTAAGACACCGGAAGGGATTTTGATCAGAGAATTTGGTCAGCCCTGTTGTTGGTAACACACAGTAAGGATTTTTATTATGAACCAAAGCTAGTGTGTTAACTTTTGGTTACTAAAAAGCATATTATCTTTATTTCTTTTGTAACCATTTCTGGTTTTAATGCCTTATACCTGTAGCCACTTACAACCTATTTCTTTATTGTTAAGTAATTTCGCACGTGGACTGGGGTGTAAATCAAAACTAAGCGAGGGATGTGTTTAAACTCAGTTCTTTGGATAACTCCAGTTAAAGTAGCAAACTGTTGTATATTGACTTAAAGGGGCTTGTCCAGGAGAGGGCTGAATAGTGAAGAACACATGTTTTTTTGTGAAATTGAGGACTGGGAGTGTGTTGGGTCAACCTACAAGTGTAACTAAGGTCAGAGTCTGACTGGAGCATTGCTGGCAGGCTGCAGTGTACATGGACACGCAGTGTGTGACCTCCATGCTATCTGTAAGTGGCCCAGCCTGCAAGCTAAATTTGTGAGGCACACAAGGTTGCAGGGCAGGTAGTGACAGAACCCCTCACTAGTCTGGATTGCCTCCCAGAGTGTGATAGAGGGATGCAAGTGTTTAAAGATCCCATATACCATGGGCTGAACTCAATTTTTTTTAACTTCTGCTTGTTTAAAATAGATCCATACGAATATTTCAGACAATTTTATATTTAATTCAATCTTTTCAGAATCTACCATTGAAAACACAAATAGGAAGAGGAAGAAATTTTTATAAATTAATGGTTAATTCATTTAGGCTGTAAATAAAAGTCCCCACTATAAATCTGTCATCTCACTCCCTCACATATCTAGCCAACAGAAAACAAACAAAGATGCAAATCACGGCTAGTCCCTGGTATCCTGCATATGGCAAAAATTTAACTGATTCCACAGAAGGAAATAGGGTTTCTTATCATTTTCAATAACCTTACCTTATGTGTTAACCATTTCTCTTCTGCTTCTTGACCAGAAGGAACCTTGGCCACAGAGAATTCAGATAATTTCTTCTCAGCCTCATTCATCAGTTCAATAACCTGCTGTCTTGCTGCCTGGTACTCTTGTCTCTGAGATGTACACCTTGAAAAATGAAATACCAGCAAGAACAACTTAATGCAACACAAAATCAGTTATAATCAAACATTGTTACACAAGTGGCTAAACTTCAATATTAATACTATTTTGCTAGCAGCAAATATCCTCAGTGGCCAGTGATTAGACACTAGATGTACAGGGCTCTGAATTACTACAGAGAATTTTTTCCAAGGTGTCTGACTGTTGGGTTTTGCCAAAATACTCAAAGTCTAATTGATGATCATATTTGGGGTAAAGTTGGATTTTTGACCCCATAACTGATCAGCAGAAACCATATTTTTTGTTTTTGTTTTGCCTTTCTCTACAGTAGTTGTCTCCAACCTTTTGCCAGCAGATGGCACAGTGCTCATAGTTTTCAACAGTAACTGCCCTTCAGAAGTAGATCACGATCTACTGTTTGGGAACCACTATTCTACAGCATGGGGCAAGGGTCACCTGCAGGTATAAATTAGTGCAAAGGGTGAATTCTCTGTAACTTGAGTCTTTAAATCATGATTTGAGGACTTCAGTAACTCAGCCAGAAGTTAGGGGTCTTTAACAGGCATTGGTAAGGGGGTTTCTGTGGCCTGCAATGTGCAAGTCAGACTAGATGATCATGATGGTCCCTTCCTGTCTTCAGGTCTGCGAGTCTAGTAATTTCCATGAAAGAAACTCAATCATAAATCTCTTAAAACCGTAAACCCCTGTGAAATAATGATGATGCGTATCAACTCTACTCATACACAATACTAGTTTTAAAAATAAGTAAATTGAAATTTAAAGAACTCAGGTAACTTCCTTATGGTCAGACAGCAATCAGAGGCACAGCAGGAAATAGAAACCAGGGGCTCTAAATCACAAGTTACTGCTCTATTCAATAGGATACACTCTAACAAACTCCAGAGACATTTCTGAAGGGAAAATGTGCCCCTTTCTCTCCTTGCCAAGGAGGTAAAGTTAAAAGAAGTGAATAAAAAGATACCTCTCCAGTTGATCTTGCTGGGTTTCAGATTCTTGCTTTGTTGCCTTGCCCTTTTCTTCTAAAATAGCTACATTATGTAACAGCTCCTCTCTTGCAGTGGCCTGGATAAATGGTTCCATCTCTGACACCAGGGCCTGTAGTTCCTTCAAATGACCAAGGAACTGATTTTCTGTGCTGAAAAATTCAGTGAGATTCCTTAGGTTCTCCTCAGAGCTCTCCACATCCAGACCATTCCTTGCCAAATGTAGCAATTCCTGGGCATCCTCCAGCCAGTCACCAGCTGTTTGTATCACTTGGTAGTACCGTTGGCATAAGTTATGCAGTTTAGTCAAAGCAGCCTGAAACCAACAGCAAAAATATTACACACAGAGGCAAAAAAAATAAATAAATATAAAATCCCAAACAAGCATGAAAGCTTCACCCTCTCCCCACCCCTTTCTACTTCATTGCTGATTAAGGGAAGCAGCAGCTGTGGACAGTCTTTCTCTGCCCAATGCCTTGACCCAAGCTCCAAGGAGGCCACAATGAGAGAGAGAGAGCGAGAGCATGTGTGCGCACGCTGCTGCAGATCATGCTCCGCTTCATAGAGCTGGGCTATTAACTAGGCTATCTACTATATCAAAAAAAGACAGTATAAGCAAAGTCAATCTAATCATGGTGATCATAGACAATAAGTTAAGGCAAACTCATAATGTTTCTTTTCAGCAAGAGGCAAAATAAACAAAATGCAGGGGAAGAAAAAACAAACCAAAACCCACCACAATGCACTAACCTGTCTCTGATGTATGGCTTCCTGAACTTCACCGTCTAGTTCCAATAGCTCAGCAAAGCTGTTTTCCAGGTCAGCAGGTATTAGTTCTTTAGCCTTTATGTACTTCTCCTTTTCTTTATTATTCAGCGCATTCATTATTCTCAGGCTTGACTGCACTTCTTCCTGATGAATCTGAACCTTTCGGATCTCTTCTTGAATGTTTTGCAGTTTTGGGTCCCAGCTTAAGGTCCCATTAAGTTCAGCTTTCACCAATCTCAGCCAGTCAAGTGAACGCTGGATCTCAGTCTGGAAGTCTATGCTTTGCACCAGCCTGTTTTCACACTCTATCACTGCATCACCAATGGCAGCATGCAATAACTTCATTTTCTCTTGCCAAGACTGTATCTGAAGATTTGCTGTCTCATAGGTGGATGGTTGAAGCTGAGGACAAAGCACTTCCAGATGTTCAGTAATTTGCTTCAAAAGAATCCCTGTCTCTTGCAGGCTGCCAGCCAGAGAATGGTAGCTTTTCAGCTTCTCCTCTGCTGGGAGGGTTTCTTCGTTCACTTTAGTCTGCTCTTTTGTCACTGTCTCTAATTGTGTCTCGAGCTTCATGCACATTTCCTCATTTTCCTTGTAGGCTTCTACAGTGTCTTCCAAAAGATTAACTCTCTGTTCTATTTGCCTTTTCACCTTGTGATATAGGGTGGTGAGTTTTAACATCTCTTCAGGTTTCCACGGCTGGCCAGTGCTTCGAAAAGCTTCCTTCTTCTGGTTCAGTTCATCCACTGCTGCACCAAGGTTCACCACTTCATCTAACAGAGCTCTGTAATCCTGCTGGAGCAACATGACCTCTTTTGCTAAAAGAACAGCAGGAGCTTTGTTCATGCCTAAAAACTGATCTTCCAGTTCAGTTAGAGCCTTAGTTGTCAACTCGATCAATGAAGCATATTCTTTGCGAGTGAAAATTGCTTCCTGAACCTTGTAGAATTTGTCTTTGGCCAGGGCAATGGCAATATTAAATTGCTTTGGCAGGGCATTCAGTTTTTCATTTAGGTAAGAATGATCCACTTCATTAAGCGATGGCAAGATCTCCTGACTATCTCTTTCAAGTGTAAGTAAAAGATTTTCATATTCAGGAGACGGCTCAAGAATCTGCTGATACTTTGTCAGCTGTGAGTATAGTTCAGAGTCGCTATTCATTAGATTGATTTCTGGAAATGTGACAATATCAGCCTGTTTTATCCAATGAGAAGCTTTATCCAAATCTTCCTTAAAATATTTCCTGGAAACCATATTTTTCTCCAGTTCTACTAGTCGCTGGCTACACTTCTGCAAAACAGTGTCATACACATTCTGCAATTCCTGGAGTTTACTTAACACCTCACTCTTTTCTTCTTCTGTTGCTTCTTTCATTAAATCCCTTCCCTGAGCCCACAGCCCAGTTATTTCACTCTGATAGGCCTTCAAGTTAGCTTGGGCACTCTTACAAGTCCTGATCTGTTTGCTCACATCTTCTGGCAACAAACAGATATGTTCATGGAACATTACTTTTTTTTCATGTTGCAGAATTTGGTTTGTAGCTTGAAAAGTTGCCATGAGGAACTGAGCCTTTTCAGACAGTGCCTTATTCAGGTATTTTTTCCTTCGGCCAACCAGATCACTAAGACAATCCATGTGATTCTGGGCATCTGAAAGGCACTTCTGGAGGATTTGCCTTTCACTGAGGCCAAGGCTAGTCATCACCCTGTCAACGTCCTTTATGAGTGCTTTGAGAACAAGCTGTTTGGCTTCCACCTCACTGCAAATGGTGAGATGATCCATGAGAAGGCTCTGAGCCAGGTCTGGAGGAGGGCTCTGTTTAAGAGCCTCAGAGATGCTAGGCTGCTGCTCTTCTGCCCACTCCATCAGCTCCTGAAATTTAGACTGCACCAAACTCAGCTCCTCTAAGGTTGTGACAGAAAAGTGGATTTTTCCCCTGACTAGGTCCTCCAGCTGAGACCAGCGTTGTTCGCAATGACCAGTCTGCTCTTTCACTAATTCTTTGTCATCTAGACTCAAATATTCCATTATTTTCTGTTTTTGGTCTTTCAAATCTTCAAGGGCAAATCTTCTCTCCTGCAGGGCCAATGCTAAGTTTTTCAGAGCCTCAAGGTGTGCCATCGTACTCTCAACATCTGATCTGTTGACAACATACATGGTACAAAAATGAAATCCCAGTTGATATCTCAGGATATGATTCTCAAAGGAGCCCAAAAACAGTTAGGTGCTCACATCACATTGAAAGTCATTGGGATCTGGGTGCCTAAATCCCTTAGCTCTTTTGAAGAGAACCAATATTTCTATTATTCTCCCCCTCCTCCATCGGTTTTCATTAGTTAAAGCATTCATATTAGCAATGTAGATACTAGCAGTTCACACATTTTGTAACGTATTGTATATATATAAATAGTAACCACTATTGTACTAGAGAAAATATTACAACAAAATATACCTTTGTTTAGAACCCAGTCCACTGAAGTCAAAGGAAATTATACCAGATCGGAGCAGAACTGGACTGCTATTCTTTTATAATACACAGTCTTAGAGAGTGCCCAGCATTTTGTCTCAATGATGCAGCAACAATTAAGCTTTAAATAGTCTGACAATTAAAGTGAACCATTATAAAAAGGAATAGTTTACACGTGTGCTATTAGTAGCAGAGCATGCCTTTTGACATGCATTCTTGATTAATTCTGTAAGATACTCACTTCCAATTACAGAATTACACATGCATGAAATTTTGAACAATAAAAAACAACAACATTGTAAGATCTGACAATCCTGCAGTGAATATTAAAAGGCTTTTGAGGTGGGGGATGGGCGGTAGACTAGGTATAGGTCCAAATACCCAGCAGGAGCGAGTTAGTGGTTTTCAAACTTTTTTCCTTGGGACCCAGTTGAAAAAAAAAAAAAAATCATTTATGCCATGACCCATCAATTACATCTTTGAGCAATGCACTCCCATCTTTTGGCAGCAGCAACAGGGGGCACTGTGCCTAAGGGTCTGTGACCCAGTACTGGGTTCCAACCTATGGTTTGAAACCACTGAATATACCGAGTATACCCACTGAAGTAAACCACTGAGTTTACCCATTAATGACAAGAGCTGAGGATTTTGCTCATAAAAAAAAAAAAAATTACAGGCATCGTGTACTTCAACCTCCTTCCACCTCAAAACAAGGAATTCTATTAGAAGCTTTCACTGAGAAAGGTATAGAAAAAGGTATAGAGGACATGACCTCTTAAGACTCTGCAAGAGGGTTTCTCAACAAGAGTGGGATAATGTCAGCTTTGTGTGAGTCAAGCCTCTGTACCTGGCCAGGTTGTCCCATTCCTTTGTAAACTTTTGCAAGAAGATTTCTACTATATTCATGCGATCATGGTAATCTCTTGTCCTCTGAAGATCCTCCTCCCTCTGTATGAGCAAATTATTTGCTTGAAGGCAGAGGTCCAGCCACTGATTGCTGAAGTGACTTATTTCCTTATGCTCGGGAGACTGCTGTCCTTGTGTTAGCTTGTTCACTTTTTCAGTCACAGTAGTAAGAGCTTCCTGTTTAGACTGCAGCTTCTGACTGAATTCCTTTTAGAAAGGCAAAAGAAAAATGCAATGGGACATCTCCATTTCAGATATAAACTGAGATTTGAATAAAACTAAGAATATAATGCTTAGGGCCAGATTATAACCCATCTTTATGCAAACGTAGTCTGAACACAAAGTGGGGGAATGGTGTAAAACTTCACATCTCCACAAAGCTGCATTTGGTAACTAGCAAATAACGTCCTTCAGGGGAGCAAGTGAAGACGAGGGGAGGACTTAATAACTGATGTACAAACCCTTCCCTAGACTTCTCCTGGGCAGTCACAGCTACCACTACTCCTTGCACAAGGCAGAACAGTCTAGCCTTTGTAAGAGACAATTCTGCCAGTATTGTATGTCTCACACATTTTTTCTCGTTTGTCATTATGAGAGATATTTTCCTGAATATAGGACCTAAATCCCTTAGGATTTCATCAGCTCCCACCTGAATAGGCAATGATATTTTGATTAGTTCCCATCCTTCTAACAGGACAGCCTAGTCATTGCTACTTCTCAAGTCAGACTATGAATTTATTGGGGCTGTGCTGCAAAAACTGTTGAACTCCTAACTACTAAAGATCCCCTTTTCATATACATTTCTGTAGTTAAAAAAAAAAAAAAAAAAAAAAAAAAAAAAAACACAATCAAAGGAGAATCAAATTGCAAATATACACCATAAAGGCAAGTAATCCTAACATGTTTCAAAGTTTTCTGTGTTGCTTTAACATTGCCTGAGGTATTATGCTGAACAACCATCTTTTCCAACTCCAAGACAAATGACTATCCACAGGAGGGCCTAAGTCCTGCATTCTTTTAGCACTGGACATTTTCACTGACGTGAGAGTGAATTTTGGGGGACACTCTCAGCTGGACTCCACTTTACAGACTGCGTCCTGCATTGTGGGCAGTGAGGAGCTGCACTGCCCCAGAAGATAGTGGACCTGTGACAGCTGACGGGCACATATGGGAAATATAGACACTGTACTACTCATTCAGAGTGTGCATAGGGTGCTCCCATCCATGGTCTATCAACTTTGCTGGCTGGAACAGCAGAGGAGGAGAAATCTATGTTCCTGAGTTCTCCCCAAGCCTTTAATGGTAAACAGTGCCATTATCCTTCTGCCATATTCAGGTCAGAGCAATGATTGTGGACACTGGTCAACTCCTTCATTGGGACACTCTGTGCCTTTCACCTAACATTGAGCACATTGATGGGCAGGACAAAGCCTAGTCCAAAGAACCCAAGACTGAGCCCTTCATGAGAATGATGCATCAGTAGAAGATAGAACATATTTCTCCTTGCAATTTCAATGGTGCTTTGGCTATTTAGAAAACTGCAATGGAAATTATCTCTATTTTCTAACTGAACAGGAGTGTAGACAGCTTTGGAGGCAGCTTGTCTAGTATCTCCATGTGCGTAAGCAAATCAGGTTTTTTCTAACAGAGCTGTGTACAGCTCAAAATAATATTCTTGGCCAAATTCCATCTGATAATAGCTAAGACTGCTTTAGAAATAGCTGTTATTTAGCTAGTTTTCACAGTATGTCCAGAGAAGCTTGTTCTAGTGGACAATTCACAGATTTTTAACTTCAGACCAAATGCAGTATACAATTAGCCACCTGAAAGCAAAGGGAACCTAGTACAGTGAAGACGTGACTGCTCTAAAAAACACAGGGAAGTATTGAAGTATTTCCTTTTTGCTTGGCTTTCTGTAGTACCAACGTAAAAAAACCCAAAACAAAAAAAACCACACACCAGCCCTCTCGCATCCTTCCTTGAATGGCTATTACAGATACCAAGCAGAGGATGCAGCAATTTCTATAATAAAATGAACTGTTGAATACATTTTTTTCTTCCTTCTCTTCCAGAACATGACTCCTCACCTTAACCTGTAAAACCATGTTCTGGGCAATGTTTATTTCCAGTTCTGCCCATCTCCTCTTCATATTCTGTAGTTGTTGGTCTGCATCTTGCCAATATATCCAAAGCTCAGCTTTCATTTGTTTTATCTCTTCCCAACCCTGAGCCAGGTACTGAGAGTGCATTATCCGTTGCTCAATCTTTAAAAAAAAAAAAAAAAAAGGGGGGGGGGGGACAGGGAACAGGGAGGGATGGGGATGTTTTAATATTGTAACGATTCGTGGGCTGTGTGAAATTTACAATAGAACTGTGCAGAGGACAGATTCAAGTAAATGATCTTGGGGCGGGAGGGACTAAGTGGAGTTTGCAGAAGGTAACTCTGTCCAAAAAAAAAAAAAAGTCTTAATCTTGGACAGTCATAAAACAAGAGCGTGTATCAGAAGAAAAAGTCACAGGACATTACTAGGAAAGCTAGTACAAAAAAAAAAAATATTACAGTTCAACCTTGAAGAAGCCAAAAAAGAAAAAAATAATGTAACAATTATTTAGAGATAATTCAAGGCTTGATGGTTTCTTTAAAAGCTCAAATCAACTCTATAATTAAAGTCTCTATACTTTCCTGCATGCATTTCATGAATCATGCCAGATGGTGATATATATACACCCTTTCGTTGACTCAGTGAAAACTAACTTCAATTTTTATATTTCAGTCTCATTTCCCTAACACAGTTATTTTGCTTATATGTCTTTTAGCAGAATTACTTTTGTTAGTAATGAATTCAGCAAAGAGAATGCTTACCAAATCTGAGTCCATCAGTCATGTTAAACGCATATTAACAGAACTTCACTTGCTTCAAATGCAACAGTAGAATGCCTTTAAGATTTATGTTCTCAAAAGGCTTAAAATGTCTCAGTGATCTCCTGCTTAGGTTTTTTCTTCTGCTTGTTACTCAACAAGTCATTCCTATTACTAGGGCTTGAAGCACCTTATATCAATTCTGTACACATAGAGCTGATGGATTGCTTGGATTTACGTAAATTGCTTCTGTAGCATAGAATTTGGTTACCTTATGCATTTACACTCCACAGAGTAAATGTAAAATGTTATCAGGGTGTGATTTTTCCTGACAAAGTGTATGTTGTTGTCAGACTTATGGAAGAACGTAAATGACATTTCTTGGTGATAGCTTTGGTATCTCTCTCTCTCTCTCTCTCTCTCTCTCTTTAGGTTAAAACTCTGATATAATAGTATATTTCTACAAATGAACATGTACATTTTATTTAAAAACTTAAAAATACCATAAAATCTTCTATGAAGGTATACTGATTTTAATGATTAACATAAAAATCAGCATGCTGTTGCTTAGTTCGTAAGAAAATGTATACTTAAGAATTAGAGAATAGCCAAAGCCGTGTGTGCCCCAATGTAAACAGTAATACATTGGCACACAGGCCCAGGTTCTGCTTCTACACACAGCCATCATATATGCTGCTGCCCTGAAGCACTGCACTTGAATATCTCCACTCTTGCAATCTTTACTGTACGATATTTGTATTCCATAGCAGGAAGGCAAGATGGAAGTATTTTTTTTTAAAAACAAAAGTAAAATTTCCAAAATGAAAACGTTAAGGTGTAAGAACAGAAGATGTTTCTTTAAACCATTACCTAATATGAACTTTGTATAAGAGGATAGATCAAGGCAATTAAACCTATAAGGAGGATTAGAGGTTGGCTGCTGTGGTTTATCTCGTACCGTTTGTTTTGTTTGCTGAATGTCTGTTGCTGTATTTTTCACTGTGGTGTCTGACAAATCGCACATAGAGCACAAAAGATCCAGGTAGGTGTTTGCTTGTTCCTGTAGAGCTCGGAAATGTTTAACCTGAAAGAAGACAATCCTCCTATATACTGTGGAACTCATGACACTGCATTAAAATATTCTTTTTCATAGTTTTCAGACAGATAAAAATGTAAAAACTGGACTTTAGAGAATGCTATTTTGTCTTAACCATGAATTACCCGGATGGTTAAATAACAAACTTGTGGGAAATATCTTGTTTATTTTTTGGATAAAAGCACATGCTTTCCCCTCTATAAATTATTCCCTTACAGAGAATGGAAAGCTTCACATGTTTAAACATGCAGAATTTTCTGTATGTCATTTCCTTGATGGCAAAGGAAACAGGATTTGCCACACGGAGAGGTGGCTGTCTAGACCTACAAATTCTTCAAGATCTGAATAGACTCTGGGGGAATCAAAGTGATCTGTGCTACATACTGGCTCCTCCATACTGTCTTCAGAGATCTCCCAATCCTACCTTGCCTCCATGGCAGCACAACTCTGACAGGATTAGGGTCTCTCCCTCAAGCTACTGTCCATGTGGGATGCCCCTTTGAGGAAGTTCCCCATCTCAAAGGAAAGTGGTTATATTAATGTTGACAAGCACAGCAATAATTTACCTACTGAAGTCCTGTGGGGCTGATAAAGAAACCGTATGTGCTCTACAGAGAAATAGTCTCCCACAATTGACTCCACCACAGAGTGAAACACTGTCCTTGAAGAGCTTGTTCAAAGAGGCTCAGTGGAAGGGAAAACCATTGATACAGAGTTTGTATTTCCTCCTTCCATACCCTGCCCAGACAATGCCATGAATCCCCTTCACTAATAGATGAATTTCCAAATATGCAGCTTTAAGTCAGTTCAGTTTGTATACAGGGCACAAAATTTATCCAAAATAGTTAAGAAAAATAACCAAGAAATAAAACAACACCTTCAAATTGCTTTCTAAGATACCAGAATCTTATGATAACCCCTTGCTTCATGCCCGCCTGTGCCTCCCACCCCACGTTTTTTTGGCGGAAAAAACATCAGAGAGGTTGAAACCCTCAAAAAGGGACATGGAAAATTCCTAAAGATAATTTTGTCTGACACAGTGATTCTGCTTGGGAGCATCTTAAAATCAGATCTAAAATAGGGCCCAATCCAGCTGACCATGTCCTTATGGGATATACACAAGATATGGAAGACCAGAGATGTTTCATTTTAGTTTGTGAGAATCAAGAGGTTGGCTGACTATGGAGGTCACCGCGCCACAACGCCACTTTGATGGCTGCAAGGTATATCTGGAGATGGGGAAATTCGTAAAATGAGCTCCCCAGTTTCTGCACTCCACTGTCTATCAATCTTGTCATTTATACCATCATCATCAATACCACCACCACCGGTCACCAAGATAGCATAGCCTAGCCAACAGCCAGCATTATTTTCAGTGGTACTCGGATCAAGGAGAACTCCCACGCACAACTGTCCATAGAACAATTGATCAGTTTTGAACTTAGCCTTTTAATTGTGTGAGCTACAGCATAAAATGAAAGTTACTGGAACCATCTGGGGATGGATATTCTGTACCAACTTCCACATGATGATGTGCCATAAAAAGAATTTTGTCTCCTAGTCTCTACTGTTTGGTTTTCATTGGAGAGTATGGATGGAAATTAATTTTCTCAAGTCCCATAATTCTTGGTGTGGTTTAGAGGAGCTGACCTTCAGCCTAATTATCCCCTTGCTGCCTTTCCCTGGCAGAACCCCACAAGGAAGCTGTCTGACAGGGACAACTCAATAACCGCAGGCTGAAACTTTTTAAAAAAAAATTCTCATGACAACTGTGCACTTAAGGCACCATTGAAATGGACCTGCTATAAGAACATAAAGGATAGATGAGTGGCTAGGCAGAGAGCTCACTGTTAAACTCTTCTATGAAATCTCTAAGCATATTTAAGGAGTTATTCAACTTTACATTTAAATACCTTATTTTCATTTATGATACTGAGCTAGCAAGTTCCGAAGTTCCCATTCTGTAAATTCGCCATCTTCAAGCATCTGATGAAGTGGAATTTTCTCCCATGAAAGCTCAGGCGATAAATAAATCTGTTAGTTTTTAGAAGTGCCACCGGACTCCTTGTTTGTTGAGTTAGCAAGGACTCAGTCCTGGGATGGGACAGCTGCATAATGCCTAAAACTTGCATTATGCTGTCCCAAGTACATAAGTACTGAAATTGGGAGTAGCCAATGAGGTTCTGAAGTTTCCATGAACAAAGCACCAACAAGACTGTTTTCTACTAGATTAAGCACTTACTTGGATTCGCACCACAAAGGAGAATTGAGTGTATAAACCCAGTTTGTTCAAAATGCACAACTTTACCTGCTTAACTGCATCTGCCAGGCTGAAAGGTGGCCACACATTTGGCTTTAGCTCTGGCTGAACTGTGGAGAGCCAAGCCTGACACTGCTGTAGAGTATCCTGGTGGTTAACATGCTTCTGGAGTTCACGTTCCAAACTCTCATACACCTAGAATAAAGAGACCAGCAAAGATCACTGATATGGATATAAAAAACAGAAGGTAATATAAAATGCAGGGCTTTCAATATATGGGTCGACACTCAGTATATTCCAAACCACCTGTATTTTTCAGACATTAGGTGAAAAATTCAAAAGGAAGTAGGTGCTTGCACACAGTTCCTGAGCCCACACTAAAGGGTGTACATTCTAATGTGCACCAATGTGTTGTGCATAAACTGGCCCATGGTGGAACCCGCCGGCATGCACTAAAAATTTCCTAGTGCACATTAAATTCATTCAGTTTCAAATGGCACTAATTTAATGCACACTCTGGCAACTTTAGTCCAATTACTACGCAACACAGGGTGTAGCAGAATTTACACTCCTCTGAAGTGAATTGGCACATTGTGTAGACAAGCCAAGGGTCACATTTTCAAAAGTGACGTAGGCACTTGAGTCCAATCCCTATTGACCATCATAGAGTCTTTGGATTCTAAATGTCTAAATCACTTTTGAAAATGGGACTTCAGCACTTTTGAAAATTGTACTGGTTGGCTAATTGAGTCACATTAGTATTTATCATAATGCTCTGTATCTTGGAAAGGTTTTTATTTTCAAACTAAGACAGGCTCTCTCTCTAATCTTATTCAAACTTCAGAGGCTTTAAAAAACTAAATCAGTCCAGAACAGTGGTTTTCAAAGATTTTTTTTCTAGGGACACAGTTGAAAAAAATATCATTTATGCCCACGACCCAACAATTACATCTTTGAACAATGCATTCCAGTCTTTTGGCAGCAGCAGCAGGGGGTGCCGTGACCCAGTGCCTGAGGGTCTGCGACCCAATACTGGGTCATGACCCTAAGTTTGAAAACTACTGATCTAGAATGATATCCTGTTTCCATACTTTAGCCACATCGCATTATAGAACTATTATTATATTTGTTTCAAGGTAATATAGCTTACTTGAAGAGGATGAGGCAATTTAAGAGTCTTTCCAGAGAGTTTAGGTTAATAACACTGAGTGGCAATAACTATTCGTTATTTGGGGCATTTTTCTATTTGTTCAGTGATGCTTAATTAGGTGTCAAAAATTTAATCTCTGGCCTTTTAATAAAGAAGTTTTCAAATAAAGGCTTGATTACTCCTTGTACATACAATAGCTGCGGGCAGGAGACGGACAGGACAGTGCAGAGGTCTGGGGGGCTTTGTGTCTTCTAACTATGCCATAGTTAGTGAAATCTATTTAGGGAGTGCATTGCACACTCCCCTTTATGACTAGTTGGATCTCCAGGCATGAAGAGAGAGGCAGAACCATGGTTCCAGTGCCTGAGGGAACCTGCAGCCCCAATCCTGTGCAATTTTGTGAGTGCAAACACTGCAGTGGTGTCTTGCCCCAGGCAGTAAAAGTTGCAAGAGGCAGAAAAGCCCCTGATGTTCTCACCACGCTCTGGACTCCTGGGTAGGAAACATTCACCTTGTATCCCAGACAAAAAAAAAAAAAAAAAAAAAAAAAAAAAAAAAAAAGAGATGGAATGAGGCGAATATCATCTTGTTTTTGTATCTTTATTCATTACTTTTCATCAAGCATCTTTTCTGCCTCCCCTGCCTTTTCTTAAAGAATGGCCTTCTCTGTTAATTGGATGAAAAGGATGGCCCAGGTCAAATTCTTCTATTGTACACTCTGGTTGTGGCAAGGAATGTAGAATTTCCTAGCACATCATCAATTCCTAGTGACCGATGTTCCCAAACTACTGGCACTAAGGATGAAGTTGACCTGGAGGAAGAGGACTAACACAGTTATCTTCATTGGGGTGAATGTCACTCTAGTAGGGTGTAGCAGGGTGAAGCAGCCACCCTCCAAGCAGGGCTCAGGAGGGCTCCCACACTTCCCCTGTTGGACAGAGGACAACGGCACAGGGCAGGAACCCGAGGAGTGGAGCCAAAGGGAGAGGGGACACTATAAAAGCCCGGAGAGAAGCCCCATCTGGGGAGCCACCCAGGAGATGGGCAGACCAGCCCCGAGAACTCCCTCTGCAGGAAGGCCCTAACCCTCCTCCAGGGTTGGTAGAGGAACCCTGGAGCAGTCAGGAGGCAGGACCTTACCTATACTCCCCTCTAGGGGAGGATCTAGAGGAGCTACCCTCAGTGGAGGAGCCTGGAGGAGAGAGAGAGAGAGACCGGCGGCGGACGGTCCCTGCGACGCGGACGAGCTATCCTCTGCGGAAGACCCAGAGGGCCTGAGAGAGAGGGGCCTGTGGCGGATGGCCCCTGCTACTTGGGGGAGCTACCGTTGAAAGAAAGTAACGAGGGGGTTGCTGGACTTTCTGCCCATGTACAGTGAGGGATACCGCTGGCTGTCTACCCGGATATCTACGTAGAGGACTACAGGACCCCAGGTAGCTGAGCAGGGGCAAGGGAGGCAGTAGCCCAGGGACAGCAGGTGAGTATCGGCTGAGTTGCAGTCAGTGAGTTTCGGCTGGAGCCCTGCTGACCCAGTGACAATCTATGCTGCCACTGGATAGAGCCCTGGGCTGGGATGCAGTGGTGTGGGAGGAGGGCCTGCATCCCCTTCTTTGGGATTTCCTGAGTGTCAATCCCTCCTGCCTGGCTCTTGAGCCTAGCCACACTCTGGGTGCTTGCCTTGCCCTGCCTGAAGGCTACTGACTCTGGGTGTTTTGCCTCGCCCTGCCCGAGGGCTGGAAGGCTACAGTCTCTGGGTGTTTGCCTTGCCCTGCCTGAAGGGCCAAAGGCTACTGACTTTGGGTACTTGTCTCACCCTGCTTGAGGGCCAGAACTGCCGATGGTGGTCCTTGATCCCACTATATAGGGGTATCAAACATGCGGCCCGCGAACCCCTTCCATCCAGCATGTGATTGCATTCTGTGGGACCACATTCTCTCCCTAACAGAGAGAGTGTGGTATTGCATCTCCAACACTCTGCAATGCCATGAGTGTCAGGTCTCGTGACATCACAGAGCACTGGGTATGCAAGATTGCGCTCTATGAGATCTCTCTCTCTCTCTCTCTCTCTTTCTTTCTGTTAGGGAGAGAACAAAAGAGGCATTGCAAAATGTAGTTTTGCATACACAGCACTCCATGATGCCGCAAGAGTGCTACAGTATTTCGATTTATAATGTATACGGCCCTCTTGAAGCACATTTAAGTCAAATTGGGCCTGCTGCAGCAAATGAGTTTGACACCCTGCTTGAAACAGGACTTCACTACTGCCTCAATCCTGAGAATTGCCAACATGTTTCACTTTACATATTGTGAACAATCCCACTGAGTACAGAGGGATAAGTAAAGTGAAGTAAGTAGGCAAGTGGTTACAAAATTTTGGCCAATGTGACTCAATCTTTATGCTTTAATGATAAACATGGTCAAACCTTTTTTTTCTAAAATTTGGATTAAAAAACTCAGTTCCTTCCTGGATGGTGACCATGTTTTCCTGATTTTATATTAATAATTTGTATACTCACATAAATAGCGTTTAGGTCAGTGTGGGGTTACATGGGGTATAAGTTATGGCAAAAACTGGCCACTTTAAGGAATTGATCCTAGCATAAGGAATGGTGGCACAATTACATTAGCAACCCATAGTGTCAGTTTTACAAAATTTCATGAAACCTCCAATTAGGGGCGTAGCCACAAATGGGCCTGGACCCATCCACTTGACCATGAGGACCACCCGCCTTAGCCCCGGCAGTGGCACGAACTCTAGCAAGGAGGGCATGCTCTGCTCATGGCCGGCGGGTCCCGCATTGGAGATGAAGCGTTGGTGCCGGTGCCACTGCCCTGCTCGCAGCTACTGGCCAGCCCCACAGTTGTGAAGCTCACGCTGCTGCTGGCCCAGACACTGTGACTCCCCCCCCCCCGGGGGGGGGAGGGAGGGTGGTAGAGGGGGAGGGGCGCCAGCATCCGTGACCAGGGCCACCCTGTACTTGCAGAGGTTTGGCCAGAAATCAGGAGCTAGTTATGCCCCTCACTCAAGTATTTTCAAATTTCTGAAATAATATTATTCAATTCCCACCAGAGTTCTTACAATACTGTACATAGCCAGCACATTGCTTATAATTACATCCTATCTACATTGTTGAAAAACAAAAAACTACAAACTTACTCTCTGAGCCGTGCTACATATGGCTGAATAACTGTCTCTGGTCCCCTGCAGATGGGTTTGTGTGTTTTGCTTGAATTTTGCTTGAAGATGTTCTGCACACTGATTGATCAAATAGTCGCCTTTATTTTTAAGGGTGTTTAAATGGTCTTCAAATCCTGCAATCTCTTCCATCATTGCCTAGAAGTTTTAAAAAACAAACACACACACAACCTTGAAGAAACACTATGAAAGTAAAATAGCTGAGTGGGGACTTCTTAAAGGAGCTCTTTATTAAAATATATTTGTCATTAGATTTGATGAGGAATGATGTGTTATGTTCCAGCTATTAAACTGTACAATTTGTCTTAAAGTCGCCAAAGAAATTCTAGTTTGTCACTTAATCAATAGAATATTCTATAGCAAATCTATATACATGGGTCTGCTGTCTAGAACATATTACGAACACACTAAGGGAACCGACATGAAGGTTACTCAATTTAGGACAGCTAACATCTTTCCTTGCCAACAGTCTCTCTTTGTTGCTGTTTATCATCCCCTTTTCATGTCGTAGCTAATATTTAGGGTTTGAACACCAAAATCTAGGTAACTTGCTCCAGAAGTGGTCCCATTAAGAACAATGGATGAAATCTTGGCCCTGTTGATATCAAGAGGTATTTTGCCATTGACTTCAAAAAAACCAGGATTTTCCCCAATAAGACTACTTAAGGAGGAAGTAGTTTACTTACTCATTTTATTCACTTTATTAAAAAGTGAATCAGGACATCACTATCTGGCCCTTAGATTGAAGACCTTTTGGGACGAGGATTTTGACTTTAATTTCTGGGAGTACTTAGCATAGCTGTAGATTGCTAGCAATAATTATGCCTTCCATGAGAGTATTTTACAATCTAATAAGAGAGAATTATAAGACAAACTCTTCTAAAAACCTGGAGGTTTTTTTCCCTCCTCACAAAATCCAGGAACCAATGGTACCCCAGGGGCAGGAGGGCCCAGATCCACCACTTGCAGTCTATTTCTTCCCAGCATGAAATAGAGAAAATCTAATACAAAATTGAGACATGTATATATAACTTTCATATGTTGTCACTGCTATTCACTGAAGATGACATGAATCAGAAACATGTTGATCTGGATATAGATAGTGAATGCACCAACAAATTGTTCTTGTTAACCCAGTCAATGTTACAGATATTCAAGTATGTACAAAATAGGATGATAAAAAAGTTACAGCTTCAGAATTGACAAAGTTTTGTTAGGGAAGTATTTTTATATTTACTGAGCAAATGATGTATTCAAGCACAAGACCTACCTTGTGGTTGGCTAGTTGTTGAGTGATTATTTCGACGCTGCTGCTCTCCATAAGGTCAGTAGTGATCAGTCTGCTGGACATCTGCAACAACCACTTTTCCACTTCTTGTAAGTCACTGTTATAATCTTCATGCTCTTTTACTTTTACCTCCAAGCTTTCGACACATGCCTGTGGAACCATATAAACCAAAATAAAATTTTAGAGACTCTTGCAAAAGAAAAGATGTCAAAAGTTGCTTTGAAACCTGAAAAGTTACTACAGACTGATCCTGCAAACTATGTATTCATTGTTGTGGTTACATGCCTAGCCCACAATGAACTCATCAAAAGGACTTCTTGCACCAGGAAGAGTTTTCAGAGCAGATACAAAATTATTAAGGATGAAGAATATTGAGGGACACAGCCAACTTGAAATAGTTAATTTAAAAACAATGACTCTTTTGGTACTGCACCTGACCTTGAGTATCTTTGTCAAGTTACGTGGTTTTATAAATCACTTTTCTGCTTTTGTGTTTTTTCTCTTCTGTCAACTGTACATAGTTAAACAAAACTGGAAAATAAAGTTTATTTTCTCCAATCCTTGTCACTTATATTAATGCGACAGGTTACTTGTGATTATAGTAAGCAAAATAAACATGCAGAGAGGAGTGTTATTTTTAAATTGATAGTATCCTTCTAAAACAGGGGTATCAAACATGTAGTCCAAGGGTCAAATGCGGCCCACAAGCCTCTTCCATCCAGCCCATGACTGCACTCAGTGGCTATGTCTACACTTGCACTTTTAAGTCGACTTAGTGTGTCTACACTTACAATTAAAGTCGACTTAAAGGGGAACTTACAAAGTCGACCTAGAGTGTCCACACTGGATGCTCTAAGTCGACGTTGTGGGGCTAGGGGGACCTTGGGCAGGTCCATGGTGGCAGGGGGGGCACCCCTTGTGTGCAATGGGGCAAAGGGGGACAGGGACCATGGCAGGGCAGAGCCCTTTGTGTGATGCTGTCTGGATTTAAGGAACCATTTATGTTATTATTTTCAATGGATATCTCATAAATGCTATAATCCATAGGAGATATGTGTCATGTTTGGTATCAATAGAAAGGTAGTAATTTGCTGGGAATTATTATATAGTTTGTGTCTAGGAATTCTATTTCAATTAGAAGTTAGACCACCATATTCCTACCTATACTTTAACTTATGTTATTTTATTGAAATGGCTGAGAGAGGCGGGTGTGTCAAACCATTGTGTCCTTAATGTTTAGGAATTTTCCAGCTACAATGGGCCCAGGGAGTAAACTGATGAGCCATTAAGAACACAATGGTTGTATTGCTTATGTCCTTTATGGCATCAGGTCACTCCCTGGGACCATTGTAGCTGGACAATTCCTAAACATTAAGGACATAATGGTTTGACACACCTGCCTCTCTCAGCCATTCCAATAAAATAACATAAGTTAAAGTATAGATAGAACATCAAATTCCTAACTTCTAACTGAAATAGAATTCCTAGACAAACTATATAATCATTCCCAGCAAATTACTACCTTTCTATTGATACCAAACATGACATATCTCCTATGGATTATAGCATTTATATTTTTATGGATATCTCATAAATGCTTCCCTAAATCCAGACAGCGCCACACCCTGCCCACATGCCCTGCCCTTTGGGGGGCATGCCAGGTTCCTAAATTGACTTAGGGCTACCCCAGGGCTACACTGGCTTAATTCGACTTTAAAAAGTCAACTTAAGCCTTAAGTCTAATGAAAAGGTGGTTTTATAAAATCGACTTAATTTTCATTAAATCGACTTTATTTTCCTTAAGTCGACTTAAGGAAACTGTAGTGTAGACACGGGGTAAATTAAATCGACTTAAGCAAGCTTATGTCGACACTTTACCAGTGTAGATGCAGCCAGTGGGACCACACTCTGTCTCCCTAACAGAGAGATAAGTGTGGTCTCGCACACCCAGCGCTCCACAATGCTATGAGAGTGTTAGGTCTTGCGACATCAGGGAGTGCTGGGTATGCGAGACTTTGCACCACAAGACCCCACCCTCTCCCTAGCAGAGTGAGAGTGATATTGCAGAGCACAGTTTCACATACACAGCACTCCGCGATGCCACAAGAATGCCATAGTATTTTCCATTTACGGTATGTACGGCCCACTTGAAGTACATTTAAGTCAAATCTGGCCCACCATAGCAAATGAGTTTGACACCCTTGTTTTAAAATATATTTTACTGAGGGTTTTTTCCTTGTTTAAAATCAAGTATATGACAGAGTGAAACCACCCATATTACCAAACAACAAATCTAATACAATAAAAATAAAAGGGGTCATTTTGGTCCTATAACTTGTAAGTTGCACAATTTAAAAAAAGGGAAAAGGAAAAAACCATCAACAAATCTTTGTCTGTCATTGGAGGTGGAATAGCAAAGTGACACTGTCAGGTCAAACATCTGCTACTATGGTTTTACTGTGGCTTGCTATGTTTGGAGGTATCTTGTGTTAAGAGCTTTAGGTGTGTGTGTGTTATATATATAAATAAAACAGTATTATATTTTCAAAGTATTGTATATTTATTAACTAAAGTTAATGTTACTTAACCATTGCCACCTGCTAAATTACTAAAACTACTTTGTTCAGCATCCTAAATGTTCCTTTATGATTTCACATCCGAAATAGTCAAGCCTAGCTTAAGAGATCTGGCAGGAACACAATACAAGGCAATGTGGTTCAAGGACATCTTTACGTTTGAGGTACCATTTACTCAGGAAACTATTTTTAGGCAATGAGATAATTAGACAAGTCTGCGCCTTGTATGTATCTAAGGATTCCTCTGCCAAGTGGAAACACTTCTAAGGCCATATGCTCCTTCATCATAAGAGGAGACTTCCCAAGACTCAAGGCATCTCATACGTCCCACATAAAGAGGAGCTTCTGCCAGCCCTCTGTACTCAGGTGAAATGTCATCCATAGGAAAAAAACCTGAACGCTTTAAATTGGGGGGAAAAAAATAAAAGTCTCATATTTTTGTATTAATGACATGCAAGGATCCTACAGTTCACTTGCTGATTTCTTTTACCTTTGCTGCATTGCAGAGCTCCTGGTAATTGGCCTGAAGTTGCTGAATGTTGTCCCGTAAAGTAATGTCATGCACAAGTTCAAGAAGGGCTTCTCCTTTTTCAGTCACTGATTTTACTGAAGGCTCCTGGGACAGCACCATCTGTTGTACTGACTAGAAGTACAAACGTAGTGAAAAAATATACTGTAAATAGAATATGGTAAGATCATTTCCCTTAGGTCCCAGGCACAGAGTGCCCCCTCTAATCATGGATCTCCCCCTTCCTGTATTGTAGAGGATTCAGCCACTTCCATGGCACCATCCTTCCCCAACCAGCTCCCAGGACTGCATTATCTTTTCCTCAGAACCCCCTCAGGAGTCCTGAGGGCAGCTGCAATAAGAGAATGACCATGTATGTGTGAGGGGGCAAGTGCTAGGGGTAAGAGCAGGTGCAGAGGCAGAATGTGGCTGAGCTGATGGCTATAATCTGTAGGATTGAGGATGGACCCCATGGCCTTTTCAGGATACAAACCCCATCCCCTTCAGTGAGATGATGTGAGGGGAATCTCTACAAAGGGAAGTGACCTGGTCAACTGTTTCCTTATTCCTGCTTTTTTAGAAATAACAACCAACACATGGCAGTACAGGCACATGCTGTGAAATATTGACTCCCTTATATACATAGTGATGCCTTAACATTTCAAGCATGAGACACAGGCCATTTTTATGCAAAATCTGCAGCCCTATAGTGTGTTGGGATGGGACTGGTTTTATTGTTACAATTTTTTATTTTTGGAGAAAGATTATTTTGGTACAACGGTAAAAAGCGTTTTGCTTGTAGTGTTGCTCCTAGGATATGAGACACAAAGCAAGTAATGGAATTCCTTTTCTTGGACGAATTTTTCTGTTGGGGTGATAGACAAGCTTTTGTCCTTACAAAGAACTCTTCTTCAGGCAATGGAAACCTACTCAGACCCTGCCAGAACAACAGATGAAAAACTTGTAGAGAGCCTTCTACTGCTATGAAGATCAGCACCACCTACACCACACCATTCAAAATCCATGGGCCTGTCACAACACATGGTGTACATCAGCCAGTGTCCGAAACAACAACAATGTGGCTGAAACCAGACAATCACTACGTTGTCAAATGAACTCGTACATCTGTAAAGCTAATAGACTGATGAGAAGAAGTTCTAGGTCACTTTGTTCAATATTCAGCGTTAAAATCAGAGGTGATACAAACAGTATATGATACATATCAATGAGTCACTCTACATTACCTAAATTAGCATGTATCAGTAGGTGAAAAACTTATGCACTTTAGAAATACAAAGGAAATGTGCAACAGAAAATGTGTAAATTACAAGCTGAATGGGGAAGTTAATGAGGAAATGTGTAACTTACACATCATTTATATACAGTGGTGGTAGTATGTAGTTGGAAAAGCAACTATTTAGAAGTCTCTTGATTTCTTTTCATCCTTTTATTAGTTGCTTTCCCTGCTACATCCTTGCTCATCTGCACCTCACAGAGTTTAACTATAACAACTTCTATGAGCTACCATTAGATAATTTACACCGTCATCTATTTTGACTCTAAATCTGGCCCTCAGTTTTCAGGTTAATTCTCATTATCTTTGTGGTAAATAGTACTCTAACCTTTTTTCCATTATTTAGAAAACTGAAGTATAGCAAAAAAACAAAAGCATAGAGAGACAATGTCTGCAATGACAGAGAAGTTCCAGAAGACAGCAGGTCAAATTCCACAGTCACTTAAAGTGGTACAAATCTAGAATACCTATTGATATCAGTTGAGTTCCTCCATACTTATTTCATGTGAATGAGAACAAAAAATGGCCCCATGTGGCTTCTTTCAGACACAAAAGGCTACCTATGGCACCCAAATTCTATATTTGAATGCTTACTCTGGCTCTTTTGTACAGACACTACGCATTTATGTAACTAGATACTGATTTGAGTATCCAGATCAGGGATTTCATGGACTCTATATTAAGGACCCCACAGGTGAAAACTAAATCTCAAGGACTTCTAGTTCAAAACTTCATTCATACAATGCAGTGACCGCATCAATTCTTACCTTGTATTTGGATAACTGGGCCTTTTTCTCATATAATTCACTTTTGGGTTCCACTTGAGTGTGCAATATGGCTTGATGCTCTGCCAGCCACTGAGTCTGTGCCTTATACTTGTCTGAGAATTCCTTTGCCAAGTGGAGGCACTTCTCTAAGGTCATATGTTCTTTCCTAATAGAACTGGACAGCTCTTCAAGCTGCTCCATGTAATCACTGATCTCTTTCCGTAACTGGTCAGCTTTGTTTTCCTCCAGGTATTTAATAGCCCGTTCACCCTTCTCACGGGCAGATTTCAGCAAGTTGTGGCCTATGTCCATGTCACCCAAAAGAAGCTGTAAAGGAAAATATGGAGATTTATGGTTCAATTAGACAGTCTCTGCTACTTTTATTTTCCTTTGTTGTAATGTTGATGTCAAAGAGGTGATGGGAGTAATGTCTTTTTCAAACTACTGAGGCCGAAGAGACTGAGCAAACTTCTCAGGGCTAGGGATGAACCTGCAATACTGGGATGAAGTGCATTAACATGGAAGTGTGGAAAAGCTTGCTGTACTTGTAACTGAATATAAATGTAATAATTAAGGACAACATTGTCAATTGAGGACCTGGATTTCAATTAGCTCATCACTTTTCAAAAAATTAGAAATTCACTGCAAAACATAGATAACTACAGTTTAATTCACTGTAGTGTTTTATTGCAATACAATGAATGCTGACAGTAGACTACATTTTATTACTTAGGTCAGTATTTCAAACACTGGCTTAAGAGAAAAAGATAAAAAGAAAATATAAATTCTTCATTTTCCATTGCTTATTAAATAGGACTATATGCAAAACAAAACAGGGTGCATCTTGGAAAGGAATAAAAGCATTCATTAACTGAAGGATACAATGTTTTAATACCACATACTTGACTTTTGCAAGTGGTTGTGAAATTTCAGGAGCTGAAATTTTATTTACTGAATTTGTCAAATATAACATGGACAAGATGTTGTGAACTAGTTGAAGACTGTTCTTTGGCACAGTAGGTTTAAATATTACAAGGAAGCTGAGAAACCCATTCACAACTCTGAGGTAAAGTGTGAGTTTGACCATTGGGTTAGCTCAGTGGAAGGAAAAAAAAAAGAAGTTTGCTTCCCACTAAGCATTTCCATAATAAAATGTATATCATATGAGTATTTAGGTATCTTATTTTAACTTAATATCTAAACCTAACCCGTCATTACTAGAAGAAGGGATGATACCATTTGGCATCATCCATGAATTTCACTATGAACAGTTATGAAAACTATTAATCCCAGTGTCCTCAAACTCCACACACTATGAGAACATCAGATTTTAATACTCAATTCTCTGTGCTGATAACTATTCTGGACTGCTGGAATTAGATTTCTGAATAATTATGAGGACCATTAAATGTGGACTAGTTTATGTAACTTAACTCATGAAGAACAATAAATACTAAATTCAGGTGTACGGTACCTCTAGTTTCTGCATTTTCTTCTCCATTGCTGTCTTATCTACTACATCAGTCTTGGTTACCGCATTTTTTAAGTTCTGGCTAGTGGCTCCATACCAATCTCTGTAAGTGTTGAAAGCCAATTCTGACTCTTCCATACTTCGAATTTCTTCTTCCAGGAACTTTATTTGCTCCTTCAAGTGAATGTTAGAAAGTGAAACGCTTATCGTTGTTCATTTCTCAACATGAGAATGTTTAGTAATAGCAACAAACTACTATTTTATGAAAGATAATCAACTTACTAGGCTCACTGACTTGTTACTAATGTTTTTCATAGCCAATAGACAATTCTTCTTATGAGATTTTTCTGTAGTCTCTTCTCGTGTGTGTGTGTGTGTGTGTGTGTGTGTGTGTGTGTGTGTGGTGCTAAAACTGGAGTGATATTTTAGTACTAAAGTACAGATGATACTTTTAAGTGAATTAGGCCTGGTCTACACTAGGAAATTAGGTAGATATAACTAGGTGTGAAAAGTCCACACCCCAAGCACCACAGTTAAACCAACCTGATCCCCAGTGTAGGCAGCACAATATTAATGGGAAAATTCTCCCATCGTGTAGCTACCTGCTCTTGGGGAACTGGAGTACATATGCTGATGACAGAAGCTCTCTCACCAGCATGGACAGCTTCTTCACTGCAGTGCTGAAGTGGTGCAACTCTGCCACCGCAGCATTTTAAGTACAGTATTGTACCCTTAGTGATTCTGGGAGGCATCAGACTGAAAAGTATTATAATCGTAAGTGATCCACAGAATGGGCCTTCCCAGATCAAGTTTCCCAACAATGCCTCACTGATGTGCCTCACTAAAGGCGCTTCTCTAGAGTTTATTCAGCGTCCAAGCACATTCACCCCTCATTTTTTCTGCTGGGACTGCCAAGAGAGGCATTGAGGCAGTATTCTCTGTGATGTAGGTAACTTGCACAACTGTCCAAAAGAAAACTGGATGAGACTACCAACACCTTTCACACAGATCATTAAGCACCCATGACATAGTGACAGCTTATGGTCACGGCAAAAGTTGGCTGAAAGGTCTGTTTCCTATTAACAATGCTCTGATCCCGCTAGCCCACTGAAATTTAGAAAGGGGGTGGGGGAGTATTGTATGCAAACATTATATGACTGAGGATTGTACATCTATGAATAATTTGTGCTAACCATGCCCAGTAAATAAAACCTACCTCTGTCTCCTCCTCAGCTGACAATGCATAGTATTATAATGAATGAATGTTCATTACTTACCAGTACATGAAGGATAAGAGCTTGGTACCGAGAGGTTAGCTGGGTAGCTTGGTTTCCCATGCTACTGGTGGTATGACTTTCCTCCAGGATTTGCTGAGCGAGGACTCCAACTTCCTCAACCTCATCTTTGTAGATTGTGATTTCTTCATGCCACTTCTGAGATGAAGACGACAGACATTAAACAAGTGTATGTGATTACAACCATGTGTCTTAACAGTAGAAATTCAATTGTTTACTCTAGTTAGCACTGCAGACGCACTCAGCACAGCCATGGGAAAATGGGCTGGATTCTATTCCAGTTCTCTCATCAAGAAAAGAGTTGAGTATAGTCTAGTTCAAGGCTCAAGCTCTTTTCTCAGTTGTACCTGTGCACTCGACAGGCCAACTGAACGTCAGATCCCATGCTGAGATTACTGCACTGGTAAAACCGTCCCGTCACCAGTAAACAGCCAGTTTGATCTGGATTCCCTGAGAGACCTTGGCAATCATATTTACAGTCATTTTTCACAGTAGAACTAGACTTTAATGTACAAGCCATGTGTGATATTTAATGCGTTTTCCTAACAGATGGGCATTAATTACCTTCATTTGCTGTAGTTGCATCTCCTTTGTTGCTCTGTCAGACTGCCGCCCAGCCCTGATATTAACTTTCTCCTCCAGGGTCTTAAGCCAGTCATCTAACTTCTGAAACTTTTTCTCCATTAACCTCAGTCTGCTCAGTGTGGTGTTTAGCTGGGTCCTGGCCTCAGAAAGCCTGTGCTGATAAACTTGCCAGTCCTGTCGAATGGACTCCAGTGCTCTGTCTTCTATCTGGGGTATGCCCCAAGGTATCACCTCTTCCCTGGCATGGAGTGCTGCATTTAGTAATGCTTGTCCCTCTGCACAATTGACCTGTAGCTCCTGCAAGTTTACAATTATAGGAGTAACTTATTCATGTTTTATATTGACAGTCCTAATCATGTTTTACAGAGTGTATAAAACCTTTGGTCCCTTGAAGTCAATGACAACACTCCCTTTGACTTCAAAGGAGTCAGGACTTCATCCAGTGCGTTTAAAGTGGAGTACCTTATACCATCTAGATGGTAGTTTAGTCAGGAACAGACTGGCAGAGTGATTTTTTCCCCTGACACTACCACTAGTCAATTAGGGCAGCGGTTCTCAACCATTGTGTTGGGACACATTACTGGGTTGCCACAGAGTTGTAAGTGTGTCATGGAGAGACAGGGAGATGGCTGGATTTGGCCTGGGGTGGGTGGACTAGTGGGTCCTGTAGGGTTACCATATAATGCCAAGTGTGTCACAACCTGCAAAAGGTTGAGAAGCACCGAATCAGGGGATACATTTATGGCCAGAATGTGCTGTTTGTTCCTTCCTTAGCAGCTGAGCCCATCGTCACTTCCAAAATGTCTTTGCTGGTCTGGAAACTTGGGATCCCTGAGCCCAATCAGCACATCTTTGAACTCCAGACTTTTCTGCTGGCAGCCAGCATACTGTTAGCTTGCCAGCACGGTAATTTTTAAAAACTAATCGGTTTCCAGGAGATTCCTGCACCTGTTTTCGATTGCTTTTAGCAAAATGCCCATCTTGGCCCAAGGTAGGAAAAAAAACAGCCACAAAGGCTAACACATTTTAAATAAAGCTGATTTTTAAAAAGGCATACAAAAATCAGGAAAAGACTGGTTAGGAGGAGATTTATGGCCCAGATTCTTTAATAATAAATATGCCAGTGTTTTCCCTGTATATATCTCATATAGAATTACAAACCATTTCAAGGCATCTTTTATTGATCAGACTCACAACAGACTGGTTTTTCCTCTGTCAGTCTGCCACCAAGTCCTGATACTAACTTTCTCCTCCAGGGTCTTAAGCCAATCTGTTTTTCTTTTGAGACTGTGCAGTGACAATAATTATACCAAAATGGGCTAACCAGATTAGAGAGTGTGATGACCCCAGTTTCTTCATGAGGATATTTGAAACAAAGGACACACAATGGCATTGGGGTATTTGTTGTTAATTCCAGAACAGAAGGAAAATGACTAACAAAAAAAACCCCAATGCCATTCAGTTCAAACACTGCACAAGAGAATGGCACATCAACCTGAAACTTATACTTCTTTTCACATTCATTTCTATGGAACAAAGATCCAGTACTTAATTTTAAGAAATTCTCCTTCCATGTAGCCAAGTTCCAAAGGAGTAGCTGTGTTACTCCTTGTTTATTTTGCTGAACTAGACTCGTGGGGAACTTTTAAAAACTAAACAATTTATTTATTACATGAGCTTTCATGGGAGAGATCCCACTTGGTCAGAGGCTTGAAAATGGAAAAAAACCCAGAGTCTTAAAAGTACCACAAGACTCTTTGTTCTCCTTCCATGTAAATATTTTTCCTTTAAAAAAAAAAAGGAAAATATTTAAATAAATAAATATTTTTAAAAGTATAATTTTGCAGATAGATATGCATATCCACCCTGACTTTAATCAATCACATGTAAAAAGTATAGTGTATTTCCCATTTGCAGCTCAATCAAAAATTGTCCCACAAACTTAATAAATATGTTGTATTTGATTAATACTGTATAGTCCTGTTTGTGTTATTGCTAGGTCAAGAACAGAATAAAAAAATTCTAACAGTTGCTAAATCATAAAAGACTTAAATAAAATACTCTACAATATAATATGAATTTATTTCAGCTGTTATAAGAGAAAAAGTTCTTTAACTTTTCACTAGAAACCAGTAGCGTACCGAGGGAGGAGTGGGGGTGGCCAGGTCCTCCTTGGAGGAAATGCTCCTCTGCTCTCATCCCCAGCGGCCACGCTAAACAGGTGTAGTGCCCAAAACTTTAACCAGCAGAGTTTGCAGCCGGTCCCTTGGCCCCCACACTGGGTGCAACAAGAGAGGTGTGGGTTAGGACCGTGCAACTGGTGGGTATGTCAGCAGGAGTCGGCTTCTTTTCAGAGGGCCCAGCTGGCGTCCCTCTCTGCCCCCAGCCCAGCACAAAGGTGCCTGGCCCCCTCAGTATGCCACTGCTGACATACTTGCTGCCACCTCAGCAGAGGAAGTGGGGAAAGAGCAAGATGTGTGCCCACAGACTACCCCCTCCCACAGGGTGCTGCCGCTGCTGGGGGTGGGAGAGGAGCACAAATATATACAGTGGCTCCCAGGCACCAGAGACCCATGGTACGCTCCTGCCATCCTTTCAGTGCTTGTTTTTAGGACCTGACAGTACTGTACTATAATATTGTTGACTATATTGTGGACTGAGGGTTGTACAAAGTTTTCCTTTCCAAGACTGAAATTCAGACAAGGTTTACTGCTGTATGCAAAACTGAGCAAGTTGTGTGTGAATGTAGCCTTATGGGCTGATTTATGGATTCAACTGGAAGTAAAAAAAGAAAAGAAAAACCACCACCTCTGCCCCTCAATGTTAACATGATTTGAGTTTAAAGCTGGCAGGATTGAGCCCACTAGTTGCTCAGTGAAAGCCTTATACAAGAGTCTTTGTGAAATATGTCAATTAACAAAACCAAAGTCCAAAGTACATTATATCTAGAAATCTGGGAAATTCACCAGTTTCTGTTTGCAGTGGTTTGTGTGAACTACTTTGCCAGTTCTGATTCAAGTAGGTGCTGATCCTTTGAATTCTGGGTTCAAACTACCCCTGAAACTCTGTTCTGTTTATTCCCTATGAAGCAGCTGGTATTGGCCATGGTCTGAAGACAGTGTACTGGGCTTGATGGACCATTGGTCTGACCCAGTATGGCAGTTCTTATTTTCTTAAGATAAACTAGTAGGCTGGAGGCAAATTGCTTGTCCTCTTGAAGTCAATGGGAATTTTGCCATTGATTTCACTGGAGCCAGAATTACACTCATTTTGTGACAGAACAATAAGTGGCATACAGACTTCTTATTTGTATCCACAAATCGAGTAATTAGACAAAGTAGATGTCATTATTTCTGCCTGCAAATGGGAGGTCCTGTTTAAATCCCCTTGAAAAAAAAAAAAATCAAGGCCTGTAAGTCTTTTGTATCTCTAGAAAACAGCAAAAGTGATTGCATCACTAGGCATTAAATTTGTTTTTCAAGATAAATAAGGAATACAAACTCTCTGTCATGTAATTATTGTTATTGCATTTTACAAATGGAATAAGTTTGGATACCAAGCATACTATACCTGTAGGTCCTGGAGTGTTGACTCGTGTGTCTGAGCATCACCTTCAAGATGTGATAAACAGTCAAGTTTTTCCTGTTCCTTTTCCAGCCATACTTCAAAGACCTTCAGTTTTCTTTGGTACTCATGATGTAAGTGAAGCAGTCTCTCAGATTTGTTTACGGCCTCCTGTTTGTTAAAAATACTTCATTACAACCACAGCCACCTACAAGATTATAAATCCTAGAAAGGGGCCCAAGCACAAAGTTTGGATCTAGAGCTGAACTTTACATAAGCCATCACCCTGAATCTATAATTCCCAAGGTTCAGGGAATCTGGAAAGATGCAGAAAGAATTTTATCTGTATCTTCATGCAGATGCATACCTTGAGCCCCTTCTAGTTAAAGCACTGATTAATAGTAACAGTGGACCTGATTTTTAATTTCATTTAATTTGTTTTTAAAACTACAGCAACTCCAGTGACTTAATTGCAATAATTCTTGATTGACATAAGTATGAGCCCAAAATCTGCCCCCCCCACCCTTTTTTCCCATCCCAGGAATTCAGACCCTTGTCGGCTACAGACCAAGAATAGTTCCACCTCCTATTTAGAATACATAATAGCTTTCGTTATGTAGAATCTCAAAGTATTTTTCTTTATCTAAAGATGACATTGCTAATCACTAAGAACCAGACTATGAACCTTATACTTATACTGATGAACAGTCACTTTCATGAGCAGTCATTCTGATTTCAAAACAATCTGGCCCCATGACCACCACCACATCTGGGGCACAATAGCCAGCCGCAACATTACCAAACCGTGTTTTCCAAGGCAATATTAAAAGATTATCTGCAACTGAAACTGCAAGCGGGATGTCTCTAATTACCAGCAGAGGTGTAAGACACTAGGGTTAACTCCCACACTTACTAATGGTGTCATGAGATATTTGCTGGCCACCTGAGGGCTAAGCTTAATTTTACACCCCATTTAAAAGGTAACACCTCCGCCACAATAACCCAGCATCATGCTTGAGCACTGCTTTAGAAATGATTGATAACCCAAAAACTATGATTGTACCTAGGTTTCCCCATCTACATTTTGTTCAGGCCCTCAGTGGTTATTTTTCAGATGTCACACAACCATAGCCCTATGTGTTATGCCTGCAAACAAGTTTCTATAAGTATACATAGTTTTCAAAAATTCAGGATTTTTAAGATATTGTATTAAAATTCCTTCAGCCTCCAATCAATCTTGACATAAAACTTTCCAAAATCCTTTCTGGGCTAGTGCTGGAATCAGCCAGTATTTTTCACTAAGTGTAATGCTTACTGGATGGGTCATCGGACATGAAAGTCAATGGTACCAGGCCCAGTAATGAGCACTATATTTAGTAGCAACTATTTGTAAAATTAGACCCTTGGTGAATTACTTAATGGTTTGTCTAAGGTTTACATTTGCTGTAGGACATGTATTCATGGTCAAACAAAATCCTTATTTGTATTTGCACTGATCTAAGTTTGCGCTCTTGTTGAGTGAAATCCTAGCTGCACTAAAGTCATTAAGAACTTTACTTTTAAATTCAGTGGAGCCAGTATTTCACCTGTTTTTTCTTTTTTCTTATTCAGAACCTCAATTTCCTCTCTCTAAAGTTCTGAACTTCCACAGATACTAAAAGGGAGCAGTGAACTAAATTTCTATCTTCCCCCCCATAATTATACACATTTAAAAATACTGAAACAAACAAAAAGGTCCTCCCTACCTTCATTCCAAACTCAAAAATACCAACACCAAAAACAAACATTGGAATGCTATCAAGACAAACAGTACCATTGTCCTGTCTTTGAGCAACCTGTATCGTTCTTGGAGATCCTGTAGTTCAAGCTGGGATACATAATGTTCAGTCACACCAGCACCTTTTGCTTCAATAGTCTTCAGTAGACTGTTGTGACTCAGCACTTCTTCACTGAGTAACTACAGGACACAGAGTAAATGAACACATTTACTAATGAACAATATTCCAACAAGTCCAGAGAGAGCTTGTTTTTTTGTTTATGTACTTAATGAGTCCTGGTTTTTTGTCTGCAAGTTTGTTGCTTACATATATTGCTCTTACAGTATCTGCTCTCCAACAGGCCTGCATAGACCTAAGTCATAGTGGAACTTTGTTAACTGAATTCATTATGGTTTGTAGACGCCCACTAGCACGTCTCACTGGACAGCTGCCTCCTGGTGATGGCTCTGGGAAGTTACTCAAGTGCACACCCATCGAGTGACCTGTGCTCTGTCTCTCCTGGCCTCTATTTCGTTCCTCAGCCCTCTGGCTGAGTCCTTTCCTCAGTTCTCCCTTCTGGGGTAGGGTCTGAGTCAGTGGCCAACACTAGCCCTATCGCTGACTACTGGTGGTCTGGGGAAGGCAGGGAGGGACCCGGGTCCACCTACTTCTCCAGGCTCCAGCCCAGAGATCCTATACACCACACTGGGCACTGCCTCAGTCCCCAACACAGTTTGCCAGGTCCCCTGGGCCACATCCATGCCATCTCCAGGTACCTCTCACCTTTGTACCAGGGTCGGGGCTCCAGCCAAACCCAAGCCCAAGCAGCCTACAGGGAGCTGTCCCTGGTCCCCTCTTGCAGGCAGCACAACCCTTCACCCCACACACTAGGGGAAGACTGTGCCCAGAGATGGGACTGCAGCCTTCTTATATATATATATATATATATATAATCTTGGGCCCTGAGTGGCTCTGCAGCCACCTGCTCCCATTGGCTGCTCCTTTCTGCAGGGCTTTTAACCCTTTCCCCACCAGAGCAGGGAAACTACCCCACCACATGGTTCAAGTTCCTCCAAATGCAAGACTAATTTCTTCCACCTTGATTCCCCCACTGTCACGTAAACACACAGCAGTGTGACGATTAGGGGGAAAAACTAAAGCCATAGATCCTTATCAAAATAGAACTCCACTCTACATTCCTCTGTCCCGCTGGGGAGAGGATGAGAGCAAGAATGAATCACACATGTTAACCACATTACTTAATGCACTACTGAAAGCACTCAGATACTACAGTGGTTAAGGGCATGTGTAAGACACTATCTAGAAGAACACTTCACTGGAGAAATAACAGTAATAATGACATTGCATGGCAATTAATAACCATCTGGATTAAGCCCCACAGGCGTCACTTTGGGCCTTCAACTTCTTTAACTAGCTATTTATCTGTATCAAATGTCTGACTAAAAGCACATTAATTACATATTGCATGAAGTTAAGTAACAAAGCAGAATGGGCCTGATTCACTGTTGCCATGCGTTCTGTGTAGTTATTTACACTAGTGCAGAAGCAATGCTGTAAAGTAAAACATATCCATTCTGATTTGGTAGCATATTATGTCACTTTGCACAAGAATATGAGAGAATAAACAGATTATAATCTTGAAGATATATCTGTGGCATTTTTGTTTAAGTCGGTTTGACAAAAGTTGAACTTCACCCTACAATGGATAGATTTCCTGCCTAGTAGGGCTTAGAATACTATTTTTTTCCAGCAATTAATGGCTGCTACTGTAGAATTGAGTGAGAAAAATAGGACTTCATTCTGAACAACTGTCTGATAGATGCTACTATGATGTACTCTCTGGAAATCAAAGTACCAAATATTTCTATCTATCAGTTGAGACATCATAATATTTATTCTAACATACAATATAACTATTACTGGGGCTACCAATGAGGATTTTTCTTAAGAATACAGTAACAGTAAACTAACCTTTGCTTTGCTGAGGACAGCTGTTTTTTCCCTCAGCTCTGCACACTGTCTCTCAGAAGCATTCATGCTTGCTTCTACTTTGTCCATCCAGCCAGAAAATTTACGAACATCATCCTGGAAACTTGTCCATTTGGACAGAGCTCCTTCTAGCTGGCTACAATTTAAAGATATGCATCAGTTGATATCTCATTGCTTGAACAACATGAGATAAGGTAGATCGATCTCATATTTGTTAGGGGACAGAAAGAAAGGAGATTAATATGCTGAAATGCCCTATAGAAAGTTGCAAGAATCTGCTACAGATCTTGGATGGCTAAAATACAGAAGGACACCAATATTGAGGCTACTTCTCCACATTTGAAGAGACTGCAAAGGGCATTAGTGGTGAATACAAGGTGCTCGCAGTCCAGCATACTCCTCAACTATGTATGCACCGGCTCTAGTAAATATATGGGTAAAGCATGGTATAAAGAAATAGAGTTTATAAGTGTTGACATGTTCCACATTCACATCTCTTTTTACCTTTTACAGTGAATGCAAGAGGACAAGAGAGAAGCCCACATTTCCTTAAGTGCTTGTAACTGTTGTTCAATGACAGGCATTCCCTCAGGAGAAGTGTTCCGCAAAACAGATTCTCCTCTTGTCAGCAACATTTTCATCTGGATCTCCTTCTCCTGCTTCACCGATAATAGTCCCTAGAAAGCAAGAGGAAGATTTGTTCCAGTCTTATTGTCGTGGTGTTTATGTAGTCCTTCTTCCACAAGGAGAGGAAATGGTTAATAAACTTCACTGGAAAAGGAGCTGTTACAGGGTTTTCAAAGAAAGGGTTTGGGCCATAAGGGAAACCCTAGCACTCAAGGAGAGAGACCTTTTTCCTGGAACCTGGGCAGAAACGGCTTTGTTCTGCAGGTTTCAGAGCCGAACACTACAGAAGGAAAGAGGATATGAACTAAAACTCCCACTGTTGCTATAGTGATCCATGGAGAACTGGAGATATTTTGTGGAGAAAGAAGCCTTCTGCTGTGGTGCTGCTATAAAATTGTGTTTAAGACAGGCATGCCTTGACTTTTGAACTCTGGTGACCCCACTATTGCCAAAACAGAAAGCAAATAAATATAATGCAAAATTTATTGTTTGGTTTAAAAATCATCAGATTTTAAAACAATCTCATAATTTTGTGTGGCCCGACTCAGGATTTTTGGATGCTGGGATTGATAATATTATGGCCATGCTAGAGATGCCATTGTTACAGACAGTAATATAAACATGATCGCCCACTGCTTCTTTTTGGTGGAGCACTGCAATATTTTCTTTGCAGTGGTATCCACTGACAGACATATTCTCTTTAAGTGCAATGTTCCCCCAACTGTGGAGGGGCAGTGTGTTATCCTCAATGCAAGATTCCATCTGAGAGGTACAATCTAACCCCAAATCAGCAAGGTATTAATTACTAAAAACAATCAAAACAATGTTATGGTTACACAATATAGCACTCAAGTCACTTGTAGCATTAGACAGTATGATTGTGTTACTAAAGACAATATCATGCATCGTTAATGGAGAAACTTAGGGAGATAGTATCATCTTGAATTTTTTTCTTCAATATACACACCATGTCATAATGGCACAGCATATCTTTACTGACAAAATATTTACAATAAGCCTTATTTACCCCCAAAAGGCAACAATTTTCCCATTTTTTTTTTAAGTTAATGAAAAAATGGTGTTTCAACTTGGCAAACTTAATTCAAGTGGTCATCCTTTCATAGCAATTGAAGTAATGTCTCCTAGTAGCCATTTGCTTACATACCTCCAGCTTTAACATCCTGCTGTCTAGAATGCTTTTGTCTGCTGTGGGGTGACAATAAGATTCCAGCGTATGAATTACATCCGCCATCCAGTTCTGGAGTTCTTTCATGTCGTGAGAGAACTGATGGTGCTCTGCAACAATTCTATCCATTCTGGAAACCTTCTCCTGAAATTTATATGGAAATTAATACTACCAACCATTCCAGTGATTATCATCTCTTAGTATGTACTGAGAGTTTTAGACATGGAAGGCTGAACTGTGAGTATATGTGCAGTTATATACTTCGCACATACAAACATAAGTGGTGTATGCACTATGTGCTAATTTTACAAGTACACTCCATTTAGTCTCCTAATTTAGAAGATTTGGCTCTTCAAATGCTCTACTTTGCAATCTATCCAATGTATAAGCAGATCACAATTTTAAAACAAATCAGTCTCCTAAAACAACATTAGCAAAAGCATTTGAAGGACCTAGTTATAAGCGATAATTTTATTTAAAAAAAAGGAGTAGCTATTTTCATTTACACTTTTTAGATTCATAGATTCCATGGTCACAGGGGACCACTGTGATAATCTAGGCTCACCTCCTGTATAACGTGGGCCAAAATAGTCCAAAATAACTATTAGAGCAGATCTTTTAGAACAACATCCAATCTTGATTTAAAAATTGTCAGTGATAGGGATTCCATAACAATGCCTGGTAAATTGTTCCAAGGGTTATTATGCTGATTATGAAAAATGTATGCCTTATTTGCAATCTAAATTTGTCTACATGCAATTTTCAGCCATTGGAACATATTATACGTTTCTCAGCTAGATTGAAGAGCCCCATATTAAATATTTGTTCCCCATGCAGATATTAATAAACTGCAATCAGTTTCTCTCAACTTTCTCTTTGTCAAACTAAATACATTGAGCTCTTTGAGTATATCGCTGTATAAGCATGGTTTCTAATTCTTTTAATTATTCTCATGGCAATTCTCTGAATCCTCTCCAATTTATCAACATCCTTTCTGAATTGTGGGCATCAGACCCAGACTCAGTATTCTAGCACGAGTGCCAAATACAGAGGTAAAATCACCTCCCTACTCTTACTCAAGATTCCCCTGTTTACGCCACCCAGGATCACATTAGCTCTTCTGGCCTCAGCATCACTCTGGAGCTCATGTTCAAGTCATCATATGCTCCTGCCCCAAAACTTTTCCACAGTAGAGTTCCCTATTCTGTAAGGATGACCTACATTCGCTGTTCCCAAGGTATACATTTACCCGTATCAATACATGTTTGATTCTGCCTCGTTTACCAAGCAATCCACATCATTCTGAATCAATTACCTTGGTCCTCATTATTTCCATTCCCCCAATTTCACATCATCTGCACACTTCACCTGTCATGATTTTGTGTTTTCTTTCAGGTCATTGATTAAAAACAACAGCATAGGGCCAGGAATGGATCCCTGAGGGATCTTGTAGGAACCACAGCCGTGCTATGATGATTCCCCATTTACAATTCCATTTCGAGACTGATCAGTAAGCCACTTCAATATATATTTTATATAGAATTAAATATAAAAAACAAAATTAAAATATTAGATACTTTGGGCTTAACCTCAGAAAACTATGTGCATTTCATAGTCTATCATCCTTCTAGTGGATGGACATAGGTCCTGTCTTGCTTCAGAGACAGTAAATCCACTCCTTAATTTGAGTACTATCCTTGACTCAGCTTAATTGGGCCTACATTCTGACGTGTCATATGGCAGAGAGATTTGTAGATTTGAACGGACCCCAAATATATGACAAACTAATAATGAGATTTAACACAATCTTTTAAGAATAGAACATTCAAGGATGCTACCCCAGATTCACAGAGTTTAAGGCCAGAAAGGGTCAGTGCCTCATCTAGTCTTACCCCATGTATATCATAGGCCATTACATTTCATACAGTTACTACTGGATTGAGCTCAATAATTTGCATTTAACCAAAGCATATCTTCTAAAAAGATATCCCTCTTGACCTGAAGACATCAAGAGATGGAGAATCCACCACTTCCCTGGATAGTTTGTTCCAATGGTTAGTTTGCACCCAATTTCTAATTTTAATTTGTTTCACTTCAGCTGCCAGCCACTGGTTTTGGTTAGTCCTATGCCTATTTTCTTGCATCCTTTTCTTTCATATTCCAAAGGGGTAGCCGTGTTAGTCTATTGCATAAAAACAAACAGAGTCCTGTGGCACTAAGGACTAACAGATTTATTGATTGCATGAGCTTTCATGGAAGAAATCCCACTTCATCAGACGCTTTGAAGATCAGTTAGTCTTTAAGAGTGCCACAGGACTCTGTTGTTCATTCATATGTGGACCCTGTCTTCCCCTACCAATGCCTTCATCACCTCATGACTGAACTACTTCAATAAACTCCTCTCAGGGCTGCATCTGAAGATCACTTAGACATTTTTGGTAGTACACAATGTGAGCACACACTTTTGTAGGAAGGTGTCTCAGTTCTGCTCGGGCAGTGGTGCTCTGATGATGCTTTGAGAAGGGTATTTGGGATTCCCCCATACAGGAAGGCACATATCCTTTGCTCTCTGTGACATTCTACAAACTTCCTTTCTTTGACTTTAAGATATGCAAGGAATTCCATTAGTTTGAATTTGTGAGAATTTCCCCATATATCTTTTTCCTTCCTGTGTTTTCTGTTATCATGGAAAGCATGACATGGCCCTATGTACACTTTTAAAAAAAATTACATTATGACACCATGTTTCATAATTCTCAACTTGTGCAGACTTAGTTGACAAATAAACTACTATTTATTAATAACAGAAATGAGATTTTATTAAATGATCTCCAGTAATACACTTCTAATACTCATAATGGTTATATTCCAGTAGTATCTAAGAGCGGACAATCCAAAAAGAGGGGAGAGGGAGGTACAGAATGATGAAGTGACTTGCCCAGTATCACACAGCAGGTCAGTGAGATAGATGGCAATTGGATGCAGGGCTTCCAACCCTCAATCCGATGTCCAATAGATAATGCTCACTCTCACTTATAATTCAAAAGCTCCCTCAACAGCTAACATATGCTTTCAAAAATGGTGAAAATCAATCTAACAAGTTCAAGACAAAGACACTCACAATGCAGATAATTACTTATCATTTCAGAATGGTGATTCTGCATAAAATACCCCTACATTTTGAAAAATAATTACTTGACATCCCGGGATACCAATCATCAAGTTAAATGATCTTAATTTCTGTAAATCATGGCTTATTATTTTGATTCAATATACCTGCATTTTTTCCATTTAAAACATAACTCCCTGCTCATTATCACATTTTTGGAGGGGGAAGGATTATATACCCATTTACATGTACTCTCAGTTTTTCTTCTCAGAGAGATGCAGTGGGGAAAAAAAAAAACAATCAGGTAAACAATCTGTGCACACCTTTTCCCTCTATACCATAAGCCTCAGCCATAGGATTAATCAGACATACCACACGATATAGCAGCAAGACAACTGCAATATTTCAGAATTCAACCATTATTCATTTTCACATCGATCGCATGCATGTGAACTGCTTGAAAGCACACGCAGTAGGGGCATTACCTTTGTTAGATTGCTCAGAGCTAGGTATTGAGAAGATAGCTGAGACACTCTGCGCATAAAGCTTTTGCTGGCAGCTTGCTCCTCCGACAGCTGCTGAGCTTTTTCTTTTAGCCTGTTGAGCTGAAGCTCGTGGCAGCTTATTTCCTCAAGGACAGACTGTAAAGCATAAGCACGTTACTGTTAAGTGTAGGTGCAAAAGAGCAAGCAAAAAAGAAAGCAAGCAGCCCCGCTAACATGGAAATTAATGCATTGGCCATCAGTGAGCACTGTGAAAAAAGCCAACAGTTGGTCAGTAAGCACATGATACAGTTAGAGAAAGGAAACAGTGCATGTCATCAAGAAGTGCTAAGACATAAAATCTGCCTGAGGATTGAAGTAAGCTCGAAAACTGGATGCAGTCTTAGCTGGAAGTCAGGGTCTCAGCATGATTGTACACTTATTAGAAAGGGAGACACAGGAAACCGGGCTGGTTGAGTTTTTAGAGCGTATTCACCTGTAACTTTTGTTGTTCTCTCTTCTTTGCAGAGAGGTCGTGAAGTCGACTACTGCTTTCTTGTACAGTCTTCTCAGTTGTGCTCAGCCAGTCCTGGAGGGGCTCAGCATTTGCTTCAAAATCCTTCATCTGTATCTTTAAGTTCTGTGCGGACATATAATATGCAATTTAAAAAACAAAACAAAACAAAAAAAAAATCAATGCACCACTATGTTTATGGGGGGGGGGGGGGGAGAAAATCAATGCACCACCATGATTATGCAACCTATAATCCAAACACAAAGGGATGATAAGGTGCACAGGCACTACGAGATCTCCAGCACATGAAGGGTTCATTTCTGCTCCACTTTCTTCCTCACACTGCACAGACGCTTATGGGAATTGCTATGTTTGGGAACCACAGTGAGAGAATGATTGAAAAAAGGATGCCTTCACATCCAAGAGCTGTAGGACTTGGTTGATCCCCATCCTGAGGATTATTTATTCTATTTCCTTTCATAGACTCAAAATCGTAGAGCTCAAAAGGGCCTCAAGAGGTCTTCTAATCCAGTCCCCTGCACTCCAGGCACAGCCAAGATTATCTAGATCATCCCTGAAAAGTGTCTGTCCAACCTGTTCTTAAAAGACTCCAAGGACTGAGATTCTATAACATCTGTAGACAATTTACTCCAGTGCTCAACCACTCTAGCTCTAAATGACCCTTGCTGCAATTTAAGCCATTGCTTCTTGTCCTATCCTTAGAGGTTAACAGGAACAATTTCTCTCTCTCCTCTTTGGCCTTGTACACACTGCAAAGTTATTGCGCGATAAAGCCCTTTATCGCGCAATAAGAAGCAGAGCGTACACACTGTACTTACAGTTTTTGCGCGTTAAGACCCTTCTTCTTTCGCAAAATGTAAACCACCAAAACGAGCGTGGTTGCTGCTAACGCGGAATAGTTATTGCGCGACAGCCCACGTGTGTACGCTTCTCGCGCAATATGAACATTCCGGAAATGGCCCACAATTCCAATCCCCTCCCTTCTGCACTTCCTCCTGTCCTCTATTGCCGTGACGTCATTTTTCCCGACCTCCCCTTCTGCCCCGCGAATTTTTGAATTCCCCACTCTCCCTTCTGCCTCGCTCTTCTGTGGTGCTGCTCCTGTGTGCTCTGCTCGCAATGTCTTCGCGCCGCAGCAAACGAGCTCCAGCCTGGACAACAGCAGAGGTGATGGATTTGATAGGCATCTGGGGAGAGTCCGCCGTGCAGTCACAGTTACGTGGCAGCCGGAGGAATTTCGACATTTTCGGACAAATATCTCAGGCGATGACTGAAAAGGGGTACGAGAGAGACACTCTGCAATGCCGGGCCAAGGTCAAGGAGCTGCGGATAACGTTCCACAGAGCCAGAGAGGCCAACCGGCGCTCTGGCTCCGCGCCAGCAACGTGCCGATATTACAAGGAGTTGGAGGCGATCCTGGGCGGAGATCCCACAACCACCCCGATCTCTACGTTGGACACTTCCGCGACAGCATCAGAAAATGAAAAGGCGGCAGAAGGCGACGATGCAGTCGTTGACGAGGAAGCAGAGGAGGAAGAGGACGAGGACGGAGACAACGGAGCCACCGAGCTGGGGAGCCAGGAGTTATTCGCCACCCCGCCGGATACAAGCTCCACGGATTCCTTTTCAACGCCTTCCCAGGAATCGGCAGATGGCACCTCTGGTAAGTTATGTTGGCAGTGCTCTCTATTCTATCAGCTACAGCTTAGCGTGTACAGGAAGATAACGCTTTGAGCTCTCCTTTTATGTGTCTTCTTTTCTGTGCGATAATGATGAGTCGTGGTGTTACTGGCATTACATAAAAAGCGCATCAATGCATGCCTCAATTGCCAAGTAGTCGTTCCCTCTCAAGTCACTGAACGCGTGCTCCAAATATCTCCAGAGTCTTCTCTTGAAATTAGATGGTAGAGCGAGCCTCTGCCCTCCACCATTCAGGGAGACTCTTCCTCTCAGGCTAGCAAGCATGGCTGCGGGAACCATTGCCGCGCACAATCCTGCAGCGTAAGGTCCCGGCTGGAAGTCAGCCACATGCAGGAGATGCATTCTCGCTTGCAGAGGCACTCTAAGCAGCGTGATATCTGCTTCTATTGCAGCCATCTCTGACACGGGTTCAGAAGAAGCAGCGTCAATAGTCAACTGTCCCGTGGACCAACTCACAGCAACACGTCCCAATCTTTGGGAAAATTGTTACTGCCCACAGTATGTCCTCCCTTGAGTAACCAAGGAATGTGTTGTGAGAACCTCCTTATTTGCACCTGAACGTGGCGAGAACAATAATGCCATTCAAACTTTTTCATATCTGCACAGGAACGACCTTCGATGGACAGTGTACAGCTGCTGCAGAGCGTCTGAGGAAGATAAGGCGCAGGCCACGCAGGAGCAAGGAAGATATATTTAAAGAGCTCATGCAAGCCCATGAGGCTTCTGTGAGGGAGACAAGGCAATGGAGGAGGCAGTGCAGGGAGGACAAGAGACAGAGCAGCGAGAGGAGGGAGAAGCAGAAGGATGCCCTAATAGGCATTCTGCACGAACAGACAAACCTCCTGAAGTCCATGGTCGGTCTGCTCCAGTCTCGCCCCCCCCACCCTCAGCATCATCTTCCTTTCCCTCCATCCACGCAACATTCTCCCCCCAGACAGTTTTTAGATCACCATGGACACCCATGGTGTAATGTTACCTCAACACCTCCCCCAACGTATGTCGTAGAGTCCCGCACCTATACCCACCTTTAGTCAACCCTTCCCTCACTGCGAACCTTACATTATTGTTATATTAATAAAGGACAAGCAATGTTAAACTCAATGTGACTTTATTTGGTGTCATTTTGAATATGCCTTAAACGTTTGTTGTTATAGAAACACAGAACAGGAAAAAAAAAAATCAATGAACTAATTCTCATACAGTTAAAAAAAATAGCAATTAAAAAGTAAGAGAGAGATAAAAAGGTACACTTTTAGTCCGCAGTACCAAAATGATTCTTTAGCGCCTCCCTTATGCGCACAGCCCTTAGCTGAGCCCCCCGGATACCCCTGGTGTCCGGTTGCTGGTAGGCATATTCTAGGCGTTGTGCCTCCATGGACCACGAGCTATTAAATCTCTCCCCCCTGTTTTCACAAATATTGTGAAGAACACAACACGCAGAAATGACTGTAGGTATGTTGTCCTCATTTAGATCAAGCCTGCCGTACAGCGATCTCCAGCGTGCTTTTAAACGGCCAAAGGCACACTCAACAACCATTCGACACCTGCTTAGACGGTAATTGAAGCACTCCTTGGCAGGGTCCAACTTCCCGGTGAAAGGCTTCATAAGCCATGGCATCAGTGGGTAGGCGGGGTCCCCAAGGATAACTACTGGCATCTCAACACCCTCCACTGTTAGTTTCTCATCGGGAAAAAAGGTGCCCGCTTGTAGCCTCCTGAACAGTCCAGAGTTTCTGAAGATGCGTGCATCGTGCACCTTTCCAGACCAACCTGCATTTATGTCCGTGAAGCGATCACGATGGTCCACCAGTGCCTGAAGAACCATGGAGAAGTATCCCTTACGATTTATGTACTCGGAGGCGAGATGGTCGGGGGCGAGAATAGGGATGTGAGTTCCATCTATTGCACCACCACAGTTCGGGAAGCCCAACTCCTTAAATCCATCGATGATGTCCCTCACGTTCCCCAGTGTCACCGTCCTCCTTAGCAAAAGACGGTTGATGGCTCTGCACACTTGTGACAGAGCTACTCCAACGGTCGAACATCCGACCCCGAACTGGTTTGCGACCGAGCGGTAGCAGTCCGGGGTTGCAAGTTTCCATAGGGCAATAGCCACACGCTTCTCCACGGAGATGGCGGATCTCATCCTCGTGTCCTTGCGCAGCAGGTCTGGGGCAAGCTCCTGGCAGAGTTCCATAAATGTGGCTTTCCGCATTCTAAAGTTCTGTAGCCACTGCTCATCATCCCACAGCTGAAGAACGATTCGGTCCCACCAATCTGTACTCGTCTGCCGGGACCAAACACGGCGGTTCAGGCTGTGCAGCTGGTCTGCAAAACTGATGAGAATATCAGTTCTGTTCTCAAGGCTGTCAGTATCCGAAATAGAGTCATCCGAGTCCTGCTCTGAATCAGAAGCAAAGGCGTACCGCATCAGAATCTGGGCTGTGTTTACAATGCTGAACACAGCATTCAAGATCACAGCAGAATCCATGTTGATTATTAAAAGGCAGTTCCGGAAACCGGTTGCTTCAATTTGAAATTCGCGCTCGTTGCTATCGGCAACTGCTGGGTAGCGTCGGTAGCATAATGCACCACGGGAAATGATATTGGGGACTGTGGGATAGGTACCCACAATTCAGTTTGTTTTTCTGGAGGACTGCGAAAAGAAGGGGGGGGCTTTGTTCCGTTAGAGCCAGCCGAGTGTGTACGCGATCTTGCGCAACAACAGCCACGGGACATTTAAGGCGCAACAGGATTATTGCGCGGTAAGAATGGTAGTGTGTACATAGCCTTTGTTACAGCCTTTTATGTTCTTGAAAACTATTATGTCCCCTCTCAATCTTCTCTTCCCCAGATTAAACAAACCCAATTTTCCCTATCTTTTCTCACAGGTCACGTTTTCTACACCTTCAATCATTTTGCTATTCTATGGAGTTTCTCCAATTTGTCCACATCTTTCCTGAAATGTGGTGCCCAGAACTGGACAAAATATTCCAGTTGAGGCCTAATCAGGGCAGAATACAGCAGAATCACTTTTTGTGTCTTGTTTACAATACTCCTGCTAATACATACCAGAACAATATTTGCTTGACTAAGATTTAGTTTGTGATGCACTATGACATCTAGATCCCTTTCTGCAATACTCTTTCCTAGTAATTTCCCATTTTGTATGCATGCAATGGATTGTTCCTTCCTAAGTGGAGTACTTTGAAATTGTCCTCATTAAATTTCATCCTATTTACTTCAGACCATTTCTTCAGTTTGTCCAGATCATTTTGAAGTTTAATCCTATCCTCTAAAGCACTTGCAGCCTCTCATATCTTGGTATCATCCACAAACTTTCTAAGTGTTCCCTCTCTGTCATTATCTAAATCATTGATGTACATATTGAACAGAACTGGACCCAGAACTGATCCCTGTGGGTCTCCACTTGATAGTAGTTCAGTCAAGCTGGAAGAGCCTGATAACTAGTTGGAAAACCATTCCCAGAGAGTAGTTATGCACCCACCTTACAGTAGCTATTATCCTGAACTATTTAAATAACTGTTAGAATTAAAGATTTAGAACGTGGGATTGAAATTTCTGGATTTAGAATTATTAATCCCAGCCTTCATTCAAGTGCATGTGAGAACAGGTCAGAATGTGTCCACTTCTACTGTATGACATCTCCCCATTCAAACACTATGAGACAAAGATGTTCAGGTTCTCAGCTGGTATAAATTAGTGCCACTCCAGTGTCTACAGTACTGATTTACATCAGGTGAGGATATGGCCCAAGAAGTTTCCTGCATCTTCTGTCAATGAAATTTAAAACTGACCTAAAAAGATATTCTCAAACTCTACCAGAAGTTAGGGGCTTGAAACAGAGATCAATGGGAGAAGTTGTATGGATCTGAAGTTCTGTGCAATGGTACTTTCTGGACTTTAAAAAGTTGATGACCTTAAGCATACTGTAAATTTTAAATGTGTAATTTCTATGTCTGTCGAATGAGACATTTTGAAAAGAGCAGACTACTGCAGTATCCCCTTGTATCTATGATTAAAATATTTGCTTGGTAATTCTTAGTTACATTTCAGTGGTAGAACTACTCATGGAGCAAGGTATCAGAGTCTTGCTTGAAAATAATGTATTTTCATGCACCTTAGCTAAGTATTGGATGAAGCTCAAGCTGCTGAGATTGGGTTCGAGTCTAACATCCTCTGCTCTGACCAGCACCTTAGTGTGTAAGCTACGCTGTTCAAATCAATGGCCTGACTTATATGGTAAGGAACTACTCACTGGGAGTATGGGTCGCAGAATCTGACCTGCTGAGTTTAGCAATTTTCTAGTTGTGTCAAATGAGGGGCACTTATATCTAGCTGTCTCAGACTCAGATTCCAAGGCCAGAAGGGGAGCCACATCATCACCTAGTACTCATATATTAAACTAAGTAAAATTAGACCAAAATATTACATCCCACAGAAATTATTATATGCAATAGGGAGAGAATAAGAGAGACCCAGGCACAACAATGCCCCTGTAATGGTAGAAAACTGGTCAAGTGAGATATATCCAAGATAAACCCAGCAAGTGACCATACTCCACACAGCAGAGAAAGATGAACCCTGCCTAGGTACTGACAATCTGATCAGAGGGGGATGTTCCTTCCTGACCCCACAATTGTCAATCAGCTAGACTCTGAACATTTGAGCAAGAACCAGACAGCTCCATTCCGTAACAAGAAATGTAAAGCACATAGTTTATAAAGATGCATGTGATCAGAAAGAAAAGGCAAGAGAAAGGTTTCTAATCAGTCCATTTCCTCTTTGACTGGTTCCATACCTCCAAAGCAGATTCCTTCTGATGCAGGGTGGAGAGAAAATTTTTCCAGTCTTCTTTAGCAGTAATAACTTTGGCCTGGATAACTTTAGCCTTTTCTTGAGGCAGAATGGTGCTCAGCAGTTCTCCCTTACACACCACCATGTTTAGTTTATGCTGGCCATTTTCACTTTCAGATAAGGATTCCTTGACAAAACAAATCAGCTAATTAGTTATAAATAATGTGCAGAAAGCTTTCACAATCACACTAATTAATGTTTGTTTAAATACATTCCATTTTATACAGAGTACAAATCAATCAGAGACTCTCAGGACAATAACCATCTAGACCAGAGGTAGCATAAGCATAAACAAATGGGATACTAACAAGCTAAGATGGTGTGTGAATTCACAAAATGATCCATCCTTCACTGGGTTAGGATACCACTTTGAAAATCTCAGTGTGATGCAAGAAGCAGCAACACTAGGAGTTCAGTAGGTGGCAGGCACACTTTGCTCAGAATAGTAATGAATCAATACCCAGACATGAAGGTCTGAGTTACTTTGGCTAGGTCTACACTTGTTGACTTTGTTAAGTCGACTTAACAAATTCGACTTAAGTCAACCTTGTTCTGTCGACTTAGTGCGTCTACACTAGATATTTAGGTTGACTTAAGGTCGACCTTGTTAAGTTGACTTAGAGCATCTACACCAGACGCTTAAGTCGACTGGCTAGGTTGACGGAGAGCTGCAGCTCCCCGGGACAAGCAGGGAGCTGCGGCTCCTGGGGAGAAGGGAACTGAGGCTCCCTTTCTGTTGGGGAGCCAGGAATGAAAGGAGCCACAGCTCCCTCCGGGGACAAGGGAGCTATGGCTTCCTTTTTGCCGAGGAGCTGTGGCTCCCTTCTGCCGTGGAGAAGCAGCTCCCTGGAGAGAAGGGCTCCCTTCTCCCAAAAGAAGCTGGCTCCCCTGAGCCAGGACTCCCTTCTCCCCAGTCTTTAGGTCGACATAGGGCATTAGGTGGACCTAGGGCATCCACACTGGCTTAAGTCGACTTAAAAAGGTCGACAAGCATTAAGTCGACCTTAGAGGAGGTGTTAAGTCAATTTAAGCTTTTCTTAAGCCAACTTAAGGAAATGCTTAAGCCTCCTTAAGTCGACCTAACTTGCAAGTGTAGGTGCACCCTTTGATACTGGAAAGATCACCTTTTAAATGACATATACACAGTGGAAGTCACTTGGAATCTTCAATACCACATAGCGCTTTTTAAAAAACTAACTAATATACTGGACAAATACTAATTGTGGTAGTTAGAGTCTGCTTGCTTATATTTGTAATCTATTCTTCATATAGATATGTCAATATGCAAATTTCAAAATTCTACCTCAGAAGTATCTGTATTTCAGTTATGAGTATGAAATTTCTTTGTGTAATTTGCAGATGTATTGTACTACTTTGGATTGAAAGGAAATATATAACTAAAGATATTAATTGCCAAAATTACCATAAATGCCTAAAGTTTCTGGTTCTAAATTACCTAATCAAATTATCTCCATGTTGAGAATTTATGGGTTTAATACAGAAATTATTGGGTGAAGCTCTGTGTTATGTGATAGGTCAGATTAGATGATCATAACGGCCACTTCTGTCCCTAAAAGTGATGAATGAAAACAGTCCCACTGAGATCAATGGGAGTTTGACATTCTGAATCTATGAGCATCTGTTCACGGATGGTGGCAAATTTGCGGTGTCAGATCAATCTATCCGGATCATTTGAGTGGCAGTGAAGACCCGCTCAATTGATCTGCAAGTCGCTTCGATTAGAACACCTCTTCAAAGTGGGTAGCGCTGTGTCAATGGGAACACACTTCCCATCAGCGTAGAGCAGTGGAGACAGCACAATAGTGAAAAGTTAGGAAATCAACGGGAGTTTCACAAGCTATGTAGAGTAGCTTGTGTAACTCCCATCAATTGCCACTGAATTTCCAGCTAAGCATGTAGTAAGTCTGTGAATGTTTAGCAAACTCAAACAGGTTAGTGGATTCCTAACTTTGGAGAGATTAAGGAATGAAAGTACACATGGTTTCTTGAGAAATGCCTGGAGGTATTAGCAAAATTCCTTTCCTGTAGGAAGTGTATAAACTGCAAAGCAACCAGGAGTTTATTCTTTTAGGCAGAAGGAAGGCAAGTAGTTATTTTAACCATGTACTATTTGCATGATGAATAAAAAATTCTTGCCATTGCTCAAATGAAAAACCTAAAGATTAAAGGAGGTGACATTCCTTTGTTCCCAAACATGTTCACCAGAAACAGCCAAAGAGTTTTCTCCTTTTAAATTGGCTTCTTATGGATAAAAAAAAAGCGGAGATATTAATCCAACATCAGGCAAAATTTTAAAGTACAATTCCAAGAGGAAGTTATTTGTTTTGGGACATAGAATCCTTAACTGTTGGAGAAGTAAACTGCCTGCTGGCATGCATTTGGTCCTTTATTTACATTATAAAGCTAATCTTCATACATGATGAAAAGTTGGCAGAAACTATTACTTTGAAATAGTTTTAGGTGCCACATTTATTTTTGTTTTGCAGCCATCTGCCTATTTCTAAAAATATATTTCTTCCCTGTTACCATGTGAAAGACGGACAGACAGAAGAAACTGGCTACGAGTAAGTCTAAATTGCAGGGAGTGACTATCTCAAGGAATTCTGTGCAGGCATCTGGAACCCGCAGGATAGACCACACTTGTGTTGCTACAGCTTTTGAGCTAGATCAAGTTAGATCAGGTATGTCAGTTTGGGCTCTAATCAGATTCTGTGTTTCCAGTACAGACATATGTCATAGGGAAACCAGTGAAAATGGCTCTCCACAAAATGCTGTCAGATACACAAAGCAAACAAAATCAAAACAAAGAAAATAATTTGCTACCCCTTTCCAGTTAGAAATTTCCAGAGGGGTAGCCATGTTAATCTGTGTGCAGCAAAAACAACGAGAGTCCTGTAGCACCTTATAGACTAACAGATTTTCTTTGGCATAAGCTTTCGTGGACTAATACCCATAACATGCATCTGACGAAGTGGGTTATGGCCTACGAAAGCTTATGCCAAAGAAAATCTGTTAGTCTATAAGGAGCCACAGGATGCTCGTTGTTTTTCCAGTTAGAGTCGCTTTTAGTATTGCTGTAACTATAATAAACTAAAAATAGTAAATAAATAAATTCCCAATAGATGTGTTGGTTTTAAGCTAACCACGTCTCTCTTCCATCAGTGTCTGACTGCAGTACAATTACCTGTATTTTCTGTAGACTCATTGATGCTTCATTGATACTTTGAGGCATGTCAAAACATTTGGCGGTGTTGATTTTTGAACTGACCAGCCACTGCTGAAAGTCCCTGAAAGCTGTCCGGAATCTCTGCTGCAAGGCCTGCTCTTTACTTTGACAACCCTTTGAAGCTTGTAGACAGAGGCTGAGTTTGTCATTTTAGAGAGTCAAATGAAAACAGAGGGGGAAAGGAGGAGTCAGTTAGATACAATGAAAAAGGCATTTCCACAGGTAATGCACTAAGATGCAAATGATATATTACTGAGAGACTAAAAGCAACTGCAGAAGTTGTTTAGTGTTAGACTGTGTCTGTGTCTTACATAGCCGCAGGAGGAGAAGGGCCTCACACAAGGAGGTGGCTAACAGGTCTGGAGTGCATACTTCCTACCTCCAAAAGGAAGCAAGGAGAACTGAGCAGAGCCTGGCTCCAGCCCCACATTGCACCAGCCCACAGAAATGAGCTGATGTGAGGGGAGCGGGGAAGAAGGGAGTAAAATGAGCACTGTAAAGAGCTGCTGCAATTTAATTCCTTCCAGGAATGAGGGGAAAGCAGGGGAGGAATTACGACTTTGAGTCACAGGTTTTGCCCAGGTCTCATTAGGATTAGTGCAGCAAAGCAGCACCTTTTGCTAGAGCTGGTGAATTTTTCCACATGAATGGTTTATTCACCGAAGAATGACATTTCAGTAGACGAGGGGTTGGCAACCTGTGCCAGCCTCTTCTCCTCAACCCTCGGCTGGTGCCGACAGCCCACTCGTGGAAAGAAGCCACCTGGAGTGGCCCCACTCGGCAGCGTGCCTAGGGACCCCTGTCCCCAGGCACACCATGGAAAGAAGTTACCTGGAGTCACTCCTTTTGGCGGTGGCACACCACAGAGAGGAGCCGCTCCGGGCGGCTTCTTTACAGTTTGCCTGGGGCGTGGACATGGCAGGGACCTCCGCACTGCAGCCGCCCCCAAAAGAAGCCACTTGGAGTGTCTTTTGGTGGCAGGAGTAGCAATTTCTGTGGCGCCACAGAGGATGCCGAGTGCCGCTCCAAATGGGCTTGTGTGCCACTGTTGGTACGCGTGCTGGGGGTTGCCTACCCTTGCAGTAGACTAAAAACTATTCACAAATTCAACAGCAATTCACTAAGTAGTTTCATACACTTTTTTTTTTTTTTTTTTTTTTTTTATTATTTATTAAAGAATTTAGGTACCATTGACAAAATGGCCAGTGGTGGTAGTGCTGCCATACTTAAAACTCCTAGCTAAGCATTCAGAGTGCTCACTTGGAACGTGGAAGACTCAAGCTCAATTTCCTCCTCTACCTCTTCCTGTGAAAGAGGGATATGAATCTGGGTCTCCTACACTGCAGGAAAGTGTCTTAGCCTCTAGGTTATGGGATATTCACTCAGTCACTCCTGTGGAAGTTTTTCCACTTTGTATAAACAAATAGCAGCTGAAGCAGAAACTTGAATTTGATTTGCCCACATCTTAGGTCAGTGTTCTAATCACCAGGCTTCAAAGTTCGTTTCTCTCTCTCCCACTCCCTCTCCGGCATGCACCAAATGACTATCCATTGCCATTCACAGTGGCAATTCTTAACAATTCACAGCTGAGTCTTATGGCCCAGTCTAGTCTTAAAAAAAAAATCTGGCAATTTTTTTCAACCTTTATTGTCAGTATGTTCAAGGCAATCGGTAACCAATCAATTCACTGCTTATTTGTGAATGTCTAATTTATGGTATCATAAATTAAAGATTAGATGTTATATACACAGAGTATTAATTCTATACAATATGAATCCTTACCTATTATACTCTTTAATTAACCCTGAAACTTTTGAAGAATAGGTACTCAAGTCTCTTGAAAATCTACAAAGGTCATTTAATTGAGTCTTGATCTCTTCTGTCATATGTTCTGCCTTTGTTAGAGCATCCAATGTTTCCTGGTGGAAAAGGAAAGAAAGAAAACAGCAGTATGAAAAGAACTGAAATTGTGCTTGTTCAACATTATTAACTAATTTAGATGGCATGTGCCTTCCGTTGTTCGTGCTATGTTGAAGTAAGATTTTACAGTTCCTCAGTGCTGAAACTTTTAAATAAATAAATAATATCACCATAGAATATTTTATATGTTATGACTGGCAAAGTGCTTGGAACATTTGCAAAGAAATACTGTCACACATTTTTATGGAAGTTCTGGTCAATATTTTCAACCTCAGGTTCCTAAATTTAGATTCCCAAAACCAAATTTAGGTACAGAGTGAATGAGGTGGAAAAGGACAAAATCAGAGTGAGTAACCTTAATGACACTAGCCCTCTCTCCTGGTCAGACTGGGGAGGGGTTTTTGAGAGGCCCTCAGACAGACAAGAGGTTTGCAGCTAGGTGGGAAAATGCAAGTCTGTTCACCCTGTAACGCTAGAGGAAAGTCTATCTAATTTAGGTAGCAATGAAGCCTAATTTTAGATAAGACTAAATACGTATGAAGGCTGTCTACTGATGAAAAGCTCTTTTTCTCTACAGTTTTGTTCCAACTGCTAAATCAAAATACTTTGGTTTAAAGAAGGCTCTTGACCATTTTATCACTAGTCATACGTTACTGAATGGAAGAAACACAGGTACATGAAACTTAGTTGAATCCTCAGAGTGGCTAGTACCCAGATTCTGGTCTGAGAGTGGAAGAATCATGTGATTCCACCCCAACACAGGTAGGGGAGAGAGGCCTATCATGACAGGGTGTGTCCTTAGAGAGACCAGATATGGACAGAGCTGCAGGTAGTTCCACAATACATGATATATTTGTGAACCATCTGCAAAAGAAGAATTATTATTCACAAAATAAGGAAGTAGTTGAAATAAAACTAAAAAATACATTTGTGAGTTTCACAACCTATTTGTGGAGAATTATAAAGATAAAAAAGGCACTATCTTTGAATAAATTGTTTGCTGTGCAATATTCACTAAGCTGAAATAAAACTAAGAAGCTATTCAAACATCCAAATAGATAGGTCAGCAATAAAACATTTCATATAACTGCAAGACTATAATGAGCAGTAAATTGGCTTAGTAGAAGAGCATATGGACAGTAGCCTGCTGTGATGGCCTCCTTTCAAATCCCTTTTCCTAAAATCTCTCTGAATGGTTGTGGGTAATTAAATGAAGATTTTTACCCTGTAATTTATTGCAAGTTAGGAAATTCAAATATAATATACATCTTTGCAATAAAGTCTGAATTGTCAGAAAATCCTTTGAGTAAAGGAAAACCACCAAATCATGTTATCTAAAAAGTGGTTTCTCTCTCATCAGAACCCCAGTATAATATTAAGTGTAGTGAAATCTGTTTATAATTAACTTGGATAAAGTGAAACTTAGCAGAAAAACTGCCTAGAGGCTTTTCAGCATGTGTACAAACTGTGAAAAACTGACTTCACCATAGGAAATTTCCACTACATTCCTAACTCTCTTACACTAATGCAGACATTGCTGGATACATCTGCATTGAGTCTCTCTTATATGAGTAGATAAATTCCACATTTATTAAGACTGAAATCCCCAGATTGAAAAGCCATTTCATATCGGTATTAGAACAAAATTGGCAATTAGTTTATTTACACACCGGCAATGTAGCTTAGATTATAAGAATGTAAGATTATTTCTTTCAGCTATCATGCTACACTGGAATATCCCAATGACATTTTTAGCAGGAGCAATGATGAGATCAATCTTGATTGCTTTAATAGAGGGTATCTCAAGTTCTTAAGTGTAGGATTCACCGTTCTGAAACATCAACAATACTTCTGAAAAGTGAACATTGACTACAAATGCCCTGCACTTAAATTCATTTTCCAAAAGGAGTTTTTATTTTCAATTAACCACCACCACTTCCGTCACCACCACAATATCTTTATAATAACTTACTATAATTTCATGTACAAGCTGTCCCAAATGCAGAAACGTGGGTTAACTGAAAGAGGATACACATACCTCCACTGTAAAAAGCCCCACAGAGCCGACACTATTCCGGTAGTGAGAAAGAGTTGATTCTGGATCATACTTAACAATTCTGTTGATGATGTAAGTTCCAAGTACATTTTATTGTTGTTACATAAGGAACACAGCTTGATTTGGGACACCAAAATGAGCTTGCAAATACTGACAATTAGGAAAAATATTTTAATTCTAAACACTGATGACAAATCGAGTCAAGGGTAAGATAATAGAAACGGAATTGCTGTCATGTCTTTTTTACAGTCACAGTATAATTATTTTTGAAGTCCAAAAACAGATGGATTATTATTAAAGGCATTAGTATTGCTCTACTGGGTTAGGCCAATGGTCCCTGTAGCTCTGTAACCTGTCTTCCAAGAGAAGCCATTGCCAGATGCTTCAGCAAGAATGAACGTAACAGGCAATCACAGAGTAAATCATCCTGACATCCACTCCCAGCTTTTGGCAAACAGAGGCTAGAAACCCTCAGAGTATGGGATTGCAACCCTGAGCATACTAGCTAATAGCCCTTGGTGGACCTTTTCTCCGTGAACTTATGTTGCTCTTTTTTTAACCTATATATAATTCTGGCCTTCACAACATCTCTGGCAATTAGTGTCATAGGTTGACTGTGTGTTATGTGAAGAAGTACTTCCTTTTGTTCATTTTAAACCTGCTGCCTGTTAATTTCATGAGGTGACCACCTGATTCTTGTGTTACATGGAGTAAATAATTCCTTTATTCACCTTCTCCACACCCTTTATGATTTGATAGACTTCTATCATATGCCGCCTTAGCCATCTGTTTTCTAAGAAAAATTCCAGTGCAGCTCCATATCCCAAATCATTTGGTTGCACTTCTCTGTACCTTTTCCAATTCTAATACAACTCTTTCAAGATGGAAAGACGAGGACTACACATGGTATTTAAAATGTGGGCAAACCATGGATTTATAGAGGCATTATGATATTTTGTGTCTTATCTATCCCTTTCCTAATGATTCCCAACATTGTTAGCTTTTTTGACTCCCACTGCACATTGAGTAGAATCGATTTCAGATAGCTAGCCATCCTCATTGTAAGATCTCTTTCTTGAGTGGTAATAGATGATTTAGATCCCATCTTTTTATATTTATAGTTGGGATTCTGTTTTCTGATTTGCTTTATTTTGCATTTATCAATGTTGAATTTCATCTGCCATTTTGTAGCCCAGCCATCCCGTTTTGTGAAATCCCCCTGCAACTCTTTATAATTTGCTTTGGACTTACCTATCTTGACTAATTGTGTATGGTTTATACATTTTGCCATCTCTCTCTTCACCCTTTTTGCAGATGATTTATGAGTATGTTAAACAGCACTCGTACTAATACAGCTCCTTGGGGATGCCACTATTTATCTCCAGGAATTCTGAAAACTGACCATTTATTCCGACCCTTTGTTTTCTGTCTTTTAGACAGTTTCTGATGCAGGAGAGGACCTTTCCTATTATCCCATGACTGCTTATTTTGCTAAAGAACCTTTGGTAATGACTTGAAAGTCTATATCCCCTGGATCACCCTTGTCCACATTATTAATTTTCCTTATGACTTAATTTTTAGTGTACAGTTTCCTACTTTTTACTGTAAATTAGATTACAAAGTAGAGGCACAATACAGAAAACTTCTGATTTTTCTGCATATTACTGGAAGTCAGCATCTTTGTAAAATGGCAAGTATATTAGACAAGTACTACATTCAGCTACAATATGTGTACGGTATAAATATAAACAAACCAGCAACATTTTGAAGCCTCTTTAAGATAAGGAGTTTAGTATATTTTTTTAAATACATAATCTCTGGTAACTACTTGTGTGTGTTGATGATAATACCAAGTTAAAAATAGTATTAGCTAAGGAGAATTTTGTGTAAACAGATTCATTAATGGAGATTAATAATCTCAATTTAAAGGAAGAACACCACTGGGAGTTTTGGAACATTTCAGGTCTTTAGTGAAGGAGCCATAGTGCAAGCATTACATATGGCTCTCTTACTCTACTGGAACTGCTCTGGAGCAAAGGTAGCAGAAACTGAAACACTTTGCAACCTTGTTGGGGCATATATGATTCACAGTTACAATATTACAAATTTTGCATCTGATAGGTAAGAAGGAGAATGTGATTCAACTGCCTCTCTCTGTCTTGTAGTAGTATCCTGGGCCAATTAAGGGAATGGTTAACAAGCTTCTAATGCCTCTTTTCTAAACAGATGCCTGTATGTTACAACACAGGATGCTAAGATGTTCTGAGAAATGAGAAGAATAAACTGGCAAAAAGCAAGGATTAAATATAAGACGACATATAAAGCCTCTGATGGCTATCTGGCCTTACAGAGAACCACAACATACAATACTCATTCCTAAAATCATGTGGTTTTTGTGGCTTGAAATAATGAGGATGTTGGCAGAAAAGCTCAAAACTAGCATTCACTGGTTCCTGGCCCTGCTTTCAGCATCAGTAAAGCAGAGAAACATATATTATGTCTTGCACAATGGAGCAAAAAAGTTTTCATAAAAATACTAGGTACTGAGACTCCTTTTTAAGAAGTTTACAATGTCACAACTAGAGAATTCAGCTTTGAATTTTATATTTAGAAAATGCATTTCAAAGCTTTCTATTCTTCCTATGCCTGTGTAATACAGTCACATGTTGCTAAGAAGTTTTCTTCCAGAGTGTTTGTATATTTTTACAACAACAACAACAACAAGGATTAGAGAAACAGAAAGCCTTACTTTTTCTTGGTGCCAGCATTCAATTATTTCTTTGTCAGTTTGCTTGCCATCCAGGAGAGTCAGCTTTTGAGACCAGGCTGTAAGAAGCATGCTGAACTGCTCCAGGGCCTTTTCCAGCTGAGCAACCTGTGCTGTGAACTCCTGCTCCGACAGGGCCATTTGACTAACTATCTCTTCCAAGGTGTTTTGGGTTTGAAATATACTCTCTTCCCATTGCTTCCAGTCAGACTGCAGGGCCTGCATTTCTGCATCTATCAGTTCACACCCACTGGCAGTTGTATTCCTTTTCACTGAAGGAGCCAATGTCTCAACTCTGCTCAGGCGGTTTCCACCAATCTGTCTGGAATCTATCAGCTCCTGCAATGGAACATTGCCATGGTAACTGAAAGTGCTGTGATTCACTACAGCTGGCAATCTGAGCACTTACAAATGGAGGGCAGTGTTTTACTGGGAGGTTACAGCTAGCATTTCATGGTGAACAAAGCAGCCATTTCAACAAAAACATTTTCACAATACCCAAGCCACCTAAAATGCAAGGGAAAGGTTAAAATAAAATTAAAATAGCAAAGCAGACAGAATGCATTAAAGAGAGTGACTCTGACTCTAGTATAGTCTTAAACTTTCAGAAGACTAAGGGGGAAATAACTTTTCTTAGACAATGCACACAAGGTTGTTTAGATAAAGATGAGAAAAATTGTGCAATCTTTAATACAGTAATTGCTAGTGTGTCACTGATCTCCACGGTTTTTGGACATATAAGCAGAAATGTGCAGTATGGAAGGCATGCTTTGAATGATTTGTAATGCACCACTATTGGCTGCACAATTTATTGTTTTCCATGAGACAGCATGTTGTAGTGTATTTTGATTTCATACATACATAGGATATCACATGTTGTCATAAGAACTATAAAAGAGCTTTACAACCTGAGGGAGTACCACATGGAAGAATTCCAAGGGGTAACCATGTTCGTCTAGTTCAGCAAAACAAACAAGTCCTGTGGCACTTTTAAAGACTAACCAATTTATTTCATGCGATAAATAAATTTGTTACGCTTTAAAAGTGCCATAGGACTCCTTGATTGTTTAGCATGGAAGAAGAAAATGACTATACAGATATCTATGACCCTAATAATCATGAATATTTGAGTGCTCCGAAGCATCCTTGTATTTATCCTCTCAACATCCATGTGAGGTAGGGAAGTACTCCCTACATTTTACAGCTGGAGAACTGAGGCACAGGATACTTTAAATAGCACAAGAAGGCTATGACAGGTGGAAACTGAACACAGGACCCTTGAAGCCCAAGCTTTTAATCGACCCACCAAACCAGCTTTCTACACTTCAATCTAAAACTCCTCCAGCAGTACCTAAAGTGAAATGTTTTGACAGCAGGTACACCTGTAACTTTGTTCTTATATTGCATGCAGGGATACATAATTTGCTCTGGAGTATACAAACACCTAGGCCAGGGGTTGGCAACCTTTGCCGGCCCCTGTGCCAGCCCTGCCCACCGCACCCTTAGCAGGTGCCAGGGGCGGGGCCAAAAGGGGGTGGGGCCAGGCTTCCGGTGCCCTGCCGGCCGGGGCCTGGGCCAGCATGCGCCAGTGGGCGGCCCGCGGTTGAGGGCCCCTGCTGGCCCTGCCCCCTGCTGGATGGCAAGAGGGGAGCAGAGCGGGTCGCGTTGCCCCGGCTCGCCCAGAGCTGCGCCGCTGCCGGCAGGGTAGAGCCGGCCATGGCCGGCAGAAGGGCAGGTCGGCTCGGCCCACCCAGAGCCACCGCTGCTGGCGGGAGCTGGGGCCAGGAACCAGAGGCTGCCCGCCGGCAGCGGCGGCTCTGGCCAAGACGACCCTCCCCCTTGCCAGCCATGGCTGGGGCCGGCTCTGCCCTGCCGGCAGCTGCGTGGCTCTGGGCGGGCGGGGCGACGCGACCCGCTCTGCTCCCCTCCCCTCCTGCCATACAGCAGGGGGCGGGGCCAGCAGGGGCCCTCAGCCGTGGGCCGCAGCTGCTGGCCGTGCAGTTTGCGGGGCCAGCGGGGGAGCCTAAGCGGCGCTGCGTGCCACTCAGGCTCGGCCTGTGTGCCAGGCCTGGGACACATGCCGGGGGTTGCAGACCCCTGACCTAGACTATGTCGACTTAAAGTCAACTTTATTAAAGTCGACTTAACAAAGTGGACTAAGTTGACTTAGCTTTAAGTTGCCTTAGTCCACTTTGTTAAGTCGACCTAACCACTTTATTAAGTCGACTTAAGGGTTACTTCATGTCCACACCATCCTTAAGTCGACTCCTTAAGTCGACTTAAGGGTTAAGTCAACTTAATGAGTAGTAGTAACAAAGTCGACTTAAGCTTTCATTAAGTTGACTTAAGGAATTTCTTAAGTCGACTTAATGAAAGCCTGGTGTGGACGTGGCTTAATTTAAGTCGACTTAAATTGCCAGTGTAGACGTAGCCGTAGACAGTGACAGGACCTCAGAGATTGCCAGGGGTAGGGAGGGTGCAAGGAGATTCCATCACTTTATGGGCTTCATGTGCCCTGTGCTTGGGAAAGTGCGGGGATTCCTCCCTATGCACCCCAGAGTGCACACTGCCCTAACAGGACAGGAAGGGGTATAGCAGACGGTCAGGGCCCTGCCCTTGTCTTTGTTTACTCTCCTTACAATTCTGCAGATGGAGCAGGCACACTCGGAGGACCAAGGGTAGTGCAGCAATCAGGTATTGCTCTCTGATCCCATTGAGGTGGCACTGCTTCCAATGTGGGCCTGTGGTTAAAGGCCTCCGTTCTGGTTCCACTACCCTTAAAGTATAGGCACAGCTGCTGAGAACAGACTTTGGCAGAGGAAGTGCACGCTCAGCCCCATGAAAAGTAACAAACAAATAAAGGGAAACAGCGTCTTTAGGTCCCACAGCGCCTCTGGCCATGTCCTGTTTCAGTGCACACGGACAAAGTTACAAGTAAAACTGGTCCAGCTGACTTTTCTTACATTAATTTTGTACATTTTTTTCTGTATGGCTGATATATCTCCAGACGTATCTGACCAGCGGTGCAGCTCTTCCTTTGCAGAATGGAGCCAGTCTGTGAATTCATGCACAGCATCAAGGTACAGCAAATGGTCCTTCACAATGTCTTCCACTATCCTCATTTTCTCCTAGCAATCACATAAAAAAAAGACTTATTGGTGCTTATTAGTAACATAATCTGTTGTTCAGCTTGTGGTGCTGTGTTGCACATTGTTTGCTAGGCTGCCCCCCAAGAATTCTTTTTAATAATTGCCTTATGAGCTGTACTTAGTAAAGAGCTGTATTTTGCCTGATCTGCCCCTTCACTGTGGTGTCTCTGCATTAAAGTCATGCACAGAGTGGCTGAGGAGAGGAGAAACATGCGTCCCCAAAACACAGGTGGAAGGGAAAGTGTGACTGCAGAGCCATGGCCCTTCCCTTCTGCATCTGCTGGTAGAGAGGCTGTGGACCATGGGAGAACACTCACTGTATTTTTTTCAAAAGATGGCAACGCTGTGCTGCTAAAGTATGTGCACTCTTGTAGACCCAAGAAGAAGTCTGGTAGAGTCCGTCAATCACTCTATGCCAGCAAGAGGCTTTTAATTTTTTGCAAGATCTGGGAGACTATAAACACGGGGGGTATGCAGGATCCAACTGGCTAGGCTGGACACTGACCCCCAGCAAATGGGAAGGTGGCAGACTTGAAAATGGGTGGGCTACCAGTGTGCTTCCCCCTTTGCACACATGTGCTTTTGCACATACACACACTTTCTCTTTGGGCACCATGCTGCCTGCCTGGCAGTCTGTCCAAGATACCTCCCTCGCTGCGTATGGGGGAGGGACATTGGAAGAAGGGCTCCAAGAACAAAGAGCTTGTATCTTCTTTCCTCAGAGCCCAAAATGATGTGCTGTACAACAGATCTAATATTAAATGGCCCATAAAACAGATATTTTCATCTACATCTTCATTATAGAAATATACTTTCTGTCTATTAAAGCAGTTTGTTCTTCTTTTGTGCATGTGTAAAATACCTCCCCCCCCCATACATCCACAAGTGAAACATGATGGAAATAAATGAAAAGAAATAAAAAAGAATTGCAGAAATATCCTCAAGGTTAAAATGTTTGGCTCTCATTACTCAAAATTCATAAATATTCCATTTGATAACCCCAATTTCCTAAGGAAAACAAATCACAGAATCATAGGGTGCATCTACACTTGTAAATTAATTTCCTTAATTTACTCTGCGTCTAGACTACACTTTCCTTAAGTCGACTTAAGGAAAATTTAAGTCGACTTTGTAAAACCTCCTTTTAAGTCAACTTTCTGCTTAAGTCGACTTTAGAAAGTCAACTTAAGCCAGTGTAGACGTGGAGAACCCATAAGTCGACTTTAAGTCAACTTAGGGGACTTCAGGGCTTCCCCACTGCCCTCCCTGCCAGGGTGGCTGGCACAAGGAGAGCCTGGCATGCCCCCCCAAAGGGCAGGACATAGGCCTGCCCACCCTGCCCCTATGCCCTGCCAGGGTCCCTGTCTCCCTTTGCCCCATTGTACCCAGGTACAATGGGGCAAAGGCTGAGCCCCCTGGCACTTGGCAAGGGGTGCTCCCTCTGCCACCATGGACCTGTCCCAGGTCCACCTAGCCTCTACGTGTCGACCTAGGCATCCAGTATGGACGCCCTAGGTCGATTTTGTAGGTTCCCCTCAAAGTCGACTTAAAATTTAAGTGTGGACATGCTAAGTCGACTTAACAAAGTCGACTTAGCTAAGTTGACTCAAATTAACAAGTGTAGACATAGCCATAGGCTTGGAAGGGAAGACCTCAGGCAGTCATCCTTCGACCCCCTGCTCAAAGCAGGGCCAAGCCCAACTAAATTATCTCAGCCAAGGCTTTATCAAGCAGGATCTTAAAAACATCCAAGGATGGAGATCACCTCCCTAGATAACCCCTTCCAGTGCTTCACCACCCTTAGTGAAAATGTTTTTTCCTAATACCCAACTTTGACCTTTGCCACTGCACCTTGAGACCATTGCTTGTTGTTCTGTCATCTGCCACCACAGAGAATAGCTTAGCTCCATTCTCCCTGAAATCATGCAAATCATTGCATCCCAATGAATTACAGTAAATCAAATTAGGTTCTATCTTAATAGTGGAAGTAAAAAAGCTAAGAAAATTCCAACACTTACATTGTTTTTAATGCAAGTAAAATTATTGTAACTGAGCACCAGTGTTGCCCTCTGATCCTGTTTCCACATAAATAAGCAATCAGGACATTACTTAAGATGTAGTTCTTTAGCTGCCTTCTGTGTTGATTTTACAGAAGTGTGTGTGCACATGTTCATTATTTGAAATGGAACAGAAATCATAGCAAAAGCTCATTTATTAAAACAAGTATTAAAAGTTTGTCTTCTCTTATGAGACATTTACCTTGGCCACGGTGGTAATGTCACTAAACTGTGTTTTCAGTTCCTCTTCAGCTGCTTCCCTGAAAGAAGCATCCTCGGTTTTCTCGTACAGTTCCTTGGCTTTTTCAATGAGTCGATGCAGATCACCAGAGTGATCCTCTATATCAGAAACGATAGCCTGGAAGTGGTCGAGTTGAGAGAACTTCTCTTTCAGACCAATCTGGGTCGATAAAGGCTGTTCTATTTTATGATCCACTGACTCCAACCACTGATCCAGCTGGCTTTTCCTCTCCAGATGGTCATTCCACTGGCTAATCACAGACTCCAAACAGCTTACATTAAAGACACAGATACAGTATAGGTCAAAAGTCTTGCAGGTCTTAAGGAAAATCAGTGAAGTGGCACTAAAGTATTCCATGGAGCTCCTCATGTGAGTAAGTGCTCACCAAGGAGAGTGAGGGTTCTGTAATCTAGCATACTGGGAGATGCTGTTTGGCATGTAACCTCTCTTAAACTAAAGCATCATAAAAAGTAGTATTTCGTAAGGGTCAAATTGCCTGAAATTCAACTGTGAAATTTTTTACAAATGTATTTTCAGAATTTCACATAGAAATTCAGTAGAGTGGAGTTCAGTCAAGGAGTTTTCATTGACCCTTTTACTAGTGAGGTGATATTACAGGTTGTAGCCCAATTCCCTCTTTATATATACACTGAATATAGTAATTCCACTTTTAAAAATACTTATGATTAGAAAAACTTTATTGGCCTCAGAGAGATTTAATATTTAAATGCAGAATACCAACAGACCTTGTAAATGTCTGAAACCAGGAGAAATCTGTACCTTCTCAAACGATCAATATTTTACTTACTGGTAATCCTTGTCACATTTTTATAGTTCTTATTGTATACATGTATCATACATTTAGAAGATATGTCCTCTTCCTGATATTTTCTGAATCTTTCTTTAGCAACAGTGATCCTTTCCATTTAACAACTCAAACTGTTACTACTTCAGACTTCTTCACTATCACCTGAACTGTTACTTTTAATCTGATAATGTCTGTCCAGCAAAGCAAAACATATTCTTACTAAAACTCTGCATAATGGTAAATAACCCTCCTATCCCAACAACAATAAAAAGTGCACCAGTTAAGTAATTATTGAAAAACTGACAAGAACAAATAAATCATATTTTAATTGTTTAATTAACTTCCAAATAACAGCAGATATTCTACTAGGATGAACTCTTGCATTATGTCAATCTTCCCCTAGAAGACTCTCCACAACCACATGTGTCCAGCAATGAAATCCTGGCTCCAGTAAATGGAAGCTTTGCCATAGACTTGCAAAGAACAGGGTTCCACTCCAAGTTCATGCTCCTTGGAGCCATTATAAACAGGGGTGAATGTAGCCACAGGATCAAAGTGAAAACTTAGATAAAGTTTACCATTGTCATCTTTCACACACAAACCTCCATCAGAGTTGTGGATCTGGGGATGCTAATAAATGAGAAAGTTGGGTAACACTGACTAGTTCCAGGCAAGGAGGTGCTCTGCAGGTTTTCACATGAAACTGCAAAATACCTTAGTCGTGACTCCTGAATAAAAACCCAGACCTACTACTCAAGTCCTAGTTCTCTGTAGCACTTAGACTATCAAGAACACTGAACTGCAAGAGTTTTCTTATTGAGGGAAGTATTTTTGCAGTGACCAGTCAACACTGTACTCATGCAGAGGAATCACCATATTGACATTTCTGTTCATTTCTTTTGTCAGCATTTTCCAGGACTTCTAAATTTGATTCCAGGGCACATTCTGCCAGCATTACTTATTTTGAGTAGCACATTACACCTCAAGTAGTCATCAGTGGAACTACTTGCAATGTAAGATACCCATCACTGAGAGAAATGATGTCAGAATCTGGCCCTATACTTAAAGAGAAACACAACGAGTTTACCTTTGACAACTCATTGAAGTGTTGATGACACCATTCCATACATCCTTTAATGTTTGTAGCTGGGTCTGTATCACCTTCTGCCCTTCCTCATTACTGCTTCTAAGGGCTTGTTCACCTTTGCCAATGGCCATGTTCAACTTAACTTCACCTTCACCTTTCATTAAAAGGATCTCCTGTGCAGCAAAAAGGATCACATGTATCAAATCCAGCCAGCCATCAAGCATAAAGGAAACCTCCTAATACTGCTATTCTAGCTATCAATAGTCACCATTTTCATTTAGTTCATTTACCCCTTCTGCACCATACTCCTGTGACTCCTGTGCATCCCTAGTCAATTTGGGTCATTCTTCCTCAGGGTTGCCTCTGTGTAGCTCGAAAGCTTGCCTCTTTCTCCAAGAAGAGTTGGTCCAAAGAAAGATATTACCTCACCCATCTTGGATCTCCATTGATTTTTAGGCAGAAGTGTTGTAGCAGCGAAACATATTGCCATACAAGTGCCATGGTGAATCTTAAGACATCTCCCCATTTTGCAGTGGCTAATAAATAGCTAAGACACAAGCTGCATGACTGTGGAAAGAATTAAATACTAAAGCAATTTTAACTGATATGCCAGCTCAAGTAGTCCTGTGCCTTACCTGAATTTCCATCAGCCGCTTCTCTAATGTGGCTTTGCTACCAACCGTGCTCTCCGCAGATGCCAGCTTATCTTGAACATCTTTTATCCAGGACCACATACTTTGTAGTGCTTCCTCCAAGGCTTGGTGCTCCTGGAGTGCAACCTGACATATTCGCAACTTCTCCTTGGCAGTTTTCACTAGATTTTGATAGCTGGTGAGGTGTTGAGAAGCCAGACGTACTTCCCGCCCAGCAGCATGCCCTTCTTCATTTAAAGCCTGTGCCATCTGGGAAAGTTTATCAAAGGATTCTCTAAAAGAAAAATTTAGGATTGACAATTAATTTTACAAGCCACGTGAGCTGATATTGCCATAGTGAGGATGGAAAATTACTTAACCAAGTATAACTGTGATCAGACAATTCATAGTTACAAGAAAAGTTATCTGAAAAAAAGCCAAATTTTAATGTATAATATGAGAACCGTGTACTGATTTAAAGTAATGTAAGCATCTTTAATGAGGGCCTACACTATTGTGTTAACAATAACTTTTTGGTGCTAACAGTAAAAGCAAAAAGTAGCAATCAGCATATTCTAATTGAAACCTAATTTTCTTTCCCATGATGTCTGGCTCTCCTGATATTGCCAATTCCCTCTTCAACACATAATCTAGCTAAAATACTTATCTGGCTCCAATTATGGTAGTATCGGAGCATTCACAATCTTTAATGCATTTATCCTCAAAAAACTCTAATGAGGGAGGGAAGTACCATTATCCCTATTTCACAAATAAGGAAACCAAGACACAAGAAACCAGAGCTAAGTGACTTGCCTAAAGTCACACAGAAAGTCTGTAACAGAGCAGAAAACTGAACCCAGATCTCCCACATCCTAAGCTAATGCCCTATCAACTGGATCATCCTCTCTCTTGCTCCTGTTTGTATTATTCTGAAGTCAAATCAGACAAAAGCCCTGCTGGACTAGCCCTGGGTGAATGGATGAGGCTTGAATAGTAGTTTCTTTTACTATACTGTGAAGTTTAGCAAAACAACTGAATAACATTTGTTCTACTTCTTCTAACAAACTGTAAAATGTTTGCACAGCTACACAATATACTAAAAATGGCAATTACTTCGTCATCCTCTGGCTGACTCCCAGCTCAAACAGAGTTCCATGGCTGCGAGATATAATGGGCACAGTGCGTGCTGGGCAGCATATGAGCTTGTAGTTCAAGTGGAACTAGATTTCATGGTACAAGAGCAAGAAAAAATGCACGTTTTAAATGGACAGTGTGATGAATATTACTCTTAGTGTCGCATTTGGGGGACATCTAAAACATATTACTAAAGCTGAGAGAGCTAGTTTGTAATGCATTGCAGATCGTCTTTACTAATGAAGTTACATCAACTTCCTCTTAATTAGAAATGGGCCTAAGACAGTAGGTTTGGATCCAGATTCAAATTCAAATTTTCCCAAGGTCTGCAGCTGTTTGGACACAGACTCCTGTTAACTGTTCCTTTGACACACTGCATCTGCCAGCACCTCCCTCTCACACTACCCAGTCAGTTCAATTTCACTATGCCTGAAGAGAGGGAATAAAAAACGCTAGCAACAGGACATTAGAAAACATGTTTTTATACCTTGCAGCAAGTAACTCTTCCAGGAACTTTTCCACTTTCTGCACCTCATTTTTCTTCTCAGGGATGTGCTGTTTGCTCTCTCCTAGTGCTTCTGTACTTATTCTTTCTTCCATTTCATGGATCCACAGGTTCAGTTTCTTGTGCTGATCCTCAAAGCTACAGAAAAGAAAACTATTCCTTTAAGAGCAATTCTTGGGCGTGCAAAGATATTACTGATTTTATACAGTACAATGCATATCCAGTGGAATAGGAAAATTTAAGCACTTTAATTGTTAGTGAATGAGAGTTACACACAAAACATACTTCTTCAGTGACTACTAATCTAAAACTATTCAGCTAGACTCTAAAAATGTTCAGCAAAGATCATGGGAATTATGGTGGGAAAACAACCTTCCAAAATTTAAAGTGACAGTGCTTGTATTTATTATTAGATTCAGTAAAGATAAGGAAGCTAAAAAAAGTCACTCCAAATCTTGCTTGTAATTAGAATTTAAGCCATTTTTTTAAAAAAGGATATCTAAAATTAGGCTCTTAAATCAAATTTAGGCACGTAAATAAGTGGCCAGATTTTTAAAAGTGTGGTGCACCCAACAGAACCCATTGAGGTTAATGGGATTGTCTGGGTGACCAACATTTCTGAAAATAAGATTTAGGAGTCTACTTTAGTTTCTTATTTTTTAAGATCTTAATGCACATGCAGGTCTCCATGAAATTTCCATCTGATCTCATCTTGCTGTTTCATCCAGCTACCCATTAATACCTTTCTTGTTACTTCAGCAGTAAACTTATTCTGAGCTAATAAATACCTTTAGCCGTTGGCTTTTGAGTTTGTTTAATGTAACATACAGAGCCCAATTATTTCCCCAAAATTATTAGCACAGAAATGATCCTCTAAACTTATCTCCAGAGGAGGGGATGAACAGGCCTATAGGAATTACTTCTTTAACTGGAAGTAATCTCAAATCATGATCTATATCTTCACAGTCTGAAAATTTCAGCATCTACTGCAATGCCCCACCTCTGAGCCATTTTATAATAAACTTCTGCAGAGCACCTTAGTCTATGAAATACTCACCTTTCCAGCTCTAAGGCACAGTCTTCTAGAGCCTCTTTATCTTTCAGGCATTGTTTCAGGAACCCCTGGAAGTCCTGATGTGACTTTGATATCTGCTCCTCAATACCGCTCACAACCAGTTTGGGTAAGTAGGCATATGAATTTTCTCCTAGCTTGGAGACAGCGTCTAGCTTGTTCTGTCCCTCATTAACAGAGTCCAACACTCTCTGTGTGAGAAAAGAATACAGTTTAAACATGCCATTAGTTAAAGAAGCACTGTATACACTAGGGATGGCCAAATTTCCCCAACAAGTTCAGAAACAATGTCCACCAGATTACAATTGGACCATATTATTAAAACCTATGATGGATTGAATGCACAGTTCCTGGTTGTTCCCAATACATTCCCATCCTTTTTGACTTGTTTTATGTAAACTCCAAGACTACAGGCAGACATTTCAGGGATTAGAGTTATTTACAAAAATTAGAGCATCTTTTGCCCTGTTTGTGCTCTTTTCCATGACAGATTATATCAAGGAAGCCCTAATATACCAAATCATTGCATATCTCAAGGACGGAGAGAGCGATGAAGTGGGAAAGAGGGGAAAGAATAAAAATATTGAAGAGAAAGATAAGAAATGGATAATGGACAGAGAGAGAGGAAGACAGAGACAAAGGAGAAAATACAATATAGACATTTGCAGAGGGGAAGCAAGAACAGTTTTAAATGAACAAAAAAATCCCACAAGCTAAAATTCATTTTGGTTTTGACCTATTGGATGTGGTACAGTAACGTATGGTTATTGGGAGCCATTTTTGCCTTTTCTTTCTGAAAAAAAGTGGCTGTCAGATTTCTGTAGATACAAATTAGATAAGACATGGATGCAAATACCACAGTTAGCTCATTAACACCTCTTAATTTGATAACTCTACCTGCAAATCATGTAGCTTTGCTTCTATGGCTTTGTTGTCCCCAGATCTAACAGATGACTCTTTTACTGCTTCCTTCATACCAGAAAACCATTCCTGGAATTCCTGCATAGAAGCTTTTTAAAAGAAACAGAAAAAAGGAAAAAGTTTCCAAAAAAGGCATTTTACACTTGTACAGTCCAAAATACTTATGCAGCTATCTTATCATCCCTCATTAGGATCCTGATCCAAAGCCTATGGGAGTTAAAGGAAAGACTCTTCGGCTACGTCTACACTGGCAAGTTAGTTCGAATTAAGGAGGCTTATTTCAAACTAACTAAAGCCATGGCTACACTAGGCTTTAGTTAGTTCAAATTAAGGGCTTCCTTGATTCCAACTAATAACTTTGAATAGGGCTTCAGAAGTAAGGCTTTAATTCAAACTAACTAGTTCGAATTAGCCAATGTGGCCATGTTAATTCGAACTAATTTCTTAGTTCGAACTAACCGGCCATTGAAATGAATGGGGATCACTAATTCGAACTAAGCAAGTGCCATGAATGGCACTTGCTTAGTTTGAACTAACTTTTTCTAGTTCGAATTTAATTTGAACTAACTAAAATTAGTTCGAATTAGTTTGTTCGAACTAACTAATTTGAACTAATTTTAGCAAGTGTAGACATAGCCTTACTGACTTCAGAGGCCTTTGCCTTAGGCACCATGACACTGACCTTGGCGACAGACTACACAGAGCATTTGAGTGCTATGAAGAGATGTTTATAACAAGGGGGATTACAATGGAACTAAATGGGAGTGGAAAACAAGAAACAGGAGGATTTCATAAGAGAAGGCTGAATTGGAACTCCTGTCATGAGGACTGTGTGTATTAAATGAAGCTGGATTTTGTTTTGGTAAACCCTCAGTTTGCAACAGCCGTTAAAACTAGCATTTGGTGAAAGCGCTTTTATGAAAGACTTTATACAAGAATAAGAGTGTAACTTTAAATGATGTCAATGGAAACGTTTCACCAACACTCTCTGGCAGACTCTTATGAGGCAGTCTGATTCATGGCAGTGGTTAAACAGCTCATATAAACGAGCATGCAGACTCACTGAGGAAATGTTTTTCCAGGGAGTCTTGCATTCTGGCCTGCGTTCTGGAACACAACTGGTTCACAGCTTCATACTTCTGTATCAGTGATGTGACAGCACAAGCAAGAGTCTCCAGTTCCACGGTGTGGTATTTGCGGCACAGGCTGTTGAGGTTCTCCCGGCTCGAATCAATGCTACCCTGCTGAAGTTGAAGCTCTTTTTGTATTTCCTGAAAGATAAGATAGCATCATGATTGTGACACGCCCAACTAAACAAAACAGCTGACGATCCCCTCTAACTCTCTTACTCCACTGCCCTTCAACCAGCCACGTGTTGCAGCTACTGAGAGCTATTTCTGGCGAAGAACTTATGGAGGGAATCGAGGAACAGGGTACTAAAGTATACAATTTCCTGACACTTCCCAACTGAGACAGATTCTAAAAAATGTCAAATCAGCACAGAAAAATTGCATTTTTCAGTGTTTACCACTGTAGGTTTTTTTTATTGAAATATATTATTCAAAACATAACTGAAAAGAATAACTATTTACAGTCAACACTGGGGCTTATCTGGGGCTCAGCCGAGCTGTGTGGAGAAAGACAATTGCATTAATGGAGGATTTTGATATTTCAAAATGTAGTTTAATTCTGCTTTGGAACAAAAAAACAAATTTTTTTACATTTACCATGAAACAAAATAGAGCTCAGTTTCAGGGTAGTCCACTTGGTGGGTAGTCCCAGAGCCATGAACCTCAGAAGCACTGGGGTCTCTGACTCCAAGACAGTCTGCCTGGCGAGCTGCTCAGGAGCTAAGTGGGCAAGCTGGGAGGAAACCAGGTCAGTTTCTGATCCAAATGTGCTTGGCAGGCAGGCTTCCACTGCACCCCACCCGTGTGCCATCGGAACTTTATACAGAAATCAAGCCGTCTCTAAAAACCTTTCTATTTTGACAAATTGGGAAATTCCAGTGGAAAAATGATATTTTCGCAGCATTTTTCTTCCCAGTTGAAAGATACATTAGAAAAGCAATGTGAGTTGGGAGTTTGGCAGAGAGGGGAAGGATCATTAGCACTGCCTTTATCCTTCTGGGAAACAGCATTCAGAGATAAATTCATATCAAAACTAAAATCGAGTATGGCTGATTCATCAGAATTGCCATTTATTTACACCACTAAAACCTCCATGCTGTTTGTCACAATATGGCATGCTTGGTAGTCAGTACTCACAGAGGCTATGTCTACACTTACAAAAGCTAGTTCGAATTAGTTAATTAGAACTAACTAATTCAAACTAATTTTAGTTAGACAACAGAGTCTTGTGGCACTTTTAAAGACTAACAGATTTATTAATCGCATGAGCTTTCGTGGGAGAAAATCCCACTTCGTCAGACGCTTTGAAGATAGGAAAGTTACAGAGTGGCCACTCTGTAACTTTCCTATCTT